>PVHT021183699.1:34345870-34415870 GCA_004024745.2 Catagonus wagneri | reverse complement strand
CTCTCTCTCTGTCTCTCTCTGTGTCTGTCTGTCTCTCTCTCCAGTCCTTAGAGAAAGGCCCCCGAAGCAAGGGCTGAGGAAGCAGCTGGGAAGATCAGCCCCATCTGAAATGCATCTCACCAGTTCCCTCCTCTCCACTTCGAACCAGCGAGAGATGCCAGGCAAGCTGTGAGTCAGGGTCAGTGTGGTACGTTCGATCCATAGGCTCTGCAGGGAGGGCACAGGCAGGTTCAGACCATTAGGCAATGTTTACCACGCCCCGCCTGCCTGAAGGAGTTCCCAAGAAAGAGGAGCTTGCCCCAGCCTATCAGCATTGCCCCCGCTCCCCTAGATTTGTTCACCTTGAATTCATTCTCTTTGTCCTTGGGGCCTTTGTGAAAAGGCCTGTCGTACCGGAACTTCCTCACATTGTTGACACGGTAGAAACTCTTGACGCGATCCGGGACCCTGTCCATCTGTAGGACATCCACATAATCTGGAATGGGCGTCACTGCATAGATCTGCAAGTCTGGGCAGGAAGTGAAGGGGAAACCCAGACTCGACAGAAAGACAGACCTGAGTGGCTGGCCCCTGTCATCCTTCCACAGAAGACCACCACAGCCCCTGTCCTACAGCGGCAGCAGCAGCACTTCAAGGGACACGCCAGCTCAAAACAGACCAAATCTCCCTGTCTGCCCCTCCCTGCTCCAGCAGTCATTCTCCCGAGTGCTCAGCCAACTGAGATGCCAGCAGCTCGGTGTTCTCCAGTGCCCCTTCAAGAAAGAAGGGGAAGGGGTCAGGAGGCTGCAGGAGTCCACCCCACAGGAATGAAAAAGTTTCAAGGGCCTGGGCCTGCCCACTGTAGATAAGCTGTATTTACTGAAAAGCAACCTTTTAATAAACTTCCCTTTGGGGACTTTGTGGAGAGAGAACACATGGGAGTCCACCTGCCCTCCCCTCTCTGGAACAAGTTTGCCACAGTTGTGGTGGCTGTCACGAGCTCTCCAAGGAAGCTATGTGTGGGGATTGAGGGGCAGGCCAGTGTTTGCATTCAGACTTTCAAGTGCCACCAGAACCACAGGCACTCCCCATCTTCCCCCACCCCCCCATCCCCAGAGCTGTGCCTCAGTTCTCTGGACAAAGGCTTGGGGTAACAACAGATGCATGTGGGAGTGGAGCAGGGCACAGAAGTGGAGTATCTCTGTGGCAGGAGTCCATGGTGATTGCTGCTGGCTGCCATGACAGACCCTTCACAGGGCAGGGTAGGGACTAAGGTGCTGGCAGTAGCCAACTGGAGGATTAATAGTCCCCCCGAAGCCCTGCTGATGACATAGCTAGGGGCATGCCAGGGCTTCCTCTGTGAGGCACGAGTGCCCTGCAAAGTGTGAGCCAGTTAGGAGGACATATGCAGGTTTAGGACTTCAGGGTAAGCTATCCTGTAGGGCCGACAGTACAACAGAGTGGCAGCTGACTGGGTGGGTCTCACTTCCCAGGGACCCAGCTCTCCTTCCCCTACCAAGTGTCAAAAGATACACTGGGCGTCACACTGCAGGATAGCGTCGTCAGGGTGGTTGGGGTGCTGCATGGCGACGGCCTGTGGGAACTCGCTGAGCATCCTCTGCTGAAAGGCCTCCAGTCTCTCGTAGTCATGGCCACGGCACACGTATTCTTTGTTCTATCACAAACAGGAGAGCACACTCTATGCCTTGCCTGCAGCCCCCACCCCCATCCTCCTCATCTCACAGATTCATCCTAGGAGCCCCTCGGCAGGCACAGGACACAGCATTCAGTCTCCGCCCTCAGGGAAATGATGGGCAAGAAGGGCGAGGGGCAGAAGAAGGGAGAGCTGCACTGTGACTGCCCAGGGTGGGAGGCAGGGCACAGGCTGCAGGAAGCTCATGGGAGGGAGGGCGCCTCACTCACAGAGGCAAGTTGCGGGGGCAGGTGGGATTTTGGAAACACCCATGCCCGAAAAGAGTCCTGAAAGGTCCCCCTGGGTTACTGTAGTAGAGAAGCCTCAGGGGCAATCTACGTGGCTACAGTGACAACCAGGGCAACCAGCCAAGGCAGGAAAAGAAGGTGCTCGTGGAGAACTGGTGAGGGCCTACAGGTGTGTGCCAAGGATTACTGCTATGGGTGCCACTCAATAATTTTAAAAAGGGGGTGATCAGGTGTATGCTTTTGTATGATCACGTCCATCAGCTGGGATAATCAGTCTGAACATTGTCCAGTGTCCAGGGGGTATTAATCGACCCCTCTGGCAGCAATTCCTTTGCAACTGTGTCAAGCAGAACATCATTCTAACTGCACGTTTCTTAAAACCTCATTTGATATTGGGTCAGGTCTCAAGTGGAAGGCATGAAAGGCACCCTAAATCCTGCTGCTCTGCCTACCTCACAGCTGGTCAAGAGTGAGTGGCTGGAGGAGGCTCTTCTGAAACCCTCTGGTTACATCTGTCTGCCTGCCTACCTGCCTCACCAGGTTCACTTTGACAAATGGTGTCAGTCACTGGCAGCCTCTCTTGGCATGTGTTCAGAGGAACAGAGAGGTCCCACGGGGCCAGCCCTATGTTCTCCAGTATAGGGATAATCACAGGCCAGGCTGTTTGGATGACCTCAGCCTTTATAGAACAGAATTTCCGCCCATTTTTCACTTCTCCTACCACAGGAGAACTCAACTAAGGCTAGGACACATGTCCAGATGGACGAGAACAACAGGGCAACACTGGAAGGGAAGTCAAGGTCAGGAGGAGCAAGGAAAGAGGATTTCTAAGTCCCTAGCTTGATAAGCAGAAATGACAAAGAAGGTAATTGTGAGGAATTGGCCTTTTCATATCCACTCACAATGTACAATTGTCACTAGTGTCTGTTCATGGGTCAAATGAAGAGAAACAGAAATTATCTCAAGAAGAGAGGGCTGGATGTTTTCCTGTTTCCATGCAGATTAGTAGATAATCACATTTGTGAAGCAAGGCAAGCAGATGGTCCAGAGAAATCAAGCTGACAGAGCTAAAGTAATAGATGGCCTGTGTGTTCAGGGAAGGTGAAAGAATAGCCTAGCCTTCTGGGGAAGACCCAGCAGGAAGGAGGCACATAATGTTGACCTTGAGGCTTGCTGTTGGTTTCAAGTTTGCTCAGGTGAGAGCCCCAGAATCCCACATGAGACAGATCTGGCTGCCACTGCTTTACACTTCATTCTTGCCACTTACAAGGTAAATGGCTACTTCCACTGAACTTACTCCAATTGCCACGGATGAACTATGTAGCTGAGGGAAGGGAAGGCCAGACCAGGCAGATTTTGTCTGCATGAAACATAGCTCCTAGTGTGGGGATGAGAATGGACTGACTGATGGCTGACATACCCTAACACCTCTTGTTATTTTTCCTCCATCATTGGCACCACGTTTGAACATTTAGACTGTCACTTGTGAACATTTTATGAATGGCTCAAGGTCAAGTTCTATGCCAGGTCCTGCTCTTCAGAAAGCTCTGAAAGCCCCGAGACAATAATGTCCCCTGTGACATGGGCATGAGGGTGGGAGGAAGGTGGAACCATGACGGAGACCTCTTGTTTGGCACGGACAGAAATGGGGGACACCAGGGCCAGATTTTATAACACCCAAAATGATTACGCTTTGGAATAAAATCTGGTTGATGATGTATAAATTGTGGGACTAAACAGGGAGAGTAAAATGGCAATAAAGTAAAATCTGCAAATATTAAATGAGAAGGAAATAAGTTACAGGGCCAGAATCATTAGCTCATCAAAGGACTTCCTAGAGAAGCTTTTGGTTTCTTAATTCTTATACTATTCCTTCTTCCTCTTCTGTTGGCCTCTACCACTACTGCTGTTGTAGGATCTATGCTGGTGGGGTAACAAATATGCCACTTCTGAAACGCCTGGGCTGAAGCGTCCCAAGAGAGTGAAGGAGGCCCAGTCTCCTGAGGAGATTCTCTGCTCATTCACACTCTGCTACAGAAACACTCTCATGCAATGGAATTGAGCCTTCTGGGGATCAACATGAGGCAGAGTATGCTTGCTGCCCCTGTCACTATTACTAGGTTCCTACAGAAATCATTTTTCTTTTCGGCCTAGAATGATTACTTCCAAGGAAATGTGCAAGTTGACCTGCCTTACATCTGAAATGGGGTCAGCCTGGACTCTATTGCTTAGCAGACTGGCTTTTTTTTTTTAAAGGATCCATTAGTCTAACTGACCTTCAATAAGACAGCAAGGTTATTATTGCTCACCGGCTAAAGCAATTTCTCCAATAACTCAAGATCCCAAATACATCAAAGGAATCCTATGAACTTTCCTAGCAGCTTCTTGAGACTCATGGACACTGAACCTTAGAAAGATACTGGAACTGGGGACAGTCAGAGCTAGTCTCAGGTCTCAAATGCAGCCCCAGGGCCCATCCATCAGCAGAGCTTCATTCATCTGAGAACAATGAATGCCCATGGGCTACACACTACAATCGCAGGCTGACTCCTCCCGGAGCCTCTGGGAAGTGCTGAATAAAGACCAAAAAAAAAAAAAAAAAATCCGCAAATGTTCAACTGGTGTCAGTACATCTGTGCTCAATCATTCCTTCCACTCTGTTCATATCCCAGCTCAACCTTTCCAGCAATGGAGAAAAATGGCTATCATCATCATGAGCCAGAGAACTGGCTGCCTGGAAATGCTTTCCACAGGCAAAATCCAATGTCTGGCAGCTCCCACAAACCCCAGGAGCACAGGGGACTATCCTCTGAGTTCTCTCAAATCCACTGTTCTCCATCCTGGCTGCACAGCCTGTAGTATAGCCAGCGGGGAGAACCACCCTCTTAAATGTCAAACACCAAGAAGTCAGCCTACTGTTGAAGTCAGGGTGGTACTGATGTCCAGTCTGGCTGAGAATAATCACAATGGAGGATTCCAGGCCCTGGAAACAGAAGTTGAAATGTTCCTAAACATAGCTATGGGACAGTCTCAGAGCCTGGTCATTTCCCACAGGAACTTGGGTTGATTTGGTAAGAAAACCACCCTCATATATTCTAGATAGCAACAAAACAGTACAGCAGAGAAAAACAGAGTCTAAGGTTGGTAGCTGGTCCAGAGAAATAAAGCCAAATGTCTTCCGTTGACTGGTCGGTCCTTCAAAAAGTACTACTCAGTAGAACAGGGAAAAGAGTAAAAAAGAAAAAAGTTTACACATAAATTATGTGTAAAACATGATAGAAGTTTTCATGACTACCTGAGTGAACTCACCCGAAGGAAGAAAGGAAACTTCCTGCCATAGAAGCCAACACGAAAGAACTCGGGCTCCAGGCGCTGCTGCTCCATGATGTTGTCATAGTAACTGGCCTCCATTTTCTGTGAACGAAAAAGGCAGTTGCCTTCAGGTTGGCTTGACTGCTAGTGGTGTCCAAAGCAAGTTCTCCCAGGCCTAAGCAGACACTGTCTTTTAGAAAGAGAACATGGTGACTCAGTCTAGAGAGAAAGTGAGCTCCTGGCCATGACCAGCCTCTCCCCAGGGAGCTGCCTATTGGAGGGGAGAGCCTCCCTCTCTGTTATCATTTGATGGTGCAGCAGGGACAGCCTGCTCTGCGTGGCTCTAAGAGGCTGCTCGGCGTGCCCTTCTCACTAAGTGGACCCCACCCCCCAGAGAGTCAGGCTTCCTGGACTTTCAGAGGCACATGTTTAACATGGACTTCTTTTTCTGTCCAGAGATTTCTGGTTTTGACTGATACACACACTACACCAGTTGACCCCTGACTACTGTTGCTTATAGGTGGCTAACAGCAATTCTCAGCACCATTTTCCACCAGTCCAACTGCATTGCTTTTGTTCATTTTATCACCTGACTGAAGATGCTAACAAAGCGAGAGTGAGGAAGGCTTAGTTACCAGCATCACCAGTACTGGGTCCCAGTTTAGGAGATTTTAAATTTTATTTGGCCATGCTCACAGCATGCAGAACCAGCCAGTGACTGAACCTGAGCTGTAGCAGTAACAACACTGAATCCTTTCTTTTTTACTTTTCTGGCTGCCATGTGACATTTAGAGTTCCTGGGCCAGGGATCAGATTTGAGCCACAGTTGCAATTTATGCTGCAGCTGTGGCAGTGCTGGATCCTTTAACCCACTGTGCTGGGTCAGGGACTGAACCTGTGCCCTGGTGCTGCAGAGACACTGGTGACCTTGTGCCAGAGCAGGAACTCCATAACGCTCCTTAAACACTAGGCTACCAGGGAACTCTAGATTCTAAACTTTAAAAGTTGAACTATGCCATGATGTCGAGCACTATCAAGGTTAATAAGCTTTTTAGTCTTGGCTTACCTGGTTTCACATTCAGAAAAACTCACTGCAATTGGACTGGGAAGATAACTCTAATGCACTCAGTCAAGCCAGACTGCCAGGGAGCAGCAGCCTTCTAAGACCAGCTAAAAAGTTATTACTGGAGAACCACATCCAGTAGACAGGTCCAAATCCTGATCAGGATCAGGGAATCCAGCAGAGCTAGCCATGCTGACAAGGGTGCATGAGGAGGATGAACTGAGCTGCCTGGCTTCTCTTTGCCAATAACATAAGCGGCTGTTATGATTCAAAATCCAGCACCAGCAACTGGGAAAATTTTGGGTGGAGAACTTCAAAGTCCATTCACTTAATTTTTTATCAAAAATGGGAGTAAGAACTTCCCTTTCTTGGGTATTTGGAAGTGACCACAAGCCAAAGCAGAGAGAGATCTTACAGTTTTCCGATGAAGCATCCCTGAACAAAATCATTTCAGGAAAAGCTTCTTCATGAAGTTGAGAAGTCACCTCCCCCTTGAAACCCCCATCCTATCCTGTGTATGCTGCTTCTCCCTTCCTTGAGCACCAGTGGCTCAAATCATACAATCATTTGTCAGGTGTTGTGGTCCCCAGCCAGAATGCAAGCATCTCCAGGGCAGGAACCCTGGCCTCTGCTTCTTCTATACTGTCCACAGCACTAAGCCAGTAAATGTTCCTTTAGAAGCTGATGCGAGGAAAGTGCTAGCACCTCCAGTCAGGTTTAGGGAAGGGGAAGGGAAAAAGCTCACCCGAATCCAGCTGAGGCTCTGATAATCGTAGAGGCTCTCATACTGACAGGCCAGCTCCCTGCACAGTGGGATCCCAAACTCCCAACTCTGCGTCAGAAATAGGAACAAGGCTTTAGCACCTTATGCATCCTAGGGACAGCCCAAGCCCATATCAAACATATCAGAGGGAATAATCAAAGGCCTCCTACAACTCATATGTCACAAAGAACATATGTTCAAAACCAATTTGCGGACAACACACAGCACTGTGGCTTTCTGGCTTAAGGCATGGCTTTCAGGTTTCTACTTAAATGTTGACAACTCCAAGAGGCCTTTCCCTGACTAACTTGTCCAGGACAGGTACTACCTCATCCACTCTCTGTTTCAGTACTCTGAAGTTACCTTATTTTGAAAAAGTATTTACTTAAAAAAAATTGAAGTATAGTTGATTTACAATATTGTGTTAGTTTCAAGTGTAAAGTGATTCATTTATATATATGTGGATTTTTTTCAGGTTGTAGGTTATTACAAGCTACTGAATACACTTCCCTGTGCTATACAGTAAGTCCTTGTTATTTGCTTTATGTAAAGTTCTGTGTACCTGTTAATCCCAGAGTCCTAATTTATTCTTTCCCCTCCTTTCCCCCTTTGGTAACCATGAGTTTGTTTTCTATGTTCGTGAGTCTTTTTCTATTTGGTAAACAAGTTCACTTGTATCATTTTTTTTAGATTCTACATATAAATGATATCATATGATATTTGTCTTTGTCTGGCTTACTTAGTATGATAATCTCTAGGTCTATCCACGTTGCTGTAAATGACAACATTTCATTCTTTTTTATGGCTGAGTAATATTCCACTGTGTGTGGGGTGTGTGTGTGTGTTTATCTCACATCTTCTTTGTCCATTTATCTGTTGATGGACAATTAAATGGTTCCCATGTCTTCTTGGCTATTGTAAATAGCACTGCTATGAACATAGGGGTACATGTATCTTTTCGAATTATAGTTTTGTCCAGATAGATGTCCATATGATCCATTAGTGGGACTGCTGGATCATATGGTAGTTTTATGTTTAGTTTTCTGAGGAACCTCCATACTGCTTTCCACAGTGGTGGTACCAATTTATATTCCCACCAATAATGTAGGAGGGTTTCCTTTTCTCCACACCATCTCCAGCATTTATTATTTGTAGACTTTTTGATGATGGCCATTCTGACAGGTATGAGGTGATTGTAGTTTTGATTGTATTTCTCTAACGTTGGGCACTGATGTTGAGCACTTTTTCATGTGCCTATTGGCCACCTGTATGTCTTCTTTGGAGAAATGTCTATTTAGGTCCTTTGCTCATTTTTTGATTGGGTTGTTTTTTTGATATTGAATTGTCTGAGATATTAGTATGTTTTGGAGATTAAGCCCTTGTTGGTCTCATTGTTTGCAAATATTTTCTTCCATTTTATAGGTTGTCTTTTTATTTTGTTTATGGTTTCCTTTGCTGTGCAAAAGCTTGTAAGTTTGATTAGGTGCCATTTGTTTATTTTTGCTTTTATTTCTTTTGCACTGGGAGACTGATCTAAGAAAATATTGCTGTAATTTATATCAGAGAATATTCTGCCTATATTCTCTTCTAGGAGTTTTATGGTGTCATGTCTTACATTTAGGCCTTTAATCAATTTTGAGTATATTTTTCTGTATGGCATGAGGGAATATTCTAACTTCATTGATTCACATGCGGCTGTTCAGCTTTTTCAACACCACTTGCTGAAGAGACTGTGTTTACTCCATTATATATTCTTACCGTAGGTGTGATTAGTTGACCGTAGGTGTGTTGGTTTATTTCTGTGCTAAAAGTATTTACTTTTATGTTGTATTAGTCTCAATTAGATGATAAGCTGCATAAGGGCAGGGACCCTGTTTATATACTTTACCTCAGAGCCTAGAACAGTGCCAGGGATGAGCAGGTACTCAAAAAGATTTATTTAATGATTTAATAAAGGAACAATGGCATTTATTTATTTATTTATTTATTTTGTCTTGCCTTTTTGCCTTATCTAGGGCCGCACGCGTGGCATATGGAGGTTCCCAGGCTAGGGGTCTAACAGGAGCGGTAGCTGCCGGCCTTCTCCACAGTCACAGCAACGCAGGACCTGAGCCACGTCTGTGACCTACACCACAGCTCACAGCAACGCCGGATCCTTAACCCACTGAGCAAGGCCAGGGATCAAACCCGCAACTTCATGGTTCCTAGTCGGATTCGTTAACCACTGAGCCACAACAGGAACTCCGAACAATGGCTTTTAAATTAAGATCATTTAGCTTAGGAACACATAAGGAAACCAAGCAGGAAGTGGTACCCAAGGACTTGGTAATAGGCCTGGCGATTTCTTTTACAGAAATATTCAAATCTGAGAGTAGGTTTCAGATAATCCTTGCTTAATTAGGCCTTAGGTTGCTTCTTTGGTGTGGCTACTATTATGGTGACAGGCCCATCTAACAGGTGCCTGAGGAGGGTTGCAGTGGCTTTCACAAAGAGGCAATATTGTCCATTTCCACCTTTTTAATATAGTGCTTTTTCTCTTGGTGAGACTGGGAACCATATGTGTACTCGATATATTAGCCAGGCTTTTTTCCTCAACCTCTAAATACTAATAAATTTTTTTTTTTTTTACTAGATAACGGTTTTAAGCATATATAAACAGACGTATAAACCTCTAGGTACTCATCACCCAGCCTCAACAATGACCACCTCATGGCCAGTCTTCTATCAGTCACATCTCATCCACTTATTCCTCCCTATATTTCTGGAAGCAAATCTCAGACATCATAAAACTTTATCCATAGAAATTTCAATATGAATGTTTAATAAGGACTATAGATATACATATACATATATATATATCTTTTTTTTTTCTTTTTCTGTCTTTTTGCCTTATCTAGGGCCGCACCCGCGGCACATGGAGGTTCCCAGGCTAGGGGTCTAATCGGAGCTGTAGCCGCCGGCCTACGCCACAGCCACAGCAACGTGGGATCTGAGTCACGTATGCAACCTACGCCACAGCTCACAGCAACACCAGATCGTTAACCCACTGAGCAAGGCCAGGGATCGAACTCACAACCTCATGGTTCCTAGTCGGATTCGTTAACCACTGAGCCACGACGGGAACTCCCAATAAGGACTATATTTTTTAAAAGAAGATTTGAAATAGGATCAAGGAGGACAACACTATTTCATTCAGGACTGCATTTCTTAAAAAGAGCATGTTATTTTTTTTTCATTCTTCTTCAAAGTTGGTGTTTAGTGGCCCCAGGACTGGTTCTGGGGGTCCTCATTTCTGGTTTTCATTTGTTGGGGGTTTTAGTTCTGCAGGAGAGCTCAAAGATATTGTTATGCATATTCCCTGAAGAGGAATCAGGATCCTACACAAAGGTTACACTATTGTTTCTTGACTGTTTCTCCCTGGTCTCTGCCTCCCCTCCCGTCCCAGAAAGCTTGCATCTATGCTGATCCTTATCTGCGGCCCTATTTTCTACTCCCAAACTATAAAACCACTTCCTAATCTGTCCCAAGAGAAGGTACAATTTTTAGGGCATTAGCCTGCTGTGGCCTCCTTTGCCTGGGTAAAGCAATAAAGCTATTTTCCCCTCCTTCACCCAAAAAAAAAAGAAAGAAAGGGAGAGAGAGAGAGAGAAAGAAAGAAAGAAAGAAAGAAAGAGGAGAAAGAAAACAATGCCATATGGATTGAACTGTAGGATCAACTAAAAATACTGAGACAAACCAAACAGAATTTTAAATAGATCCTGACTCCTTGCTCCAACACAATGCCTCTGCCTCAGTGAGCTAGAAAGCTTCTTGCACCCCATATCACAGCTTCTAAGGACACAACATGCCTGTCCTCTCTCTGGCTCTAATTGCTGTTCGGGCAGGTTTCAGTGAAGGGCCCACAACAGGGTCTGCCTGGCAGGCAGCTCTGGGGGTGCTGGCGCAGCAGCTGTCTATGTGCAGACTGCTGGCCAGCCTGCCAGGACTGCCCCCTGGGGAACTGCTCATTTAGGTGATGAGGGCCCCATGTGGAGCTACAGGCGCCATGCCTGCTGACAGTAGTTCCCAGTAAAGCAGTTCCACTCTCCTATTAGGATCAATGCTTATCTGCCTCCCTGGCATCTCTGCCCTACTTTGTAGCTCTGCTGCTCCAAGCCCACCTCCAGTCCCCAAGAGCAAGGCCCAAGAGATTTAAAATACTCTGTCAGCTTTGAGGGTTGTGCTGGAATACTGGGTGGGTCTGGGTGACTTGAGAGCTACCTCTGAACACAGACAGGGAATGTGCCACAGATGCAGTGCATCCCCATCTACATTTCTTCTCTTGGTTTCCTTTTTTCTGGCAGGAGGCAAAGCTAGCTCTAAAACTCCTTTCCAGTGTCTGATATCCAGTCACTTCTACCAGCTTGGGCAGATGTGTGTTTATCCATCCTTGTTGCCCCCCTCAACAGGGATGGCACAAATCTGAACTTGGCTCACTCTAATCAATCTGGAAAGGAAGGCAAAAGCCTAGGACTCCAGACTGGCAGTCTTTGTATTAGAAGCAACAGACTCATCATTCCTTTACAGGACTGTGAGCAATAGCAACCACAGGCAGTGGAGCCTGAGCCCGCCCTCACAGACAAGGCTGGTTCAGTTCTGATGGTCTG
Organism: Catagonus wagneri; assembly: GCA_004024745.2. NCBI lineage: Eukaryota > Metazoa > Chordata > Mammalia > Artiodactyla > Tayassuidae > Catagonus > Catagonus wagneri. The sequence goes on along the minus strand of PVHT021183699.1, from coordinate 34,404,166 downwards.
TATGCCAGATAAATAGGCGTCAGAGACCTCTGTCCAGCTTCCCTTCCTGTCTACTCCCTATGCTCCCGTCTTCACACCTCTCCTTTCTTTAATCCCCACTACGCCACACCCTTTGGAGAGTTCCTCTCTCCTTGTCTGGCCTGGGAGAGCTGACCTTCTGTGACCACAGTCCAGCTTATCATGGGGCAGATTCCTAGGTTAACTACACCACTGGAGAGAATGACTCATGAGTTAAACTTCTGATTCAGTCCTTCTGGATACTCAGGAAAGAAACATGGGACCAGAGGAGATTGGGCTGTCTGTATAAGGCGGGTAACAGAGAGATTAGGAGTGTGTGGAAGAAAAGTGACTTGTGAGGTAGGTATGCTGGAAGTGCTGAGGTCTAGAACCCACTACCTGCCTCTCCCCTGCACTCTTCTTTCCTGCCCTCCTCTTACTGCCAAGGTAGCTTTCCTCCTGGCCCTAAGAACCCTACAGGGGCACTTTCCCTGCATCAGTTTTGCTTTGCTGGAGCCATTAAACGCGCGCGCGCGCGCGCGCGCACACACACACACACACACACACTACCCTGAATGCTTTCAAGAAAACTGGTTAGTGCAATCCATTGCTTCTATCAGGTATGGAGGCACAGAAACAGAAAAGCTGGGCTTTCTGTGTGAGGCCAAGCGAATGAATCTGATAAATACCCCTCTGAGGATAAGCTCATGAAAGGGCTCCCTGAGTAGTCTGTACTCAGCACAGAACCTGCTCCCCAGCAATTCACAGCAAAAGTAGGGCTGCTAAAAGGGGTTCGAGAGGTCCCTGAGAAGAGAAGATGGCCTGTGGAGCCTCCTGGTCCTTCTTCCTTTCCTGCTCATCCGTAATAATCAGGCAGGTTTCGCATTACAATCCCTTGTCCACACTAAACTTTAAACTTGCTTTTCTTAACAGTACTGTATTGTGGGATGAAAAGGGGACCATTAATGCTCACATGTCCCACTGGTAGGCTCAACCAGATCAGCATAACTCTGCTTTGTACTCTGTGCTCATGGAATGAAAAGAGCTAGTACACTAAAAACACTCATATACACTCACACTGTGCTTATCCCATTCGCTTCAAGCTGGGAGGGCTTGCTGGGCATATGGGTAAGTGGCAGCTCTAGGTGGGCTGGGTGCCAGGCAGTCAGGCCTAAAAGTGTAACGGCATGGGGCCCTAAGCCAACCTTGGACCAGCAAGGAGAGGAGCTTTGGGCTGGCACTGTGGATCAGTTAAGCATGGCTGGCTGAGAACTAAGTAAGCATGGGTCTCCTCTCTGGGCTAGGCCACATAAGAGATCCTGAGGTTCTGGACAAGTTCTTCCTTATACGTGCAATCACTATATGGGTGAATGGTTTTGACAAACAGCAAACTCTCCTATGTTGAATGATGAATGCTTTCTGATTTATGGGCAAACATTAGAATGTTTAAATCTTTATCTTTTTATGATGGAAAAACTCATTAAAAAATCAATTTCCGCATGCTGGCCTGGCCATCTTCTGGATTGTAGATGGTTGGAACTAGGCGCAGTCTCATGTGGCAGCTGAGCCACAGGTGTCAGTCGTCTGTGGTCATCCCAGGGCGACCTGCTCTGTGTAGGCACCCCAGTCACTCCCAAACACGCTGTGACCTCTGGGGGCAGTGGGCATGGGTTTAGCCGTTAGCTGGGCTTGGTTGCTCAGGAGCTGTTGCTAGCAGCAGGAGCCTGGGTTCAGGGTTTCAACCCAGTTCCTGCTCTGAGCACCCAGCCCTGTGGCCTGAGGGCTGAGTCCAACTGACCTGGACTCCAGAACCCAAGGTTGGCCTGGTTCCACGTTCCTTCGTTCAAGCATTGACCAAGCGTCTATTTCCACACTGTGTGCTATCAGTGTACTTGTCTACCTTTCCAAATTATTTGGGGCCACCAGCAATGTCTGGAGGATTCATGGAAAACGGCTATAAACAGATGGCATAAGGAAGGAAAAAATGTGGTGAGGGCGTAGAACATGGATGTGGGAAGACAGTAAGCAAGTGTAGAATCAAAGGGGATTTTCATGTTTCCAAAGGCTGTTGGGTAACTGCAGTCACTCAGGCCACCCACTGCTCTGGAAGAAACTCTTGTCAGGGCTGTGATGGAGGCCAGTGGTGCCCAAAGTTGCAGGTACTTATACCCAGGAGGTGCCTAAATCACAAAGTTGAGAATGTCCAAAAAGACCCCAGAGCATCTCTATTTTTATTTAATTTTCCAAATAATAATTGTCATAATGTAGATAGACATATTTTTATATATATATATATTTTATATATATATATATAAATTTCCATTCAAGTCCCAAGTGCAGCCACTACTATTCCTGAATGATCCTATTTCAGCTTTTTAAGACATGCTGAAGGCTGAGTGATGAGAGAATAGCTTCAACAAATTATACAACCTCAGTCTTTCCAGTGAATGGGCCACACCCAGGAGTAGGTGGTCAGAGGGTCCTACAAGGAGCTCTCCCAGAGACAGGAGTGGAAGGTTGGGAAGCCCTAAGGAAGTCTGAACCAATGCTGACAAGGCCTGCTAGTCCCACAGAATCAAGTCTGATAAAGAATAACTGCAGTGAGAGGAGCCCAGACTATGCTGTGAGGAAGGGAAATCCACAACAAGAACATGTACCCATAAGAGGCTGTATAGGCCTCTTTTGGCTATGGTTAAAATCCAGTCATTTTTACACCTAACATTTTCTATGATAGATTAGAAAGATACAGTAATGTTAAGTAAGTCTAATAAGTACAAGCAGGGGGCCCAGAAGCCCTTGCTGAAGGAGCATTAGCATTTACAGATGTGCAAAGCTGGTATGCCGGGCTGTCTCTTATACCCCCAATCTGGAATTGGCTTCCAAGCTATAGAATTAAGTTGTTATTTTTTTCCCCAGAGAAAATCATGCTGCCCCCAGATCTAATGCACACTCACGGGCATCCACCCTCTCACCACCCTCTGCAGCTGTTGCTATCCCTACAGTGTTAAGATGCCACAAAGTACAGCAGAAGATGAAGGGCTCAAAGCCTTGCCTAATAGCACCTACCTTGCCTTTGTTGAAGTAGTGGATGATCTTGCGGCACAGTCCCTCTTTCCGCTGCCACTCCGTTTGGGATGGGTAGTGAAGGAATTCCCGCAGCGGCCGTTCCTCCCATTGTAGCAGCTCACAGTAGAGGAGCAGAGTGAATGCAGCTTCTGTGGGGACAGGCAATATGGAGGTCCAGGGGCAGCCAGGTACCAGGGTACCAGGCTAAGCAGCATGCCAGGCAAGACACGTGCAGCCCAAGTCAGGGATGCTGGGTACCAAAGCTGAGGTATCCACAGGTGGATAGAGGGGCTATCCATCTAGTCAAGGGCCCTTGACCACAGCATGGAGGAACCAAAGATCCTGGTAGATACCTCCCGCCCTCAGCCGGGTCACCTGCTCTGGACTCTAGATAAAATATGGTCCAACTGCCCGAGAGTCTGTGATAGGCTACTCTGGTCTAGACACACTGACACGTCAGAGAGAGATCTTGGGTTCCTTTTTGCTCAGTTGACTAGAGCTTTTTGTCCAACTGTCTCAGAACTGGCTGCGAGGGGTGAGCACTGACCAAGGCTTTTCTCAGCCCTTCCAAAGCCAGCCTCAATGCCTTTGGCTCCATTTTCTGACTTCAGCATGGCCTTTCTCATCTCAACCATTTCTAAAAGGACCGGAGAGGAGGAAGAGTGCATGGTGATAACTGCGTGACGAAATCCATTCCTGGAAGAACTTAAAGTTGATGCTGCACTCAGGGCAGAGGCCTGGTGACAACTCCCATACCTGTTAGAGAGAGGTCTTATAAAACAACTGCAGCTAAATGCTATGGCTTCCTGAATCCCAGGGAGTGGTCACACTGAATTAGGGGTGCTGCTAGGTCCTCACGGTCTGCTCTTTCATGTTCTATCTGCTTATTTTTAACGGACATCTCCTACTGGTGAGTTAATTAGTTCTAGCTTCTGCCTGGCCTTCAAGGCCCTATTCAAATCTTCTCCCCATGACTACGAAGAATCTCTTTGCTAATTATTTTGTGACCCACTTCCAATTTTAGCCAGGCATATTTGCCTGCAGCCACTTTCCAGGCTCCTCCTCATCTCTGCCTCTCTGACTATGCTCTGGCCACCAGACCCTCTTGCCCAGGGATACACAGGCTTCCGCACTGGAGCTGGGAAGCCCCTGCTCTCTAGGGGCAAGCCCATGAGGCCCGCAAGGCCTCCCTTTGAAACTTAGAAACCTTGTGAAATCTTTTCCTTCCCTCTCAATATTCTTTTCAGATGTTAATCTGAGGCTGCCAGAGGGAAGGCTCTCACTCTCCCTCTGTCCAAAATCCTGACCTAGCTTCTTGATCATGGCTCACTTCTCTAGGAGTTTAGTAAATTCCTTTACCGATACATGGAATTTTTCGAAGTCTATCACTTCACTGCCCTCTCAAAGGCTTGCTGGAATCACAGGTGGAAGTGAACGCAGAGTCATCCCCATCATTTCAGATTTAATTCTTGCCAAGTTGTATGGTCAGGAAAGGTGGCATCTCACAAACAAAACGTGACAGATATGCTGAAATGCTATTAAATTTGTTCTTTTGGAGTTCCTGTTGTGGCGCAGAGGAAATTAATCTGACTAGTAACCATGAGGTTGTAGGTTCGATCCCTGGTCTTGCTCAGTGGGCTGAGGATCCAGCATTGCCATGAGCTGTGGTGTAGGCTGGCAGCTCTAGCTCCCATTCGACCCCTGGCCTGAGAACGTCCATATGCCACGGATGCGTTCCTAAAAGGCAAAAAAAAAAAAAAAAAAAAAAGAAAAGAAAAAAAGAAAAAGAAAAGAAAGAAAAAAGGTCCTTTTATAAAAGGCCTTAGTAGTGGATTAAATTGTTGTAGGTACAATGAAAAGGCCCTGTCTGGCCTTTCAGGAAGTCAGAGTATTCATACTCTCCCTTGGGGCCTCAGAAGGGGTGAGTAGGAGGCAGGGAGAGTGGAACAGACTCAGGCAGCAGAGGGTCTGGCAGGAAGGCACTGGTGCAAGTTCTGCCTGCTCTGTCTCCACCATGTGTTACAAAGTAGCTGAGGGAAAGGATGAGGTGAGGGGGCATCATGGGTCTAACACTCTGCTAAGATCTGGCAGGCCCAGCCCAGAGCCTTTCTCTGCCACCTGTGTGTGTTCATCCAGTCTGTCCTCACGGGGTGATGTGGCTCTGCCTTCCCACTTACCTGTGTAGTTTTCAGCCTGCAAGTGCATGTCACAAAGCTTATGGATGTAGCGGATATACATCTCTTCTTTGTTAATCTCGGATTTGTAAAAGTTCTGTAAGAGTGAAGGAAATATATACGAAGATGAGAAAGGCTGCACCTGTGGAGGCCGTATCTGAACTCCAGGCAAATGGTCAAAACCCTGGGTGTGCTGGACATGAGGGGAAGAACAGGTTGTGGAGGGAGGCAGCACCAAAACAGAGGAAGGACCAGAGAGAAGGCACATCTGCTGGCAGATGAGCAGGAGCCTAGAGTGGTGAGAAAGAGGAAGAGCACCAGGGGCAGACTGGAAGTTAGAGAATGTCAGGGTTGGTGGGACCTTGCCAAGAGGCCAGTCTATAACTCTGTCCAAAGAGAGGCTCATTTCATTCCTTTCCCAAGTGGGAATGTAAGTGATGAGGTGCAGGTCTCCAAGATACCAGTAAGAGGGCTGACGTCCTGACTCAAACCCTTAGGTTTGTAGCCATGTATTATAGAAAGGACAAGCCAATCACAGGGCAAGACAGAAGCCATTCTACGAAGCAGACAGGAAGAAGAGCTCATGTTCTCTCACCATCAGGTTAACAGTGCAGCCAATCTTCTTATTCTCTGTCTCCTCTCCTTTCATGCAGTCCCTGGAAGGGAGAGCACAGATGAATGTCCCACGGCATAAGGTGGTGCCTCTGGGACAACACAAAGACCTGCAGTGTCACCGACGCATTAGTATATCCAAACTCCAGACCAGGATGCTCTCCAACAGAAACCTCTTCTTCAGATGAGACTATGATCCTCTAGCATCACAGATGAGACCCTCCAGGCTTTGCACCCACTCCTAAGGGTCAAAGGTTTCTGTTCAAACTGGACCCTTTGTTGTGGTAGCAGAGTACAGAGCTCAGATGCTATATCAGGGTATTAAGTAGCACCTACCAATGTCTTCAGCACAAAAGATTAACGATTTTGAGGATTAAAAGATTAAATCCTCGGAGTTCCCGTCGTGGTCGTGGCTCAGTGGTTAACGAATCCGACTAGGAACCATGAGGTCGTGGGTCCGATCCCTGGCCTTGCTCAGTGGGTTAAGGATCCGGCGTTGCTGTGAGCTGTGGTGTTGGTTGCAGACGTGGCTCGGATCCCGCGTTGCTGTGGCTGTGGCGAAGGCCGGCGGCTACAGCTCCTCTTAGATCCCTAGCCTGGGAACCTCCATGTGCCGTGGGTGCGGCCCTAGATAAGGCAAAAAGACAAAAAAAAAAAAGGAAAAAGAAAAATAAAAGATTAAATCCTCAAGTTCCCAAAAGGAGAGTCACAGAGCTTTTCTTAAAGGGCAGGTTTTATTTTTTGCAGGACAATGTTTAATAGAGGCCAAGACACTCCTTTCCTGAAACCTACTGCCAGGACCCTATGACCACAGCAACCACGCCATGGCTGCCATGTTCATCGTCTCACTGGCTTTTCTCTCTATGGTCTCCTTCCTGTGCAACAGTTTTTGGAATCCCCTCTAATTAGGAGCAGAGGGTCTGGAGATTCTTTTTGATTTAGAGGTTGCTTCAGCCAGGGCTGAGTGGCATTCACACTGAGCAGGATTGGGTGTAGGAGCGGTAACAGCCGGCCTGTCACACACAGAACAACGGGAACACTGAGGACAGATCCCGGCCAATGGAGGTAGGGGACTGGTTAAAACCAAGCCCCTCTGGGAAAGAGCAGAGGCTTAGCCCAAAGAGATGAAAGAGAGTGGGAACCAGAAGTTCCTGTCGTGGCTCAGCAGTAATGAACCCAAGTAGTATCCATGAGGACGCAGGTTCGATCCCTGGCCTTGTTCAGTGGGTTAAGGATGCGGCATTACCATGAGCTGTGGTGTAGGCTGGCAGCTGCAGCTCCACTTTGACCCCTAGCCTGGGAACTTCCATACACTGCATGTGTGGCCCTAAAAAAAATTAAAAAAATTTAAAAAAGAGAGAGAGAGAGAGAGAGAGAGAGAATGAGAACCAGACTGGTGAATCCAGCAAGAAGTCTCCTGTATACACAGCCAGCCAGAGTCCCAGATGGTCCCCTTTGGCGTCTGCATGACTTGGAACACAGAGAAGACAACTACTGCTTGGGGCTGGGTTTCCTCTCTCACTCTTTCTCTTTCTTCAGCACTTTCTTCTAAGCTCCCAAAATGCACTCTCAGCTACCACCTGAACTCTGCTGAGAGAATAACTAAGGCTGCAATGGTAGCATCATTGTTACTTTTAGGCTAATTCAAAAGCCAGGATAGGACTGAGAAAGCAGGCTTTCACAAAAAAAAAACTGATTTCACATGAACTGTCAGACTGAACATATCATAAAGATCTCCAAGCTCACAGGCTGCCTCCTCTAATCTGCTCATGGCTAGGACCAAGGGGCAGAAATAAACAGACTTTACAGAAAGAATGGAGGCATAGAAAAGTAGGTCTTTATTTCCTGGAAAAACAACTGAAAGTCCTCCTCGGTCACATTTCTGTACCAGATGGCACTTCCTTGCCCATCTGCCATATGGCTCTGAGGAAGGTCTGCACTAAGGACAGTTGTGTCCTGTCTTGCTCGGAGACAGACTTACTCTTTCCCTCTACGGTGCCCATTCCTCTGAGCCTTGACCTTCCTGGATAAAAAGCCAGATGGCTACATGTCCCTGGGATGTCTCCTGGGTACATGTGCCCACGTATCATGGGGTAAACCTCAGGAAGTCCTAGCCTACCCCTGGGAGAAGGTTTCTCCCTCTCTCTCCTTGGCCATCAGGAGATTCCTAGTAACTGGTGACAGCACACAACACCAGAACAGTCCTACCTCTCATGGCCACATGGTCTCAGTTTTAAGGTCAGCGGATGCTCTTGCTGGGGAGAGCATTCTGGCCAGAGAAGAGGTCAGGTAGGTTCCCGAGAATATACCTGTAGTCAAGAAGGCGTTCCATGAGGCGGGTGACTGAGGTTACAAAGGAAATGCCGGTTTCACGCCATGTTTCCTGTTCAACCTTCTCCAGTAGGCTATTGGTGGAAGCAAAGACAACACACAATTCATGAGCCTTCCTTTGGCACCAGAGCGAGGTCCCAGAGTTTGTGGGGCCTGTGATGGATCTGGAGACAGCAGACTTACCACACTGCACTCTTACCTGGGGTAGGGCCCAAACAGCTGGGTTCTACTCCATGCAGCAGAAAGCAAAGACAAAGCAATTACCGAACTGGCAGCAACAAATGAACTGAACAAGTTTTCCATTCACCTGTACAAGTTCCTAAGGATGCCACTGAACTGAGGGAGGGGTTTCAAAGTACCAGACCCTTTAGGTGTACACACTGTGAGACCGGTCCTGAAGCAGCAGCTGAATAAGAGTCCACTAAGGGATAGACCTGGCCTTGACAATTGACTGCCTCTATCACTGCTTAGAAGCAGCCTCAGCAAACATACTCACCAAGCTTTTCATGTTAACCAGGGAAAGATTCCAACCAGTCTTCAGGGCCCAGCATAAGGGACAGTGAGTGAGTCCAGGAGCTACATCTAGTCATCTCCACTCCATGCAAAATGTGCCAGAGCCAAGAGCTAAATGCCCAGGTCCTTTTCTCACTTGCCAGCTCATGCTCCTGTTACCTCTGGGCAGCCTCTGACCTCTCCAAAGAGCCTGGCTTCTGAGATCCTCTGCCCTACCACAGATGTCTCCTGGGGGATGATGACCTGGACTCTTTCTGTTTGCCCTGGTGATGATCTCAGGTCTGGGTCTCACTCTTGATTCTTTTGCATACTGTCCCTAGCTCCCTGAGGTCATAAAAGTCACTTGGAGTGGAAGGGTCAGTCGGGGGCCCAGCACTGGGACTCACCCACAGCCTGACTACTGTTAATACTGCTATGATGACAACTGTCTTCCTTGCACAGCACATCCCATTTGAGCTGAGCCTTCTGGGAAAGTGAGGGTTTCCCATGTGACCCATGTGACTAGAGAGGAAAAGCAGGGCCATTGGCTCTCACCTCTGAGTTGTGGGGATAGAGCCACTGTGTTAGCATTTCCCAAACTGTGTTCTACAGAGCTCTGCTGTCCTGGAGGACAGAGAGAGGTACTCTGTGAGCAAGCATGGAAATGCTGATCACTACACCCTCCTTTTGGAGATTTTTCACATCTTTTTGCATATGAAAGGCTTTGAGAAAACCTATAATACAGAGGCCTATTCAGTTTTGTTTAACTGAGGGTTTTTTTTTTTTTTTTTTTGGTTTTTTAAGGGCCGCAGTGGCGGCATATGCAAGTTCCCAGGCTAGGGGTCAAATTGGAGCGTAGCTGCTGGCCTACCCCACAGCCACAGCAACTCAGGATCAGAGCCACTCACAGCAATGCCAGGTCCTTAACCCAACGAGCGAGGCCAGGGATCAAATCCACATCCTCATGTATACTAGTCAGGTTTGTTACTGCTGAGCCACAATGGGAGCTCCTTAACTGAGTTTTTTCTAAACTGATAAGCCCGAGATGAACTCCCCCCACTCCCTGCATATACCTACAAACATCTTCCTCAAAGTATAAACTGGAAAATGCTGCTCCATGGTTATCAGTGCTTTTCAGTTCTTAGACATGATTTAGAAGAGTTTATGAAACACTATTTGGTCAGGTAATTATTAATAGCAAGTTATTATTATTGTTCTTCTTGGCTGCACCCATGACATGCAGGAGTTCCTGGGCCAGGGACTGAACACGTGCCGCAGCAGTGACAACACCAGATCCTTAACCATCTGGCCACCAGGGAACTCCTGCAAGCTATTTTTGTGCTTTTTCTTCCAGAGTAAAATCATCCGTTAGTGGCTTAGGAAGAGATTTCTCTGCCTTATTTCCACAATTAGAAACATCTTCAGTTAAAAGAGGATGGATTCACTTTCACAAATTATAATTATTTAAATTTCAAGTAAATTCACATTTTATTAAACAAAGTAGGTAGGCAGGGTATAGCAGAAAGATTTTCCCTTTTGGAAACTGGAACATCTGGGATGTACCCCAGAGCTGCTTCTTGCTGGCCATCCATGCAGCTGAGGGCACGCTACCGCTTCTCTGAGCTCAGTTTCATTACTTCTATTCATCCGGATACTATCTGCCTTTCCCACCTCACAGGTGATTGTGAGGATTAAATAAGAAATATCAACACATTTTGTACATCTTAAAGTTCTAAGCAAATGTCAGTATTATTCTTAGAAAATACGTTACAAGCTTATTTTCAAAATGGCACTAAAACAAAGAAAATCTCAAAGCTAGAAATAATGAGTGAGATGGGAAAGGGCTCTAGAATTGTAAATGTCTTAAAATTTTATCTTTTTAGGAATATAAAATACACAGCTTTACTCTCTATCTGGGAGGACCACAGTTCTCATGAGTCCCTCCTTCGGACTCAGCTCTGTGGCAAGTCCTATAAGGTCTCTGGGCCTCCATCAACTCAAGACAAAAGCTACAACTGGTTGACCTGGGACTGTTGATGTTAGTCAGTAAAACCCTGTTTCACAAAAGGTGAAAAGCTAACTGTTTCAAGCTTACTGTACAATCTTACAAGGCAGAGATTTATATTTTCCTCCAGAAATGCCAGCAATGATCCCTTACTGAGTTCTCATGAGCTATTTGCCCAAACTAGATACAGTGTATCCTATGAAAACATGTGATGATCCTTTCCTATCAGCAAACCTAGGGGCTCAGAGTTATCACCTGTCTCTATATCTTTAGTTAACTATGGCAGTCCCTGGGAGAGCTTGCTGTCATGAGGCCACTTTCTTGTTGACAGAAGGTGAGCACTGCTACCACCAGGAAAAACCCGGGTCTCTCCTGATACCCACCCTCTGAGGCCTGCCTGGCATAGGTTACACCCCTACCCTTCATTAGCCCACTTGACCCTCTCCCCCAGTATAGGGTGCCTGGGGCTGAAGCAGCTTACAGCAGGCCGAAGAGCTCCCTGTAACTCTCGTCGCCCTTCCCTTCAGACACCATGCTGTCCAGTTTGTCAATCAGCTCGGCCTCCACCTAGAGGGAAGCAGAGATTCTATAAACCACAGGAAGGGTGGGAAATTCAGCCCCTATGATAGGTGAGGATGGTGATAGGTGATATTTTGTCCTTGTGCCAAATAAATCCTAGAGAAGGCAGGGTCTCATCTATAACATCAAGAAACCACCTTGCCTCCCCAGATCAGGAAGGGTTCCCACTCTAGTGGCTTAAATAAGAGCTGGAGCTTACAAATCTCATCGATACTCTTTTCCCAATCTAAGGGCAAAAGGCAAGACTCCCTGGAGAAAAAAGTGTTTGGGATCCAAAAGAGAGCTTTGTCAGGTGCTTTTGTTCTTTCCTAAAAAAAAAATGTTCATTCAGCTTCCTCTCCTATTCTTTCCCTCTCTCCCTCCCCCCAACCCCTCCAACCCGCCTGTTTTCTCCACACCTATCTTCTCCCTGTTCTCTCTTAATAAACCTTTATTTGCCTCACTAATAAAAAAAGAAGTTCAGTCAAAAGAATATGTATATATAAAATACATTTGGTTAGAACTTTACCCTCTGGTCAGCCAGTCACAAAAGAAGCTTGCTGTGGGGGGGTGGTCCTCACTGTAATATCTGGCATTAGTCTGGGCTGAGAGAGATGTGTTCCTTCAGAGATTCTCCTTCAGGACAAAAGCCTCCATTCTTTGTCCTCACAGGACCTAAAGCCCCTGCCGCTGCCTCATTTTTGGGGCCTTCTGCATTTGTTATTGGATTCCTAAACCATGAGGAGCAATACTGCATTCATTCCTACCCCACTAATCTGCAAGGCGACAGTGCTTAGCCACTTTTCTAATAGGCCTCATTGCATTTACTCTGAGGTGAGAAACTAGTTGTAAGTGATGTGAGATAAAATCTTTTAAATCCTTCATTAGCCTTTAAAATGTGGTACTGTGGTATTATTTGTATAATATTTTATGGAAACAAAAATGGCATAGGTGCCTTTAACAATGAGCTATAACAAAAGAATTTTCTCACCCCACATAGGGCCAGAGTAAGAGGTATTATTTGTATAGATATTTTACATAAATAAAAAAATGGCATGGCTGCAGTTACTAATGAGCCATAACAAAAGCATTTTCTCGCTCCACATAGGGCCAGAGTAATAAAGTAATAAAATAATAATTTAATTAGGAAATTCATCAAAGGCAGTTATGGTTTCTGAAATTCCATCAGCAGAAAATGAGAATGGATGAATAAATATGACCCTTTTATAGCGGTATGCTGTCAGGATGGAGACTGCTGTACTTTAGTTTGGCCTGATGAGTCAACTACTTGAATATACATTTCAGAATAAATACAAAGTCTGAGCTCAGGGGTTCTTAGGGATCAAGGCCATCTGGCTTTCTCTATGTGCAGAAAAGTCACCAGCAGGGACTTGCCTGGGGTCATGTTAAGTAAGGTAGGGATCTCTCTTCACACATACAGGCATAGGTTGTGCCTTCTAGAACAAGGTAAAGATGGGAAGGGGACCTGGAGCAGCAGAGAGTACAACAGTGCAAATATAGGTGCAGCAGTTCCCCGAAGTTCTCAAAACGGGTCCCTGGGCCAGCAGCACCAGTCACCACAGATTGTGTTAGAAACGAAAATTCTCGGGCTCCACAGATCAAAAACTCAGGGGTTGAGAGGCAGCAATTTGTGTTTTAAGAAGCCCTCCAGTTCTCTTTTTTTAAATTACAATGAATTTATTGATAACTGAATTGAAAAAGTGTGGCCTAATCATTAATAGACTTAATAAGCTAACTCAGTATTTGTTAACATTTTTTCAATATTTGTTTTTGTTTTCGTTTTTTAATTTTTTTTGTATTTTCATTAAATTTTTTTTAATTTTGTTGATTTACAACGTTGTGTCAATTTCTGCTGTAAAACAAAGTGATTCACTTATACATATCCATTCTTTTTCAGATTCTTTTCCCATATCAGGTTGTTCTAATGCCTATTCAAGTATTAGAATTGCTGTAAGAGGCAGAGGTGCTGGTGATGGAAGGATTTAAGGATGTTACTTCCTCACTGCCCCTGCCCCCTCCCCCACCCAGCAGTGCGGATAAAAGAAGTTACTAAGAGAAACTGAAATATCCAAAACAGAGGACAATGAAGGTCAATGTATGCAAAATCAACATCTCCAAGTTAAAATGTAAAGCTCCTCAAATACATCATGTCATAACTGGTAATACTGACAGTTTCGGGTCTGCAGAGTTACTTTTATTCTATAAAACCAATATTCCTAAAGGGACACCTTGTTATCCATTCAACAAACATTTGTCCTGTGACATTCCACCTGCCTACTTCTGTATAAAGGATTTACCTCTCTAAGCCTAAATTTCCTCATTTGTGAAATGGCGATGGTAGTTAATATTCCTCTTCAATGTCACTGTGTCCTAGCTCTTGGGAAGTGCTGAATGAATGTTAGTTTTGATTTCCATGAACTCACCATGTCTCAACCATGGGTTTTAAGAAAGAAAAACACAAGAAATAGTTCTGGCCCCAATATCTCCTCAGCTGCATGCGCAGTGCCTGGATGGGGCACACACAGAGAAAATGGCCTGGGGTCTGAGTAATCTGCATACAAAAGAGGTTGTCAGAGAGAAACTGTGTTATAAAAACTTTAGAAATGTTTTTGCTCTTTGATATAGCACTTACAGGTGAGAGAGTTACCTAAGAAAATAATTTAAAATTAATTTTTTTTGCAGTATTAACAGCAAATATTTGTGATGAACTGAAGTTTCTAAAACTTGCAGGCTGATTAAATGCACTGCGTTCCAAGCCATGTAATGGAATATCATGTAGTCTCTAAATGGACAGTGTAACGCATAGGAGCATTAACTGGAGCAAAGAGATAGTGATGACAAGGTGCTACTACTAAAAACGGAAGATTAAAAACCAATATACACATGGTTCCAAAAAACCAATATACACAATCCTGTTTTTTAACCTAAGAAACTCTATGCATCGGGGAAAAAAAGCCTAAAAATGCATGCCCAGCTCCTCTCCCCCTGCAAGTTAAAGTTACTAATAATAGCACAATTATGAGTCACGTTTTTCACTATAGCTTATCTGCATTTAAAATTTTCTATATTAAATAAGTATTGTATTGTTTTTATTTATTTATTTATTTATTTATTTATTTATTTATTTATTTATTTATTTTTGCTTTTTAGGGCCACACCTGCAGCATATGGAAATTCCTAGGCTAGGAGTCAAATCAGAGCTAGAGCTACCAGCCACAGCAACACAGGATCCAAGCTGCATCTGTGACCTACACCATAGCTCACAGTAACTGCCAGATCCCCCCACCCACTGAGAAAGGCCAGCAATTGAATCCGCATCCTCATGGATACTAGTAGATTTGTTTCTGCTGCGCTACAACGGGAACTCCAGTATTGTTTTTATAATTAGAAGTATTTTTAGTAGATGATAAGAAGTAAGGAAGCAGTTAACAAGAGCCAAAGCTATAGAAAGCATAACTAGAACAAAGACCAAAAGGTCACTGGGTTTTGGTGATTAGAAGGTTATGTGAGTGCAATTTCAACAAAAGTGGGTGCATGATATACATTAGGCTGAACTGACAGGAGGGTAGGAAGTGGAAATGTGGGAACGAAAAAAGAATAGACCACTTAAAATATGTGATGGCAAAGGGAAGAAGTAGCAAGGTTTTTTTAAACTGGGGACAACAAAGTTTACAGGACTTACTGAATATTAATTATTCAGGACAGTCTTATTGGTGGAAAGAACACAACTTATCAGCTGAGCCTTGAAATGTAAGACAAACAAAAGAAATAAAAAGAATCCAAATTGGGAAGGAAGAAGTAAAACTATCACTTTTTGCAGACAACATGATACTATACCTAGAGAATCCTAAAGACTCTACCAGAAAACTGTTAGAGCTCAGCAATGAATTTGGCAAAGTTGCAGGATACAAAATTAATACACAGAAATCAACTGCATTTCTATATACTAACAATGAAAGATCAGAAAGAGAAATTAGGGAAGCAATCCCATTTACCAGCACATCAAAAAGAATCAAATACTTAGGAATAAACCTGCCTAAAGAGACAAAAGACCTGTACTCTGAAAATTATAAGGCGCTGATGAAAGAAATCAAGGATGACTTGAACAGGTGGAAAGACATACCTTACTCTTGGATTGGAAGAGTCAATATTATCAAAATGGCTATACTACCCAAGGCAATCTACACATTCAATGCAATTCCTATCAAATTACCAAGGACCTTTTTCACAGAACTAGAACAAAACTGTTTAAAGTTTGTCTGGAAACACAAAAGACCCAGAATAGCCAAAGATATCCTGGAAAAGAAAAATGGAGCTGGAAGAATCAGCCTCCCTGACTTCAGACTCTACTACAAAGCTACAGTCATCAAAACAGTATGTATGGTACAGGCACAAAGACAGAAATAGAGATCAGTGGAACAGCATAGAAAGCCCACAATTAAATCCATGCATCTATAGTCAACTAATCTATGACAAAGGAGGCAAGAACATACATTGGAGAAAAGACAGCCTCTTCAATAAGTGGTGTTGGGAAAACTGGACAGCTACATGTTAAAAAATGAAATTAAAACACTTCCTAACACCATGCACAAAAATAAACTCAAAATGGATTAAAGATCTAGATATAAGACCAGATACTAGAAAACTCTTAGAGGAAAACATAGGCCAAACACTCTCTGACATAAATGATAGCAACATCTTCTCAGATTCACCTGTCAGAGTAAGGACAATAAAAAGAGAAATAAACACATGGGACTTAATTAAACTTCAAAGCATCTGCACAGCAAAGAAAACTCTAAACAAAACGAAAAGACAACCCACAAAATGGGAAAAAATATTTGCAAATGATTCAACTGACAAGGGATTAATCTCCAAAATTTATAAACACCTCCTACAGCTCAATACCAAAGAAACAAACAACCCCAACAAAAAATGGGCAGAGGATCTAGGCAGACAATTCTCCAGAGAAGATATGCAGATGGCAAATAAACACATGAAAAGATGTTCAACATTGCTCCTCATTAGAGAAATGCAAATCAAAACCACTACGAGGTACCACCTTACACCAGCCAGAATGGCCATCATCAAAAAGTGTACAAACAATAAATGCTGGAGAGGGTGTGGAGAAAAAGGATCCCTATTGCACTGTTGGTGGGAATGCAAATTGGTGCAACCACTGTGGAAAACAGTATGGAGATTCCTCGGAAAACTAAAAATAGAATTACCATTTGATTCAGCAATCCCACTCCTGAGCATCTATCCAGCAGAAACCATGACTCGAAAAGACACATGTACTCCAGTGTTCATTGCAGCACTCTATGCAATAGCCAGGTCATGGAAACAACCTAAATGCCCATCGACAGAGGAGTAGATAGGGAAGATATGGTACATACACACAATGGAATATTACTCAGCCATTAAAAGGCACGAATTACCAACATTTATAGCAACATGGATGGACCTAGAAATTATCATGCGAAGTGAAACCAGTCAGACAATTAGACAGCAACACCCAATGCTACCGCTTACATGTGGAAACTAAAAAGACACAATGAACCTCTTTGCAGAACAGAAAGTGATTCACAGACTTTGGAAAACCTTGGTTTTTCAAGTAAGACAGTCTGGGGGGTGGGGGGATGCACTGTGGGTTTGGGATACAAAATCTATAAAATTGACTTGTGATGATTTATGTACACCTATAATTGAAATAAAATCCATTAAGAAAAAAAAAAAAATGTAAGCCAAACAAGCTCCAGCTCAGTCTTCCACACAGCTATCCTTTCTTACTCAAAATTTGTGATGGAGTGCAGCCCAGTCTTTCTGTTTTTCTTTTCTTTTTTTTTAGCAGACGCAGATAATCCATGTACTTCTTGGTCACTGGGTTCTCTCATCAGGCGATTGTGCATTTTGCACAATTAGAAGGCACATGTTGTGCCAAATAGAAAAGCAATAGTTCCTTTTTTGTTAGAAGTTATTATTTCCCAAAGTTCTGAAGGCATTAAAGTTGTACACTCCACATATAGATTCTTATCTTAAATGCTATTTACCCAAGATAAAGAGCACCTCTAAAAAACCTAGAGCTAGCATCATACTTCAGTGAAACACCAAATGCTTTCCCCCAAGGTTAACAAGGCAAGGACATCCACTCTCATCCCTCTTACTTAACATGAGACCAGAGGTCCTAGCCACTGCAATGACGCCAGAAAAAGAAATAAGAGGCTTATAGATTAGAAAGGAAGAAGTAAAATTGTCTTTTTGCAGGTGATAGGATTATCTACATATAAAACCACAAAGAATTTATAAAAAAGCTTCTAGAACTAATAAGTGAATTTAGCAAGGGCACAGAATACAATGCTAATGTGCAAAACGACTGTTATCCTTACATATCAGCAACAAACAACTGAAGATTAAAATTTAAAAATCAGGAGTTCCCGTCATGGCACAGAGGAAACGAATCCAACTAGGAACCATGAGGTTGCGGGTTCGATCCCTGGCCTTGTTCAGTGGGTTAAGGATCTGGCATTGCTGTGAGCTGAGGTGTAGGTCACAGATGTGGCTCGGATCTGGCTTTGTCTGGCTGTGGCTGTGGCGTAGGCCAGCAGCTGTAGCTCTGATTAGATCCCTAGCCTGGGACCCTCCATATGCCGTGGGTGCGTCCCTAAAAAGATGAAAAAAAAAAAACAAAAAAAAATTAAAAATCAGAAAAATTTATAATAGCACCAAAACCCAGGAAATACGTACATAAAAATCTAACAACATGTGTAAGACCTGTCTGCTGAATCTACAAAACATTAATGAAAGAAATCAAAGAACACCTAAATAAATGGAGAGATATACTGTCTTCATTGAATAGAAGTATTTCTTTTCTTTTTCTTTTTTTAATTTCTTTTTTGAGAACTATTTATTAGGTACTATTAAAATATCAATTTTCCCAATTACAATGCAATCCCAACTAAAATTGCAGTAGGAATTTTTACAGATACTGACATGCTAATGGTGAGATTTATAAGAAAAGGAATTGGAATAGTTAATAGAATATTGGAAAAAAAAAAAGAGAAAACAGGCGCTGCCACTGTGGTGCAGTTGGTATCAGTGGTCTCTTGGGAGTGCTGGGATGCAGGTTTGATTCCCAACCAGGCACAGTGGCACAGTGGGCTGGGGAGTTGCTGTGGCTTAGGTCAAGATTGTGTCTGGTATCTAATCCCCCGGGGAACTCCATATGCCATAGGGTGGCCAGGAAAAAAAAAAAAGGGACGAAGTTGAAGGAGTCACACTACCTAATTTAAGACTAAAGCTATCACAATAAATACTATGTGGTATGGGTGAAAGATTAGATATACAAGGCAATGGAAAGACTACTGAGTCCAGGAAGAGAACAACACAAATGTGGTCCACTGATTTTTGACAAAGAACATAGTCTTTTCAACAAACGATGTTGACATCCACATGTAAAAAGGAAAATTAAAAAGCCTTGACCCATACTTCACATCTTATACAAATATTACCTCAAAATAGATCACTGATCTAAATGTAAAATTTTAAAACTTCTAGAAGCAACATAGGAGAAAAAATTTTATTGTCCTGGGTTAGGTAAAGAGTTCTCAGATAAGCTCCCCAAAGCATGATCCATATAAGAAAAGTAATGATCAACTAGACTGCATGAAAATTTAAAACTTCTGTTCTGTGAAACATACTGTTTAGTAAATGAAAAGACAAGCTAAAGACTGGGAGAAAATATGAGTGAATCATATACAAAGGATTTATATCCAGAATATATAAAGAACCCTAAAAACTTAATAGGAAGACAAAAATGAACACAAGATCTGAATAAACATATTTTACCAAAGATATAAAGATGGTAAATAAACACATTAAAAGATGTTCAGTGTCATTAGTCATTAGGGAAGTGGAACTTAAAACCACAGTGATATACAACTATACACCTACTAGAATGGCTGAAATAAACAGAGAGATAATATCAAATTCTGGGTTTATGGATCAACTGGAACTTTCATACACTGTAAGGACCTCAAAATGGCATAGTCGCTTTGGAAAACAGTTTTAGATAGCTTCTTATAAAGTTAAATATACATTTACTACATATTCAAAACCCTATTCCTAGGTATTTATCTAAGAAAAGTGAAAGTATAAAGTTAAACATACATTTACTACATATTCAAAATCCTATTCCTAGGTATTTATCTAAGAAAAGTGAAAGCTTATGTTTTTTTACAAGCTTTATTCATAATCATAAGGTATAAATAATCCAAATATTCTTCAAATGGTAAATGAATACATTGCAATGGAATACTACTCAGCAATAGAAAAACTAATGCATTTAACAACATGGATGAAGCTCTCTGGCATTATGCTAAGTGAAAGATGTCAGTTTCAAAAGGCTGCAGCTTGCATGATTCCATGTATACGACATTCTGGAAAAGACAAACCTATAGTGTAGTGATGGAGAATAGATCAATGGTTGCTATAGGTTAAAGGTAGGGAAAGGGTTTGACTACAAAGGAGCAGTAAGATGGAGTTCTGGGAAATTAAAAAAAATCCTGACTGGTTACGTGACTTTTATGTGTTTGCCAAAATTTATAGAACTGTAAATCCCAAAGAGTGAATTCTACTCTTTGTAAATTTAAAAATAAATATTTAAAATTTATTGTTTACCTTGTCCCTTCCTCACTCTTAGAGTCATTCACTCTAAGAGCACTGGTTTATCCCAGAATCACAGGGTGGAAAAGGAGCTTAGTGGGAAACTGGTACAATCTCAAAGCCAACAGAAATTTTCCCTAGAGGCCTCTAGGGAGTTCAGTTTGAGGACCACTAGGAAAGAGGAACTCCCCATCTCCCAAAGCAGGCCAGCTAACAGTTTTTGTTGCTAGCAAGTTATTTCTTTTATTAGCTAAAACTGGTTTTTCTACCACTGACCCCTACTGTTCCTAGTCCTATTCCCTGAAACTACAGATAAAATGATGGAATCCATCTACTCCATCGTAGGGTGGCAGAAGAACCGCACAGAGGGACAGCCTGAAGACGCTCAGTCAAAGGCCAAGGGCTTACACCTTATGGACCCACCTATCTGTGCAGGAGTCCATGAAATGCTAGGCTATAAGAAGTCATACGGTCTGGGCTCTAGCCCTAGAAATGTCTGGACATCTTAGGAGTCCTCCAGAGAGGAAAGATAACACTCTCAGGACTTCCTCCTGAATAAAGCTGGGAAGTTACAGCCTCAGTCATTCCTTCCTTGATGAGAAAGTTCCTTTCACAAGATGTCCAAAGCTTTTCCTCTGATTCTTTTCTGACCTCTGACTTCATGAAGAAAATTCACAAATTAATTATGGCCAGGAAGTTAGCAGAACCCTAGAACAGGACTCAAGATGGCCAAGTTACAGCCCATTCTCACTGGAACTATAGCTTGACCATCTAGATCACATGCCTGGGCAGAAGGGGTTCATTCCAGGGGAGAGCGCCCTTAATGTTGCCCAGTGTCGTCTTACCTGTTTGAAGTTGCCATTTTTCCTTTGCTCCCAGTCCATCATGTCATGAAAGATGGGAATCATGATATTTCGTACTTCTGGCTGTGGGACCAGTGTCACACCCAAAAAAGGACCAATCATTCCCGGAATAAAGTGGATCTTATGTTCACCTGAACAACAAAACCCAACAGATATTAGTTTATACTTGCTTTGCTCATTCCACAGAAGCTTCCCAAGTGGGACCACACCACGTGCTTTGATCTTCACTGAAAGCATCTGAGAACATAGCAAGCTCTCCCTATGGATTTCTGAGACACATCCTTCTCTTGGTCTTTTAGTGTTTAGGGGTTAAACTGTCCCAGTCCAGTTAAAACAAATGTTCAACAGACACAAATTTTCCAAAGAATTTATTGGGAGTTTCCACAAACTATCTGAAAAGTCATTCTAAGGTTAAGGAACAAAGTTCACTCCTCTAGACAGATTAAGATTTCTGAGTACCCTGCAATAGCTGCAGATAGTCTGTTCACAGCATTTATTTAGCAAGGAAAATTCACCTACTTCTACGTAAACACAATGCACTGTCCCTGGGGTTTCTTCTTCTAGCCCAGAGGCATTTAAATGATGAGGATGTTCAGTCCTAGGTTCAGCCACTAGGGGTCTGAAGCCATGGGCCTCTCCACTGCCTATGTTCAAATAAGCCCAAGAGGACCCCTCCTGTGTTAGCAGGAGCCTTGACAGACTGGCTAAGTGACTCTCTGTGTGTATACCCCACCTCCACCTTTTGTCTTCACATTGCATTTTTGATGGTAGCGCTACATTTATTCAGACCAGCTTGGCTCATCCCTCAATTTTCTTAATGAGACCTTTCTGTGGGTAGTGAGTGGTGTGACTACCCTGCCATCTGAGGCTTGTTCCCAGAAGCCAAGACCAGTTTTGAGGACAACGGGGCAGAACTTTCCTCTTCCTTGTCATGCTAAAACAGAGTGAACCGCCTTCCAGAGCTCTGCTTTCAGTCCTTCAGAGACTAAGGAGACAAACTGTGGATCTTGTTACAGCCAAGTAAAATCAGTTCTTGAGAACAAGAAACATCATTTCCATCAAAAACAATGAAGCACGAATGGCTTTATCAGGGAAATTTGAAAACTTTTTTGATTTCTTCCATGTTGAAAGCCTATCTAAAGAGCAAATCTTAGCCCTGAGGCAGTTTCTGCATATTCCAATCTTGGTATCTGGTACACTTGCTAGTCGCAAACTAGAAAATTACTGGAAATTTCAGAGTCAACTTCAGGGTTAAAATCTATATTTGAACTGTGCTGGATGCAGGAAGTACTGAAGCTAGAAAGCCATTTGGGGGAAAGGCATACCCACTCTCAGATTCCTGCCCTAGTGCTGGCAGGAATGCCTTGCACTTTGCTTGCTGTCTCTAGGGTCGGTGAATCGGATGTTAATGGGAGACTATAAGATTTTCTGACCATCATTCCTAAGACTTCTGGTCTTTAGGCTTAGCTGAAAGCAGACTTCACTAGGAAGAATCACAGCAGCTTCTCTAGCATCCTTACAGGTTACTAAGAAGCCTACAGTACCAAAGAATGGCCCACCTAGTCACGAGGGCATTCCAATGATTCTACTAAAAACTCTGACAATTTCAGATCCAAAACAGTGGATATTAGAGAAGCTGTCAAAATAAAGGAAACTCAAATCAATCTCTCCCTTCTTACACGCAACCGGCAGCAGGAACCTGGTCTGGATGTCTGTATACCAGAGACTCAAAAAGTGTTTTAATCTTTATTAAAATGAATAGCTGCCCTTGCTCATGTGCTGAGTATCTCCAAGAACTATGCTTTTAGGCCTTTAACAGCTGGGACATGATGAGCACAGAGGATCGTAAAAACTACTGGAGCCTCATCTTCTTTTTCTCCTGTTGACTCTAGTTCTCAAAAAAGAGACTGTGCATATGTATTCCTGGGGTCTCTTTCTCAGCTCGACTCTCACTGCCAAGGGCTTTGTGCATTTGCGCGACACTACACCATCCATCTGAGGTGTTATGTTAAAGATATGTAAAAATCTCTTGGGTCTGAATTAACACTCATAAAACCTGGGGGAAGTTATTAGTCTTGTCACTTTTCTTTTGCCTATGCAATATGTATAGGGAAAAAATATGGAGAAAAGACCTACCCAAATTCTGCCACATGCTGAACAGTTCATAAGCCATCATTACACGCATGTCCCCATACCTGGGAACAGAACACAGGAACCAGCTATTAGTGTGAGAAGGTTCAGGAAGACAGAGCTACAATTCCAGAGTGCCCGTTGTGCCTCAGTTAACAAATCCGACTAGGAACCATGAGGTTGCGGGTTCAATCCCTGGCCTCGCTCAGTGGGTTAAGGATCCGGCGTTGCCGTGAGCTGTGGTATAGGTCACAGACGTGGCTTGGATCCCGTGTTGCTGTGGCTCTGGCATAGTCCAGCAGCTACAGCTCCACTTAGACCCTAGCCTGGGAACCTCCATATGCCAGGGGTGAGGCCCTAGAAAAAAAAAAAAAAGACAAAGTTACAAATCCAAGGAGGCCAGTATTTCAGCAATGCTCCTAACTCTTCCCCAAGCATTAAGTCATTTGGCTCTCAACTGAACTCTTACACTTGGCTCCTTGGGAAGCTAACTCAGTGAGAGCTTTGTGGACTTCTGAAGGAGGCTCTCATGGAATCATAACCCCATCTGGGCACATCTTAGGAAGATGAATAAGAGACATATGTCTTACTTATCTAGAATCTTCTTCCTCTTGGCTGAAGTGATGATTTCTAGTTGAAGGCTTGGCTGGTTTATGAACAGAACTGCCAGGCTAAAATAAGAATTCCACACCTAGAGAGACAGAGAAATAGGAAGCATATGACAGCCTGATTCCTTAACCTTGCAAGGAGGGACTCTAAATATATGCATGAAGCACAGAATTCATTTCACAACATTAAGATCTTGATTTTTAAAAATATCTTTGCAAACAGGACTTTCCCCTCCTTTCTTGACTTCTCTGAAACCAAGAGTGCTGATTTTGGACTAGAAAACATACTCATGGATGTCTGGTTCCCAATACCTCCAACAGGGGTCTCCTAAGTCATACTCTAATTGTTATCAAGCTTGGAAGCTGTTTGATACCATGAATATATTCAGAGAGCCCCCATGAGTTCCCTTCGTGCTTAGCAGATTAAGGACCCAACGCTATCTCTGAAGATGTGGGTTTGATCCCTGGCCTCACTCAGTGGGTTAAGGATCCTGTTGTAGGTCGCAGATGCGGCTTGGATCCAGTGTTGCTGTGGCTGTGGTGTAGTCTGCAGCTGCAGTTGCAATTCCTTCCCTAGCCTGAGAAATTCCATGTGCTGCAGGTGTGGCCATAAAAAGAAAAACAAAAGAAAGCCCCTAGTCACCTATCAGACACCTAGCTGAATCCTTCTCAAATTCCTGACCCGCAAAGTGGTTAGCAAAACAAAGTAGTTGTTTTAAGTAAAACAAACAAAAACAGTGAGCTTGGACCTACTGTGTAGCACAGGGGAATCTACTCAATATTCTGTAATAACCTATATGGGAAACGAATCTGAAAAAGAATGGATATATGTATAACTGATTCATTTTGTTGCACACCTGAAATTGAAATAGCATTGTAAATCAACTATATGTCAATATTTTTTTTTAAAAGAATGAAAGATATACAATGAAAATGAACAGTGAGCTTGGTTTTTGGCTTTCTAGGGTTATTACAAAGATAGTGATGGATTTCAGGAGCTCCTACCTTAAAGTCGAAGTCTGTCTCTGTGAAATTCTTGTGTAGTGCAGAAGACAGGTACTGGACAGTAGTGACTATAATACTGCAGTAAGGGAACAAGGTGTTGGCAGAGTTAAAAGACTAAAAGTGGCATCCAATAGCTTAGCATCAGTGGTTTATGGCTCCTGCACAAACTTTTTAAGCACAACTAGCTCTCATGTAAGAAACAACTTTAAAGGAAAGAGATAGATGACACAAACCCTATAAAAAAACCCATCCTGGAGAAATGCCCCATAGTTGGCAGAGCAGCACAGAATATCAGTGTGTTCTAGACTTAGCTCTGCCATTACTGGCCTTGGTACCACTTCTCTCTGGGCCCTAGTTTCCCTGCCTATAAAAGGAGGAGAGTGGGGTTTGATGGGTCTTCAAGGTTTCTTCTGGTTCAAAGAGTGATCCTAGTATTTTGCGGACCCTGGATAATGAACATATATTGTGACCACCAGAGGACTTAGAGTATCATTCCATTATTTTACTTCATAATAGAGATTTATAGTTATCAAATCTCTACTTTTGTCATATGCTATTACTTTCATCTATACATCATTTGATTTCAGCCTTTGATCTAGAATATAACTTCAGATTTTAGCCTGGGCATATTTAAGGCGCTGACTTGCTAGAACTGAGGGCACAGGCTGAGGAAGAGAGGAAGTGAAGTGGGACAGGCAGGTAATGGTTTGACTAGAGAGAGTATTAGATGCCTGGGAAAGGAGCTAATGTCTAACAGCGGCACCTAACCTCTGGTGAAGAAGTGGGCCAAGGAAAATTGGTGCATTAGAGAGACTAGTCATCAGCAAACAAATGTGAAAAGTGAAAGCCTTGAAAGAAGAAGCTGCTCCTGTAGAATGGGCTGGAAAGCCTGAAGTGCTCTGAGTAGAGCAAAGAGATCGAGACAAGAGGGGATCAAATGGAAAATCTACTGTTTGAGGAAATATCTGTGCAACTCTGTTTACAGCCATTCTTCTATTCTGTATAAAATGTGTGCAGTTTTGAAAAAAGAAAAAAGAGTGCTATGAAAAGTATAAAGTGAAAAGACCATGCTGATACCTTGCTAATACATTTAACATAAATAATTCCACTACATTTTGCATAATTCCAGCATCAAAGGCAGATGAGTGGGCAGAGGCAGTAGGCTAGCGAGTGGAGGGAGATCAGACAAGCAAGCACCTTACCACCCAAATTACATGTCTGGTTTGCCAGCCAGAAGCATAGAGTAGAAATACGAATGGGACAGACAATTTGAGGTCAGCTTTAGGGTGAATTCTGGGGCCAGAGTCAGAAGAGGTCAGAGCTTCATAGCCAGGTCTCCAGTAGGTAATGACCACTAGCTATGGGAGGCAAGCAATGTCTGGCAGACAACACAAATAAAATCAAGAGGAGAGATTGGGATACTGCCTGAAACTACAGAGCAACAGAGGCCAATGAACAGGCCCTCCTCAAGGAGGAACCATTTTCTGGGTATTATATTTCACATTCTTAACATATCCTTTTCTATCCTTACCATGATGTAATCTGCCAGGCACTTAGACTCCATTTTTGAACTATCTTTGACTCTTTCCTCTTCTTCTTGAACTTTAGTAAATGGCCCCAAGTCCTAATGATTGTACCTCCAAACATTTTCACATTTACTCTCTGCTCTCTGTCCCGATGGCCTTGACCTTGACTTCTGTCTTGCTTCTTCTCTTACATATACATACACTTTCTCTAAGAACAGCTCTGTGGATACTGGTGAAGTACCCTTCCACACTCACTTGCTTGTAAGAAGTCTCATCACCATCCAGTCCCGAGGAAAGACACTCATCTTCATCAGGTTCCGGAACACGCAGAAAATCTTCAGCAGGAATTCCTGATCCAAGTGAAAAATCTGATGTGAGATGCCACCTCCACCACTGCAGCATACATTTCCTCAACAGGACTCTCCTGACCTCTAGACCATGAGCATGGGTGAGATCAGTGGGTAAGACACTGGTTACTTTCACAAGTTGCTTTTCTCTTAAGGGGGTTGTTTGAGAGTGAGTTGTGAGTACTTTCACAGGCCACATGGGAACAGTACTAAACTGGACAGAAGAGTTGCAGCTCTATACCCACTCAGCGCAGAGCCTAAAGACCAAAGCACAGGAGGTCCAGCAGAAATGGTATGCAACTGAGTCCACGGACCCTTGGGGCATGTCCCCTGAAGACTTGATCATTAAAGACTTGCTTTATTGGATGTTAAGGACACACTGACAGGAGAGGCACTGTAGGAATGGCAGAGTAAGTACCTCCAAAAATGTGCTTTTCCATGATAGCAATGAGAACAGTGGCAAAGACTGGTAATCAAAGGCTTGCAACGATTCAAGGAGTGTTATCCAAGAAAAATGGTTGAATTTCAGTACCTTCAAAGTATCCTTGAAAACAAGCAGCTCTAGAACCACGGTAGTGGTGAAAGCCAGAAGCCTAGCAGTCACCAGAAAAGACAAGATGGTTTTGGAGCGCCCTCAAAACTGCCATCCCAAGAGAACTGTTTGATTTATTTGGCAGCAACCCAGAACAACCCCATTTGAAGGCTTAGCTGACCTGACTCAGAGTTCACTAAGAGAGAAGAGCCTTATCCCTAGAGCATTTGTTGAAAAAAATCAGCCATAACAATTCAGCATTCCACTTGCGTGAAGCAATCATATCAATTGGAACAAACAAGACAATGGCCAAAACACTTAAAAGAAAAATCTGAGTAATGAGATATCCACATGGGGATTTGAAAAGCTCTAATGTAGTCCTAGGACTTTATAAGGCCACATATGTGTGCAGGGCTGTACATATTTCCAGAAAAGACCTAGGAAGCCTAATCTCTTACTTCTGGCTGACTTTAAGGCTCTAGGCAAGCAAGAAGTGAAGGCTAAGGCAGCAATGTAAACTGCTGGAGCACTGAAGGCAAGCCCCAGCACCACAGAGACACTTAGCAAGGTTTGGAAGACTTGTCCATTTAA
Source organism: Catagonus wagneri (assembly GCA_004024745.2). Classification (NCBI taxonomy): domain Eukaryota; kingdom Metazoa; phylum Chordata; class Mammalia; order Artiodactyla; family Tayassuidae; genus Catagonus; species Catagonus wagneri. Next base: position 34,376,650 of record PVHT021183699.1, on the reverse strand, counting down.
GGCGTTTAAGGAAATCTCTGCCTGGTTATTAGCTGATCATGAATGAAGACTTGAGTGGCTGCACACAGCAAACATATGCAGACATGAAAGAGTCAGTCCAGGAAAGACTTTAAACAGGCAAACAAATACACATCAACAAAAGAGCAAAACAATAACAAGCCCTGGGGATGTGATAAGCCAGGAGGGAAACTGATTTTCAGAGCTGCCACATTGCTTAAATTGTCCAATTTCAAGAAAAAAATTTTAAGATGTGAAATGTAACAGGAAAGTATGGCCCATACGTAAGAAAAAAGAAGTAAACAGAAATGTCTGAGATAGCCCAAGTAGGCGACTTACTAGGGGACTTTAAATCAGCTGTTATATATATATGTTCAAAGAATTAAAGGAAGCCAAGCCTAAAGAATTAAGGTATAAGAATAATATACTACCAAATGGAGAATAGACAGATATTATTTAAAAATCACCAAATAGAAATTGTAGAGTTGTACCATAACTGAAATGAAAATTTCACTGGAGGGGCTCAACAGCAGATTTGAACTGGGAAAAGAAAGAATTAGTGAATTTGTAGATAAACTGAGATTATACTGAGGAACAGAAAGAAAAAAATGAAGGAAAATGAACATAGCATCAGAGACCTGTGGGATACCATCAAGTATACAAATATACAAATAATAGAAATGTCAGAAAGTGAGGAAATGTTGCCAGAAAAAATAATTAAGAAATATCTGAAGAAATATTATTCAAAACAAAATTCCAAATTTGACAGAAAAACTCTTTAATCTATACATCCAAGTAGCTCAATAAATTCCAAATAAGATAAATCAAAGAAACCTACATACAGACACATCATATAAATGCTAAAAAAAAGGAGAGAATCTTAAAAAAAACAAGAGGAAACATGTCCAAACAATTCTCAATAAGACAGGTGACTTACCAGTAGATATGATGGAGGCCAGAAGGCAGTGAAATGAGATATTCAAGGTACTGAAAAAATGTCAACCAAGCATCTTAAGTCTAGGAAAACTATCATTCAAAAATTAAGAAATTAAGACATTCTAAGATTTAAAAAGCCAGAGAATTTGTTACGAGTAGACTTGCCCTATAAGAAACAGTAAAGTGAGTCTCCCAGACCTAAATAAAAGAAAGGGAGTAACAAAAAATAGGGCAGAAATAAATGAAATAGAGAAGAGGAAAATGGAGAAAAACACGAAACCAAAAGTTGGTTCTTTGAAAAGAGCAACATAATTGACAAACCTTTAGCCAGTCTGACCAAAAAAAAAAGAAAGAGGACTTAAATTACTAAAATTAGTGATGAAGGAAGGGATATCATTATCAATGTTACAGAAATAGAAAGGACTATAAGGGACTACTCTGAACAGATGCCTGCCAATAAATTATATAACCTGGCTGAAATGGACAAATTTTTAAAGGACTGGTAAAAAATTATAAAAAACTAGATGAAATGAACAAATTCTTAAAAAGACACAAGCTACCAAAATTCATCCATTCCTTTCATAAGTGAAGAGATCAAATTGATAGTTAAAAAGCTTTAGACAAAGAAAAGCACAGGACCAGATGGCTTCACTGATGAATTCTACCAAATGTTTAAGTTAGAATTAATACCAATATTTGTCTCTCTCTTTTTCTTTAATGGCTGCACCTGCAGCATATGGAAGTTCCTGGGCCAGGGACTGAAACGAGCAGCAGTTATGACCTATGCCACAGGTGTGGCAATGCCAGATCCTTTAACTCACTGTGCTGGGCTGCAGATCAAACCCATACACCTTTGTAGCGATCTGAGCTGCTACAGTAAGATACCTTTTTTTTTTTTTTGTCTTATCTAGGGCTGCACCTGCGGCATATGGAGGTTCCCAGGCTAGGGGTCTAACAGGAGCTGTAGCTGCCGGCCTTCACCACAGCCACAGCAAAACGGGATCCGAGCCGCATCTGCAAACTACACCACAGCTCACAGCAACGCCGGATCCTTAACCCACTGAGCAAGGCCAGGGATTGAAGCCGCAACCTCATAGTTCCTAGTTGGATTTGTTAACCACTGAGCCACGACGGGAACTCCTACGGTAGGATTCTTAACCCACTGTGTCACAGTGGGAACTCACCCAGCACTTGTCTCTTTGATTACATCCACTTTCAAGGTGAAGCAGTGTTTTATTGTGGTTTTGATCTGCATTTCCCTAACGACTAATGATGTTGAATATGTTTAATGTGCGTATTAACTGTTTACAAATCTCCTTTGGGAAAATGTCTACTAAAATCCTTTGCCCAGGAGTTCCCTTGTGGTACAGCAGGTTAAGGATCTGGTGTTGTCACTGTGGTGGCTTGGGTCAATGCTGTTGCATGGGTTTGATCTCTGACCTAGGAACTTCCACATGCAGCAGGTGCAGCACCCACCAAAAATCCTTTGCACATTATAAAATTGGGTTGTCATTTTTTGCTTTTTAGGGCTGCACTCACGGCATATGGAGGTTCCCAGGCTAGGGATCCAATTGGAGCTGTAGCTGCCGACCTATGCCACAGCCACAGCAATGTGGGATCCTAGCTGTGTTTGCGACTTACATCACAGCTCATGGCAATGCCGGATCCCCAACCCACTGAGCAAGACCAGGGATCCAACTAGTGTCCTCATGGATACTAGTTGGGTTCATTAACCGCTGAGCCATGAAGGAAACTCCCAGAAGTTTTTAATTTTGACAAAGTGTAACTTATTTATTCTTTTGTTGTTTGTACTTCTGTTGTCATATCTCCGAAATCACTGCTAAATCCAAGGATATAAAGATATAATCCTATGTTTCCTTCTAAGAGTTTTTCAGTTTAGCTCTTACATATAGGTCTATGATCCCTTCTGAGTTGATTTTTTTTATATGGTATGAAGGAAAGGTACAATTTTATTCTTTTGTATGTAGATATCAAGCTGTCCTAGCACAATTTGTTGAAAAGACTCTTCTTTCCTCATAGAACTATCTTGGCACCATTACTGAATATCAATTGACTGTAAATAGAAGGGTTTATTTCTGGATGCTCAATTCAATTCCATTAGTTTTTTATGTCTATCTTTATGCCAGTACGAATCTTGACTATTGTTATTTTAAGCTTTGGAACTGGAAAGTGTCAATCCTCCAGTGGTATTTCATTTTTCAAGGCCACTTGGCTATTCCAAATTCCTTACATTTCCATATTAACTATGGATCAGATTATCACTTTTTGTAAAAAGATGGCTAGAACTTTGATAGGTTTTGTTTCAAACCCATAGATCATTTAGGGAAGTTATCACCATCTTAATAATATTAGGTAATCCAATTCGTGAATATGGAGTGTCTTTCTTTTAATTTAGACCTTCTTTATTTTTTTCTCTAATTATTATTATTATTATTTTTTGCTTTTCAGAGCCACACCCACAACATATGGAAGTTCCCAGGCTAGGGGTCAAACTGGAGCCATATCTGCCAGCCTACGCCATAGCCACAGAAACGCCAGATCCTTAACCCACTGACTGGGGCCAGGGATCAAACCCACATCCTCATGGTTCCTAGTCAGGTTCGTTAACTGCTGAGCCACGAAAGGAACTCCCTCTATTTTATTTATTGGATGCCATTAAAAATGTAACTGTTTTCTTAATTTCACTTTTGGAGCATTCACTGCTAGTGTAAAGAAATTTAATGGATTTTTGTATATTGACTGTGTATCCTTTAACTCTGATGAATTTGTTCATTAATTCTTATAGTGTTTTTTGTGACTGCCTTAGGACTTTCTGTATACAAAATTATGTCCTTTGAGGACAGAGTTTTATTTCTTACTTTCCAATATGGATGCCTTTTATTTCATTTTTGTGCCTAACATCCCTAGCTAGGTCCTCTAATATAATGAACATCATTGGCCAGAGTAGACATCTTTCTCCTGTTCTTGATCTTAAGAAGAAAGTATTCAGGGATTTCCTGTCATGGTGTAGTGGAAACGAACCTGACTAGGAACCATGAGGTTGCGGGTTCGATCCCTGGGTTAAGGATCTGGCGTTACCGTGAGCTGTGGTGTACGTCACAGACATGGCTTGGATCTGTGGCATTGGCCGGTGGCTACAGCTCCCATTAGACCCCTAGCTTGGGAACCTCCATATGCCATGGGTGTGGCCCTAAAAAGATAAAAGACAAAAGACCAAAAAAAAAAAAGGGGAGGGGAGAAAGCATTCAGTCTTTTGTTATTAAGTACAATGTTAGCTGTGGGTTTTTCAAAGATGTCCTTTATTGGTTTAAAGAAGTGCCCTTCTATTTTTAGTGTGTTGTATGATTTTATCATGAAAGGTTAGTGGATTTCTTTTTGTATTTTTTTAATTCAAGAATAGCTGATTTACAATTCTGTGCCAATTTCTGCTGTAACAGCAACATGACTCAGTCATACATAGACATACATTATTTTAAAAAAATATTATTTTCCATCAGGGTCTATCCCAGGAGACTGAATACAGTTCCCTGTGCTATACAGTAGAACCTATTGTTTATCCACTCTAAATTAAGAGTTTGCATAAATTAACCCCAAACTCCCAGTCCATCCGATTCCCTCCTCGCTTCCCCTTGGCAACCACAAGTCTGTTCTCCATGTCTGTAAGTCTGTTTCTGTTTTGTAGATAGGTTCATCTGTGCCATATTTTAGATTCCACATATAAATGATACAGTATTGTATTTGTTCTTCTCTTTCCTACTTCACTTAGCATGATAATTTCTAGTTGTATCTATGTTGCTGCAAATGACATTATTTCACTTTTATGGCTGAATAATATTTCACTGTATATATACCAAATCCTCTTAATCCATTCATCTGTTGATAGACATTTAGGTTGTTTCTATGTCTTGGTTACTGTGAATAGTGCTGCAATAAACATAGGGGTGCATGTATCTTTTTGAACTATAATTTGGTCTAAATGTAGATAATGGCATATAAATCTTTTAATACGTTGCTGGATTCAGTTTGCTAGTATTCTGCTGAAGGTTTTTATATTTCTATTCATAGGAATATTGTCTTTTTCTTGTGATGTATTTATCTGCTTTTGTATCAGGGTAATAGTGACATCATAAACCTAGTTGGAAAACTGCTCTTCTATTTTTGTGGAAGAGTTTGTAAAGAACTAGAATTAATTCTTTAAAAATTTGGTAGAATTCACTGATTTAGCTATCTGGTCTTAGTTTTTTCTTTCTGGGAAGTTTTAAATTATTAACTTGATCTTGTTACTTGTGAAAGCCTTTTAAGATGGATAATCAAAGAGATACTGAATTATATAATTTAAAAGTGTGAATTCTGGGGAATTCCTGTTGTGGCTCAGCAGCAACGAACTCAACTAGTATCCATGAGGATGCAGGTTCGATCCCTGGCCTTGCTCAGTGGGTTAAGGATCTGGTGTTGCTGTGAGCTGTGGTGTTAGGCTTCAGACAAGGCTTGGATCTGGCATTGCTATGGCTGTGGCATAGGTGGGCAGCTACAGCTCTGATGTGACTCCTAGCCTGGGAATTTCCATATGCTGAGGGTACGGCCCTAAAAAGACAAAAAAAAAAAAAAAAAAAAGATGTGACTTCTGGAGCTCCCTGGTGGCTCAGTGGGTCAGGTAAGGGTCTGGTGTTGTCACTGCTTCAGTTTGGGTCATTGCTGTAGCGCAGATTTGATCCCTGGCCCCAGAACTTCTGCATCGTTGGCAAGGACAAAAAAGAAAAATTTTTAAATGTGATTTTTATGGTATGCAAATTATATCTCAGTAAGTGTTGTCATTAAAAAGAACATATGTACAGAATTGTATATTCAGTGCAGTGGACTGAACATGTCCCTTCATTTGTTTTTCCTCAAATCCCCTAAAAATGACAGTCAAGCAACAGAAATATATATGCCTGCGGAGATAACACAGGGAAAGAGAATACAGTAATCAAGAGGTCAATAAATTTTGAAAGATTTCATGGTAAGTGACACAGTATATTTGAGAAAGCTATAGCCAAGATCCTTTGGTAGTGACAGCAACAGAAATCTCAGAAACTATAGATATTGCCAGGCACCTCTGTGGGAATGGGAATGAGGGCTAAAACCAGGAAAATTGGTTTACTATCTCCCCTAGTATCCCCTCTGCCATGTCACGTCACTAGGTGACCAGCCTTTCCCCACCCTGTTGGAAGTCTAATGACTGCTCTCTGGAGTAGCTGATGACTAAGGATGTCTTAAAGAATACAGCAACAGGGAGTTCCTATTGTAGCACAGCGGAAATGAATCTGACTAGTATCCATGAGGACACGGGTTCAATCCCTGGCCTCGCTCAGTGGGTCAGAGATCTAGTAGTGCTGTGAGCTGTGGCATAAGGTCACAGATGCGACTTAGATCCTGTGTTGCTATGGCTGGTGTAGGTCGGCAGCTGTAGATCCAATTTGACCCCTAGCCTGAAACTTCCATATGCCATGAGCGCTGGCCTAAAAAAGAAAAAAAAAACGGAAACAAAACACCAGAATACAGCAAGAGTTGAGGGCTGAGGTGCCAAAATTCCAACAGGCATTGAGAGAAAGTTTACTTCCAGAACTCCAAGTCCTTTTTTGGTATCTGCTTCCTCAAATATTAACCAGCTACTCCATCCCTAGGTGGGGTAAAGAATTCTACTCCAAGGAAATAGACAAGTCCAAGAGAACAGGCCAAAAAATACAGAAATTAGAGGATGCTCTCACCAAATGACCAGACCCTCTTCAGTCATCTACAGGAAAGCCTGCAAGAGACAAACCCTGTGCACACACCATCAGCACCAAAGGACCTCACTTATAGACACAGACTGACATCTAGGAGTATCTACATATAAAAGGAAAGTCTCTAACGTGAGAGAGAGACTGAAACAAATAAAAACAGGGCAAGTCTCTAGGGAAAAGAAGTGACCTGACAGTATCTGACAAATCTGACGATGAGGAAAATTGAAAGAGGCATATTACAGAAATGATAGAAGGAACAGGAAATCCTAGACACGTTTGAAAACCAAAAGAAAACAAAAAACAAGCAAAAACAAGAGGCAATTAATTCCAGGAAAAACGAAAATCTTTATAAGAAAAGAAGCATAGTAGTTCCTGTGTGGTGCAGTGGGTTAAGGATCTGACTGCAGCAGCCTGGGTTGCTGCGGAGGTGTGGGCTTGATCCCTGGCCCCCTTGCAGTGGGTTAAGGATCAGCATTGCCACAGGTGGCAGCTTTGGCTCAGATTCAGTCCCTGGCCTGGGAACTTTCATATGCCATGACTTGGCCAAATAAATAAATAAGTGTAATAGTACAGATCTTGGTTAACCAAATAAAGGAAGAGTTGACAACTAATTTAAACAAAAATTATGCAAACTACATTGGAAGAATAAGAAGAACATGTATGTGCAAGAGAGAAATGATTCAGGAAAATTGGCCTCATTTTCTCTGAGAAGAAAATAGATAATAGCTAAAAATTAAAAAAAAATTTAAATGGCAGTAGAAGCTACTTGAAGAATAGCAAGAGTTCCAAGTGGCTGCCTTCAGGGAGAAGTGATTAGACATGGGTCAGGTGAAGTCAAGGAGCCAATTTTATGTTACACACTTTGTAAAATGCTTTGGCTTTTAAAATTGTTTATACACATTTCTGTGAAAAAACCAAACATTTAATTAAAAAGTAAGAGAATGATGCTAGCCTGAGCTTCTGGTTGAGAATCAGCATAAGAGCTCTGGGCTCTGGCTAACTTTTGGCTCACTTCAAGGGCTGTTAACTTCATCCCTTCAAGAAGACAGGCTCATTTCACTGCAATGAATTAATGATAACAATCTGCAGAGACTCATGTCTGTGGAAAGGCAGGCAGCATCAGATGCCAGAAAGTGACAAGTGACATTTATTAACTGATACAATATGATTAATAAAGACCACACAAATGAAAAACAGTATAGTGTGCTACTATGAAATGCAAGTGACTTGACTCTGGATGGAGGCAGAACATAGATCTTTTATCCAGGGAGGAAATGAATAGCACGTTCTAATGCAAAGCTCTAGGAGTCTGTCAGTAGCTGATAACATTCAAAGCTTGGGAACATTTTTCTATCATCTGGATCATAGTCCCATTTCTCTACACTATCTGCCCCTCAGTGCTCTGGATCCAGAGTCTGGCAGCCAATGGACAGTGCCCATTTTTGCTCTCTATAGGTATCTTCCAGAAATGCATTTTGCTGAAGAAAAGCTGTCATCATTATTACTATAGTTATTAAACAGTGAAGCTTGTTTCATGGGAAATTTATAATCAACTATTGAGTTCACAAGAAAGGGAGGAGCCCTGGTTTGCTGACAACTAGTGTGACCCAGAGTAGCCTCTCAGAGAGGCACATGGTCATGGGGCTGCTAACGGTCAGAGAAAACTTGCCAGTGTTACTGGAGTCTGGCTATATGGGAATATTACCAGCTTTCAGCTTCTGGAAGCTGTCCAGTCAGCTATAAGTGGGGCTGATAAATCTTATATCCTTGGCAACACTGGCCACTTGTACCCACTACCTGGCAGGGGAAAAACTCCTGGGAAGTCTTAGCTGCATGCTTCCTTTCCTAGAGGAAAGTTCAGTGCTTTTATGCCGACCTTGAGTTCATCTTTGCTCTGGAAGTTGTCCAGGAGGTGCTGGTAATGGGTGTCACACATCTGGCGGAGCAGTGAGAGAAGGCAGGACACATACTCGCCCTGGGAATCAACCCCAAAAAACATTTAGTAAAGCCAATCACAACAGCTGTGTTCCCCCAATCCACAGAGGGCAAGGAGAGAAGGAAGGGTCTGAGATGGCCCCAATGACCATGAAAGGGAAGGTGACAACTCTGACTCTAAAAGTGAGTCTTCTCTTCTGGGCCTGGAGGGCTTGGGAGTTTTAATAAGACCTTTGCAGCATGAGGTTAGTTGAAAAACCTTAACCTTTAACAAAGTAGTAGAGCCAAGGAAGACAGATACTCTAGCTTTTTTTCCTCCAAAAGCTTTGGCTACATAGTCCTTTCACATTGTATGTTGCCAGGGTACCACACTGAAATCTGGAGGGGCTACCAGGAACAAGGCGCTCAGTCGACTCTGAACAGAATCCAGACTCTGCCTAACCTGCTGGGCTGGAATAGCTCTTCTACAAGGATCTGCTTGGGGTGGGGAACTCCCAGAGCTTACATGTGATTCCTGGACCTAGCAGGTGGAACAGAGTAGGTCAGTATAACTCTCTGGAAAGCAGAGGAGTCAAAACTGGCCTTTATGAGCAGAGAAGCTATGGGCTCTAAGACAAGTAAAATTTAAAGATAAAAATACGAGTCTTTAAAATTTCTTCAAGTTTCAACTTGGGTACATGGGCAAAAACTCCACCTTAAGGATGCCAAAGACTTTCATCATATCATGGAAATTTTTGGCATGGGGCAGCTGAGCATGGCTTCCTCTCCAAAGGCTGCATTCTTAGAAGGGATGGAGGAAAATTACTTCATCTGGACAGTTTTCAAACTCATGGGAATTTGACAAAGGCTTTTTAGTCTCTCAAGTCCTTTTTAGACCCATGAAATTATTATAGTATATATAAAATATATCCGTGTACATGAACTTCAGTTTTACTTGAAAATATGGGCATAAGCCATAATTTATAGATTTGTTGTGTCAGATGAATTAATGCACATTAAGCATTTAAGTAAAAAGCCCAGGGGAGTTCCCGTCATGGCTCAGTGGTTAACAAACCTGACTACTATCCATAAGGACGCGGGTTCTATCATTGGCTTTGCTCAGTGAGTTAAGGATCCGGTGTTGCCATGAGCTGTGGTGTAGGTCACAGACGTGGCTCGGATCTGGTGTTGCTGTGGCTGTGACGTAGGCCGGCAGCTATAGCTCTGATTCAACCCCTAGCCTGGGAACCTCCATATGTCATGGATGTGGCCCTAAAAAGACACAAAATAATAATAATAATAAAAAAAGTTCAGGAGTTCCGGTCGTGGCTCAGCAGTTAGCAAACCCAATTAGCATCCACAAGGATGGGGGATCAATCCCTGGCCTTGCTCATTGGGTTAAGGAACTGGCGTTGCCGTGAGCTGCATTGTAGGATGCAGATGCGGCTTGGATCCCATGTTGCTGTGGCTCTGGTGTAGGCCCACGGCTGCAGCTCCAATTGGACCCCTAGCCTGGGAACCTCCATATGCGTGGGTGTAGCCCTAAAAGACAAAAAGACCAAAATAAATAAATAAATAAATAGTTCAGTACATAAGGTAGTGCTCATTAAAATGTTATCTTCATTAAATCCATATAAAATGAATCACTTTTTTAGTCCTTCTAATGAGTTAATATTTGTAAAATGCATAACACAAGTCACCCACAGCTAGTACTGTGTCATTGTTGGTTAGAAGAATGTGTTACCAAGACATGCCAGGGTACATATATTTTTACCTACAGTGAGAGTGCCTTCAATAGGAGTTCCTAAGGAAGAAGACATTCTTTCCAAGCCCAGTGCCCCAGAACACGTACTGCTTAACATTCTTGGCTGGTTCCCATAAAAGGTTTTCTACAAAGGCATTTCGGTAATCTCCCACCTGCCAACTGGAAGAGTCCATGCAATCTGTTTATCATGTCCCCGCATTGGGCAAAGAAGTTCACTCTGTATAGAAGTAGGAGTCCTGGGGGGTGTTTCTCTGTTCCTCCTGAGAGGCTTTCTCTTCTAATTAGATCATGGGAGAGCACCTTCCAGTAATGCCAGTGCAATTCTACCTCATCACATTTTCCGTGATGCTACATGTTTAGATATAAACACTAAGGACAAAAGCAACTAATTTGTAGATACAAGCAAATTCTGAGAAAATAATTGTTGTGCTCTTACGAGAGACTGTTCCTAGAAGGAATAGTCTATAATTTTTACTTTCAACTTCTCTGCTTTATTCCACATTATAAAAAAGTGACTTGGTGCAAAGGTAAAGCCAATGGAGAAAGTGTGCAGGAAAACAGGACAGGAAGCATCCCTGAATCTGCCTTTAAGTAGATTCCTGTGAATACGAACCCAGAGTTTTCAGAGTGGAGATGGAGTTCAATTTGAGAAGGAAAAGGGGCAGCATGCTGACAACCATGCAGGAGGGAAAGCTGAGATGGCGGTAGTGTGATGGTGAGATGACAGTTGGTGTGAAGGAGCCCCAGGTTAGAAAAGAAAGCAAGAAAACCTGAATGTTAGTTACTAACAGTGATCTCCGCTGTGCACTGCGGGCACCGCTGCCCTCTTACCGCCTCCTGAGCGTGCGATTTGCTCATGATGGTGAGCAGAGTCTGTAAGAGCACATCCAAGAGGCTCTCCACCATCATTTCTACCTCCTCCATGACATCTGCCTCCTGGAGCGGGCAGTGAGAGAGCACACTGTTAGCATCAGGCCGGCTGACATGCAGCTAGCAGTACTTACTAAGTCAGCCACGTCAGGAGTGGTCTTCAGACTTAATTCTCAATACTGAGCTCCCAGCCTCACTGGCATGCAGTGTCAAGGAATCTGGAACAACGGGCTCTGAGAGGAGGTGAGGTACACCTGCTGCTGTTGCTCTGGTTTGGTAGCTGGGACCTTACCCTAACCCAGCACCACTTTGACACCCACGACTCTGAACCTTAGGCAGATACATTAATTTCAATATACAAGGCAACGTGAAGGTCCTAAGTTAAACATTTTCTTTGATTTTCCTAGAAAAGTCAGGAGCAAGCACAACAATCCTAACACTCTGAGAAAATGGAAAAGCATTCATAACACATTATGGTGGCAGTATCTTCACCATTGTTAATGCACACAGAAATGTCTCAGTCTTCCTGAGGACCTTTTATCCTTGAGTGACTTCAATCTTTGCCAGCCCTGCTTGCTGCCCAGTATGCCACTTCTGGCTCCTTGGCATTCGTGCTCATATCCCTTGGTCCACCAGGATGACTCTGGTTTCAGTGTGTCTCTTGCAGACAGCCTCACAAAAACAACAGAGCATGCTCCTCACTAAAGGCTGCTTCCCAGCCACCAGGTCCTGAATTTAGGAAGAGCCTCTGCTATCCTTTTATAGGCCTTTCACATGCAATCTCAAACCCTATAGCCTGATTTTCATTATCTCACAAAGAGATTCCCATTGCCCCTTCTCCAGTCTCTTTATATTATTACAGGACCAAATGTCCATCTCTCTATCAACCCACCATTTACTAAGCATTTACCATGTGCCAGTCACTGTCTGAGAAACGGAGTATACAGAGATGAACAAGAAAGGTAATACCTTTGCTCTCGCGGAGCTTACCTTTCATCCACCTCCCTACTCATCCATTCAATATAGTTACACCGAGCTTCATTCCACATGAAAAAATTTGAGAAGCTCTTGAGACTAAAGTCTTCTTTCTTATCTGCTGAACCGATCATAACTTACCTGTGAGTAGCTCTTTGAATGGCTGTAAGCAACTAACGGCACCCAACTATCTAGTCCCTAACAAATACAACCAGATCACCTCCTTCAGATTTTTACCTGTTCCTATTCCTCTTCCATTCCTCCCCTTCACTTTATTTTCCCCTTCAATTTATCGCCTTCCTTTAGCAATAAGCCTCCCATCCCTTCAAGTCTGACCCTTGGCTACTAGTACACCTTATGTGCCTGATGTTGCTTCACTGAGGCCTGGTGGGAAGGAGAGCTGCCAGGCCTTGCCTGGAATCAGGAACAAACAACAGAGCCACTACAACTATCATAGTCACCCTGTCAAGCTTGGCCCCCATCACCAGATGGTACTTTAATTCTAGATACCAGAGCACCCTATTGGGTCCTTGTATTCAGCTCAAACAAAGGACATTCTTTCTTTTCAGCACCTCTTCTGCTCTGTCTTCATGTATAACCTAAACTTGTATGTTCTTATCACTTGGCTACTGGCCTTCATTTTAAACGCACTTGAAGTTTTATTCTCCAAATATTCCATTTCAACCTAAGATGATGTAAAAACAAAAATTCTTGCTTTTAATTTCTTTATATTTTCTTACAGTTTCCAAGTTTTCTGTAAGAAACACGCATTTCTTCTATTATCATAAATGTATAAAATAAATCTAATTAAAATACATCCTTACCCTTATCCATGCCTGATGCATTTCCTTCCACCTTCCCTACCTCCCACCCCTCCCACCATGGATCACTTCCAAGAAATAAAAATAAAGAGGTAAGAAAATAGGCAAAAGCATTACTGGTTGGAACTTGACCCCTAAAGTACAATTCTACCATCCCACGAGGCTCAGAACTCTTGTGGGCAATATTCATCTCTCGTATCTGATCTCATCTGGCATGGTACAGGAATGCCATATGGGTGGAATCAAGCTGACAGGAAGCTGACAGAAAAGTTTGAATGAGCAAGCTGTCTCTCAGCCTGGGCTTGCCTCCCTGTACTTGTGCCTGAGTATCCTCAGAACACTCCCAGGAACACAGAATTAATACCTTTTGATAGAAACAGAGCATTCACAGGATTGGGCTTGCTGGTACTACAGATAACTATATTTCTGGTTGTACTTATGGTAGTACAATTTTTTAAAATAGAGAAGCCTGCTGAGCACAAGCAGGCAGGCCTGCATTCACTTGAGCACCTTCCTGTCACTGATGTAAGCTTCTCTGACTGCAGACTGTACAAAGGGATCTTTGTTGGTCTGACTCTGGCTAAAGTAATACAAGACAGGCACAGAGCTGGGGGTGGTGGGTGGTGTGGGTCAAGGACCACTACCAGAGAGCTAGTCTTGACGATGGAGAAGATGCTGCCAAGAATCCCTGAGCAGATCAGCAGCTCTTTCTGCTGCCTCAGGTGAAGGTGAATATGATGGAGAACCACAGGAAGCAGGATGCGGCGGGATTCTGGGAGAGAAAACACAAAGGTGAGGAAGTTCTTGAGAGAAGAACTAACTATCTTTGGAAGCCAGTGGCATTGTGGGATGCCGCTGGTCTCAGAGCAGGTGGGGCTATGAATGGAGCTAAGCTAGAAGTCACTCCCTTCTCTTATGCAGGCCTAAGAGCCCAATTCCTGGACATTGTAAGACAGCATTATCCTTCCATCTCTCTTTCCTTCTTTCGCATTTCAGGCATAAAAATCTATAGCATTTTGTGCAAGAAGAATGTTAAGAGACTGCTTCTAAAAGAAATCTCTTTATTGACTAGACTCCAAATTAGAAGTACAGATTAAAGTGAAAACTCCATTTAAATGACACACCTAGTTTTATGAACTGCACTGATTGAATTTGAAGACTTGACCTGGATTATAAACGGTCCCTCTTCACCATACCCTGATGACGGCCTGGCACTTTCACTCCCATAAGCATTTACTTTGCATCAGCCCTCAGGTCTGCCTCTTTCTCCCCTCAGGCTTGTGAGATCCATAGCAATGAAAGGAACAGGAACAGGATTTTTGTCTTGTCATAAGCTTTTGATAATTAGCTAAACCTCACTGCCATACTTTCTTTTCTTTTTTCTTTTCTTTTTCTTTTCTCTTCAATGCTACCTGAATAGCATTTTCATCAGGAGGAGACTATATTTAGAACCTTGAATTCAGAAAGGCTAACTTAGCTCAAGCTCCGTTATTAACTCACTCTAAGACCTCAGGCAGGATGCTGTCTCCTGTGGGCTTGATTTCCCCCATCTGTAGAATGAGGTTCTAACTGCCTTTTCTGCATTTACTTCATAGGTGTGGTGATAAGACAAAGTAAAATACAAGTGTTTCTGGTGTCCTGCACTTCTATGTGGTCAATGACTATGTGATACAATATAGTCAGCATAATTATGGTCAGCATAATTTAGTCAGACTACCAGTAACAAAGAAGCCATGACATTTTGGATTAATTGTTCATATTTGGCCATATTTAAGTATTCCATATGAAATTCAGAATGAAAATCTTTTTCAGTTGAAGAAAAATTATATGACATACAAGAGATTTTGGGACTGCCTTACGCAGAATATGTTCAAATAAAGTGGAATGACAGCTCTTCTATGTTTAAAAGGATGCTTGGATAAAAGAAGTTTATACCATGTTTTGTAGATCAACAGAGAAAGATTTATAACAACCAATAGCTGCCCGCAGACAAAATGGTAGTTTGTTACTGGAACCTGCTGAAGAAGAGACCAAACTAATAGGTTCTGAGAATATAAGCGCTGGTTAAAAGACACCACCAGTAAAAATCCTCCTGCTTCAGGGAAGATGCTACAATTCAGGCATTCAAGGAAAAGTAAGATTCAAATGAACATTTGGTAGCTGCTTATTATCTGAAAATCCAATTAGTTCCAGCCACATAAAGTTTAAGAATAATTTTTTTAAGTGATTATGGGAAGCAGCAAGTACATATAAAAATATTAGAAATAAAGTATGTCAATGAGGGCAATCTGCTGATGGCCCTCCTATATATTCAGAAAGCATCTGTTTTAAGCAGTGCTTAAGGCTTGAGGGTATGCAATGTCCTTAGTGACAGTGTGTCCAAAACACTGGTTTTATCTTCAATACAAGAGTGACAAAGAGAGAAGTGTTTACTATAAACAGTGACTAGTGGAGAAGAGCTGAATTTCCTGGCAGTAGCTTTACTACCAGCAAAACCTTACACAGGCAAAGTTAAGTTAAAGGGAGTATTTATTTAGTATTGGCAAATGTGTGTACCCCTGGGCTGAGAAACCATTGTTCTTATACTTCAAAGGCTAAACTTGAAAAATTTTACTACCCCAAAATTCCCAGTTATAAAAATTATAATAATAATTGTTTTGTTAGTATTTCAGATTTATTTCTGTGTCCTAGAAATTTATTCCCTGATCATGATACTCTCTAAAAGGATCAGGCTCATGTTGATCTTAACATTTTGACCATGTTCAATGTGATTTCAGGTACGAATCCAAAAGTGCTTTCTGAAAGACAGTCTGGGCTGCTGATGGTATTTGTTAGGCCATCCTGACCTCTTCTGGAGTGTAAAGGGTTGCCTCTCCGTGTCTTTGTCTAATCTTTACAGATGCCTTCGAAGACAGGAAAAGAAATCTGACTGGTGAGGCAAGGAATCAAGAAAGTACAACGGGTCCTCAGGCCCCCCTTTCAGGGTCTTTTTTTTTTATTTCCTTGGCTTTTCCTGACCCTTTGGAATAGACCTTTCTCTGTTGTTCCTCCTCCTTTCCCTCTGCTTTCTCATGCTGCTGGGCCTATGGCAGGCCCCATTATTGGCAGCCAGCTAGACTTGTGGGCCTGAAGGTTGCTCTGCAGGCCATCCCACATGGGTTTCTAGGAATAAACTGAGTGAGACAGTAAGACTATGTTTTGGCTGCATTTCTAACAGAGTTTATAAAAAAAATTCTGTATTTTTTAATGGCCACTGGCTTCTTGCAGGATGGCTGATAAAACTGATCTTTTGATTACCACTTGGCCAACATCCTGGTAAGTAGGAAAGGTGAGTCTGACTCTCATTCCAACTTGATTTACCTGAGAAAGAAAATAGGCGGCTGTCCACAGTTCTGGCAATGGACTGCAGCTTCACCACATCCATGGACTGCCCAATGTGCACAGTGCTGGGCATGCTCCCAAGAGTCCCTCTCACAAACTCCGCTACCTCCTGCACGGTGAACATTTGCAGCAGCTCGTCAAAGATGGTTGGGAAAGAATTAAGGAGTGCAGCCTGCAGAAGCAAGTGAAACTCTAGTTAGCTCATAATTAGGTATGTGTCTATCTTACAAGGTTAGACAATGATACATGATGGTAAGAGCCTGAGAAGTCATTGAGGCACCCCCGCCTCAAGGGGGCTCTTCTCTGGCCTTTGACTCCATCCATCCCTGTAGCACTCTTAGGGAATGGAGCAGGAAGAAGCAAAAAGGAAATCAAAACAAGAAAATTTACTGGGCCCCAGGCCA
The DNA here is from genome assembly GCA_004024745.2 of Catagonus wagneri. Lineage (NCBI taxonomy): Eukaryota > Metazoa > Chordata > Mammalia > Artiodactyla > Tayassuidae > Catagonus > Catagonus wagneri. The sequence goes on along the minus strand of PVHT021183699.1, from coordinate 34,359,804 downwards.
CTTGAAGCTTTCAGAACTTGCCAAGGTATTTGCTGGCAAGAGAAGCGGATATATAAAGAAATTAACTCTATGGCTTAATATCCATAGCTGTTTTTGCTCATCAAATGGATTTACATTTTTTGTTTGTCTCTATGATCAAGCTCCTGATTTATAATTTTGGTCTGAAGTTCAAGCCAGGAACCTCTCAGGTAAAGTATGGCAGAGAGAACTGAGCACCATATCAAGCAGCATTTGCTGAACTCCATTCATAGTCCCATAGCCAGAAATCCAGCACTGAGAACTAGATCATTTCCCCAGAATAGTGACATTTATCTGAAACCATGAAATCTCAAGAATTTGTAAATTATTTCTTTCACAAGTGATGCCTGGCAGTCTCAGGTTAAATCCAAAAAGAATATGTGGATTTAGTTAGCCAGGAACTCTTGAGCACTGCCAATAATGTTGGCATAGAGTTCAGCAAACTAAATGGCCCGGACCAGGGAGAGTCTGTATGTTTGGAGACTTCTCTCCTAGGACTTTATCTCCAGTAGACCATGAGGTAGCCTCTTGAGGAAAAGCTGAGCCTTTTGGAGGCAGAGTAGTTAAGGAAAAAAAGAATGGATTTTGGAACTGGACAGACATGAGTTTAAATCTCAGCTTTACCACTTATCTGTTACACAGTCTTGAATGAATTGTTGCCTAATCGTCATTTTTGATGATGCTATTACTTATTTCCTGGTATTGGTATGAGTAAAGTTTAGGTACATAAAGCTAGTTTCCAGTTGAGTGCCTGGCACATGATAGCACTTCAATAAATGCTGGTTTTTGATCATCCCTCTTATCTAAATGAAGCAGTCTGAAGGAGGCTTTCCCCATTTCTCAGTCCTCTTACACCATTAACCCAAGATTTATAAAGGGAAATGGAGTGTCACCTTGAGACAGGAACGTGAGAGGGCGATCTTCTTAAGTGGTGGGTAGGGGAGGGAGGAGGCTGTTTGTCCTGACTGCTTCATCAGGCAGTATGACACTGACCTCAATTAAGTGAAAATTTATGCCATGGGAAAATAGGTCTGTCATACATGTTCTATGTTTAGGCCAGGCCCAAGCACAGAACTGTTATGAATTCTACCTGCAAATAACTCCCTGGAATATCAAGGAGATCGTTTTCCAGTAATTAGAACCAGCACAGAAACATATCGTAAGCAGCTAAATAAAAAAGACAAAGGGGAAAAAAGTAGGTATTCCATAATCAACAACAAGGAGTAGCTGATTTGCTCTCTTAAACGGTGACATTTCCTATACTTATGCACCAGGACAGAAGGACACTTGCACGCTGACATCTCCTAATGGTCAGAATCAAAGCCATAAAGTCTGACTGAATAGCATACTTGCTGAGAGTTCTGAAACTCATGAAACATGAGCCTGGCACCAAAGAAGCAGGTCTGATTCTGACTCAGGTCTAAGCTGAGACTAGATCTAAGCTGTTTATCCTCACGTGGTAGGAACATTCCATTCAGTACAGGGCATTGCTGAGTTCTCAGAAAGCACATAAACGTTTTGCTCTGCTAGCTACCTCCGAGCTCAGAGTATCTCCACAGGCTGAGGGAGGAGTAGGTGTCCTGGGCCCTTTCTGGCAGAACAGATAGGGTGAGGGAGAAGAAGGGAGAACAAGATGAGTGCTTGGGGTATTTAGGAGGGGAGACCATGCATAGAAGGAGCCATTCTTATAAAGATACCTGGTAACCATGATGTATTCTACTCTTCCATAGAGGCTACCTCCCAGTTGATCACTTGTCCTCTGAGCCAACGCGCTTATGGGCAGTTGGCATTAAGGGGCAACATAGTAGCAAGTGGAAAACAAAAAGCAGGCTATTCTAAACTTAAAAGAGATATTTAAACATATATTTGCACTAAAGTCAGACCTGGCAGTGACTGAATGAATGGACATGAGAGAGGTGTCTGGTCTTTGCCGACAGGTTTTGATGTAGTAACTGGCTTCAAAAAGTCAAAGAAGTACAATTTATTACAAAATTCTGACATTTAAATACAAGAAAAAATAACTCCCTTGTGACTGGGGTAATAAACAATATCTCTTATCCTTTCTAGGGTAAGGTTACATGGAAAAAGTAACTGATTAGCTGACCAGACTTGTTTTTTTCTGTTTTGTTTTTGTTTTTTTGTTGTTGTTTGTTTGTCTTTTTAGGGTTGCACCTGCAGCATATGGAAGTTTCCAGGCTACGGGTCGAACTGCATGTGCAGCTGCCAGTCTAGGCCACAGCCACAGCAATGCCAGATCAGAGCTGCATCTGCAACCTACACTGAAGATTGTGGACCACTGGATCCTTAACCCACTGAGAGAGGCCACTTATGGACACTATGTTGGGTTCTTAACCTGCTGAGCCACAATGGGAACTCCTAACCAGACTTTTTTTGTTTGTTTGTTCCTTTAGGACCACACCTGTGGCCTGTGGAAGTTCTCAGGCTAGGGGTTGAAATGGAGCTGTAACCTCTGGCCAGATCTAAGCTGAATCTGCGGCCTACACCACACTCACGGCAACACCCAATCCCTTAACTCACTGAGCGAGGCCTCAGATCAAACCCGTGTCTTCATGGATACTAGTCAGGTTCATTACTGCTAAGCCACAAGGGGAACTCTTAACCGGACATTTTAAATATATGGAAACAAACTTCCTTCCTATGTTGTTATTTCTAATAGAATCTAATCCTAATTCTTAGCCAAAGTTTTCTAGTTATTTCTGCTGTTTTCAATCTTAGCTGCTAGAATGGACCAATATTAACCTAAGGCTTTTAAAATTAATACGAGCAGAAGATAAAAATTCTCTATACATTCTGAATATCCTCTGTAAAAAAAGATGTTTAGGAACAACTAATAGTATGGTAGTTAAATATACCTGATCTAAAGAGGGCAAAGTTGTGTTTCTTCTCTGCCACAAAAGCCACTGGGATGTTTTATATTTGGAAGATGAGGCATAGATGGCTTTGAAGTAACAGAAGTGTTTTATTCAATTAGGAAATTTCCTTATAAATCACCCCTCACCCAACACATAGGAGGCTGGCAGGGCTTCTTTGACTCTGGGAGCCAGGACAAAGAAACCACCTGCTATGGCAGACAAGAATCCAGCAGTAAAACTTCCCTGCAACTCACAGACCTGAGTGAAAAGGAGTGTTTCTGAGTTTCGGCTGTCCAGGCTGAGCACAAACCGGATGGACTGGAAGAGTTCTTGGATGCTGGAACGGAACTGCTCCTCTTCCATCCCACAGGTGGCACGTGAGTACAGGATCCTTGACTGTACAATGAACTTGAAAAGGTACTCCAGTGCCTGGAGGTGTGGGAGAAAAGGGGAGAGAGAGGTGTTAAGATACCCAGGAACTAATGAAAGAGGGAATGAAGTGTAGGGTACCACCAAAATCAGAAGACAGACAATTCCAACTACTGGAGACAAGCAATTTAATTTTTTAAAACCTTTTCTCAAAAATCCAAATGGTCACTAAGCAATAACTGTCCTTACTGAGAAAAATCAAATTATTTTATGAGGTTCTGAAAGTGCACAGACAGACTATTATGGAAGCAGTTGAATTCAAGAAGAAACAGGATCAAAAGAAAATAAATTTATCTCATTTTTCTCAGGTCTAGAAATAAAATGCTACAAAGGCAATGATGTAAGAACTTCTCTTAAATTTATTCCAAGCGACAAGAGCCTTTAAGGAGGCTTCTGCATGTCTGAGAAAGAGTTGGTGACTGACACAGTGCCACCTTTCTCACCAGGGTTCAAGTCAGGAGAAAACTTGCCCTTAGTTGCATAGCAGCTGGTGGATCTGACACACCCACTCTCCATCCTCTTCCAGACCAGGACACTTGCCATGAACAGTTCATGAACAACACAGAAGACAAAGCTCCCACAATGTGTCCTGGGAGCAGAAACCAATTCTGAGGAGTCCCTGCAGCTTGGTTCATGCTTATGAGCAAAGTAATTCTCTTTTAAAAGGAATTTAAGATCCAGGACTATACTTTCTAATCAAAGAAAGGCTAAAGATTTCCCAGACACTGGAAAGAGAGAGACACTGAACATGTGAGGAGAAACTTATCCAAGGATGAAACAAATGGAGCTCAGTTACTTGAAATGTATAACAGGAAACAATTCCCAAGCCACTTTTCATGATCTGCCATCTGTCAGATTTAGCGAAGAAAAATGTGTACGTATATGTGTGTCTGTGTGTGCACGTGTGTGTGAATGCATCCCACATTAAACTCAGCACTGGAAAGTGGCTAGTTCAGAAAAATTTATGTTACAAGGCTTGTACCAGAGGATTCTATAGAATAAGTTACAGTGTACGGCCTCATCTCCATAAATGCTACAGTTTCTGTTGCAGAAGCCTTTAATGCCTTGTCTGTAGAGAACCTGGCAAGTCTCTGCTACATATTCTAATTTTTAAAAGGAAACTGTTTTCTTCATCACCAGTCTTTTTTTTTTTTCTTCAGTTTGAAACAATTACCAAGAGATGTACTGAGTGGCCTGAAACATCTACTAGTTTCAGAGTGAGAGGCAGAACTAGACAGCAAATTTGCCTGTATTTCCTGGAAACGAAGGATCAGTTCCTCAGGTAAGTTCTTAAATACAAAATTTTACAGAGGAGTACAATGTTGTTGTCAAAGATGGCCCTGTGAAAACCTGGATGAGGGCAAAGAAAAAAGTCCACTTCCAGTCATCCATCACCATCTGACTTCCCCTTTCTCCACTCCCCTTGGTTTTTACCATTAGCACCAGTATAGCCAGGACCAGGTGATGCCGGCCACCTGTGACAGATGCAACTGGGGATGAAGAGGACAGAAGAATGGGGTAAAGATCAGAGTGGGTCCTATGGAAGTTATTCAAAGTTTGCAGGTGTTCCAACCCTGTGTGGAGATGATGGAACACTTAACTGTGGCTGAAGCAGGTGCTCTGTCTTTTTCTACTTAGGTTAATAAAGCTGAAAGGAAAAGAGATCCTAAAAGTTGTAACAACCTTTCTGTCACCAAGGAGATAATTGTATTTGCTCTTTCCCTGGTAAGGATCTGATACAGCTCAGCACTGAAAAGTGTGCTGTGTTTTTGGAACACCTTGTCAAAAAACATCCTCAAACCCACTAAGGAGGGTCATTCACATAGGAACAAATAATATAACCAAGTACGAAAATAAAAACACTCTTTATTTTCATCTTCTTTAGTGGCAGAACTTTGGAAAATTCATGACTTTTTATTTTTTTCTTTTTATGGCCACACATGCACTGCAGCTGTGGCAATGCCTGATGCTTTAACCCACTGCACTGGGCTGGGGATTGAACCCAAACCTCTGCAGCAACCTGAGCTTCTGCATCAGATTCTTAGCTCAATGTACCATGGCAAGAACTCCAAAGGTCATGACTTTGAAAGTGAAAGGAAGATATTGGTGGTAAGCTGTACTGACTTAAGAGCAATAAAGAAGATGAGGTTTCCTGGTCTACAGATTGTACCAGAATGAGAGGTCCCAGGCCAGAAGCATATGCATGTTGTGAAGAAGGCTGAAAACAGGATCAGACAGAGACAAGTGTGGTCAAGAGGACTTATAAACTGAAATTTGATGAAGGGGAAAGGTCTAGATTCATTAGTACTAGATGTCACTCAGATAATTTTGAAATGGTAAGAACAAGTATGAAAGTATCCCCAGAAAAGTGTTTCTCCCAATGGAACTCTTCCTTTTCCCCACCCAAACCTGATCTTCTCCAGAATTATGTGCCTCTGTAAGTAACCTTGCCATCAACCCAGCTCATCTAGCCAGAACCTTGAAACTAGCCTCAGGTCTTCCTTTCTGTCACCTCCCACATCCAATCTAACATTTAAAAGGCCCAGCTTTGGTCACATCAGCCACTTTATGGTTGCTTAAAAACCCCAGCTCTTTCCCATCCAGGCTTTCAAACATGCTGTTTCCTCAGTCTGGAATGCATGTCCCCCAGCTCCTAACACTGATTTCAGCTCAGAGGTCACTCCTCAGAGAAGCGTTCCCTACACTTTTGAGCTCCCCTCCTCCCAGTCTATTCCATGATCCTGTTTATTTCCTTCATAGCACTCATCAATTTTCTTCTCACTGACTTTGTGTAAATGCCTGTTTGACACGTTTATTGTCTGTCTTTTCCTCACTTGAATGGAAGTTCTATGAAGACCTAGGCTTTTCTGCTTGGACCACTGGTGAATCCCGTGGTTAACATAGTGTCTGACACAGGGCAGGTATCAAGCAGTACTGACTGAGTGACTGAATGAACAATTCTTAGAAGAAAACTTCTGATATGCTTTCTCCAGTTATCTTAATCAATTAATTTATGGACTCAAAGAATCTTTTGCATTTAATTTGACTTATATCCCCTAAAATAAAGGGCAGGGCACCTCACAGGCGCTGGTGTTCAGAGAAGAACAGAACCCAGGCCCTGCCCTCACAACACACTCAGAACCCTGCTCTGAGTTTGGGCCTGATTCCACTTCGGACACAGGGGATATGTTCTTCAAGGGGATAGGTCAATCTTACTCCTTTTTGCATCTTAGCACCCATAACACGCTGACTGCTCAGCAGACAGGTATTGCATGAAGGAGGACAGAAATGAGACTTGTGGTCTTAGGTTTTTTACACACTGTGCAGAGAAGAGGCAGTGGAAATAGGATTTATGATCTGATTTTGCCTCTTTAATATGATGGTTGGGGGAACATCTGTTTCACCTGTGACCACGTGGACAAGCATAACAAAATCATAGGTCCAGTAGTACTTAGAGCAGATGATGAGATATTAAAGGAGGACAGACAAAAAGCAGCTACTTTGCTGCCATTCTAGTTATAGAAGAACTAGAAAGGATAAGAAACACATGGTTGGAGTTACCATCATGGCTCAGTGGTTAACGAACCTGACTAGTATCCAGGAGGATGCGGGTTCGATCCCTAGCCTGGCTCAGTGTCTTAAGGATCCGGTGCTGCTGAAAACTGTGGTATAGGTCGCAGTCATGGCTCAGATCCCGTGTGGCTGTGGCTGTGGTGTATGTCGGCAGCTGTAGCTCTGATTCGACCCCTAGCCTAGGAACCTCCATATGCCATGGGTGTGGCCTTAAAAAGACAAAAGACAAAAAAAAAAAAGAAAAAAAGCAAGAAAGAAAGCAAAAGAAAGAAAGAAAAGAAACACATGGTTAAACTAAAAAAAGTAACTTAAGAACAAGAAAAGATGGGGACAAAAGAAAAGAAAGCATGAAATTGCTTTAATTGAGTTTCCAGAGGATACAACTGTTTTCTTCAAACAGCTACCAGGGGAACTGTTGAGCAAATGAGAGCTCAACATCCTCATAGGTAGTTCTCTATAGCAGAAGCAGTAGCCATGAAAAGAAGTTACCAGAAAATGTAGTTAGCATATACAAGGCAGGTCGCCTGTAAACTGGAGCTGTCTAGCAATGCAAAGGGCTACTTGGTCATGGTTTTAAGATCATCTTCTTCTCAACATATCTACATACAGTGTGTTCACTAAAAGTACTGGAAGATCTTATTTCTAGTCAATGTTGCCACCAATATTGGCTTAGAAGGAGAATTGACACTTTAGCCAGTGGAAACAAAGACTGACACTGTTGGTAAAAACCAGGCAGGGAGGATGGCTATGAATGAGATGCATGTCATCCCTCCCTCCTGCTTTAAGATAAAATTATCAGGAATAAAGAACTTTCAGGGCAAAATAAAAGTGAGGAAAGGGGAGCTATGCGGATCAAGGCAGTCATTTCCTGAATGCAGAGCACTGTACACCATGAGGTTACTTGCATTCACAGATTTCTGCAGGGGTGGGCCCTTTTTGAACAAGTAAGCTCAGTACGTACCCGCATGGCTTCCTGAATGTGGTCTTGCCGAATCAGTTCTGCTGAGCAGTCCATGTACCATTTCAAACATCGGATGAGCTCCCTGGAAAAGAGAACAATTCCAGAAACATCATTTTAATCCAAAAGCAATGCAGCCTGAAATATTGTCTTGAAATAGCCACACAGGAAATAATATCCTGCTGAGGAACTAAAATGGAGTGATAGATCCCTTACAGTTGTGGAATCTTTAGATCAATGAGACCAGACAATACTCCCTGTCCAAAAAGAGTTGTCACATTTCAATTAGCAATTACAATCACTCTTTCCTACTCTCCCGGATACACATTTCTTCTGATTACAAGAAAGTTTTCCCGAAGTCTTGGAATCGATGTGTGTTTTTGTTTTCTTTAAAACTGCCAAGTCTCAGAGTTTCCTCGTGGCTCAGTGGATTATGGATTTGGCATCGTCGCTGCCGTGGCACTGACTGCTGCTGTGGTGTGGGTTCAGGCCCTGACTTGGGAACTCCCACATGCCATGAGTGTGGGAAAAAAAAAACAAAAACTGCTAAATCTCCAGTACATAAAATAATGACTAGTAAATACTAGACTCTGAATAAAAGTGTATTGTCCCATGTGCCCCTCCTTGCTATCCCATTGATCTTACCTCCTTGGTCATTTGAGTGGAATAGGATAACAGGGTCAGAAGGCCTGCATATTTATATGGCAATACAGCACAGAAGTCAAGAGTGCAGGCCCTTGTCAGAGAACAGGTTTCACATCTGGGTCCTATCAATTTCTAGCACTGTATCCTTTGGTAATTTATTTGAGTCCTCTGTCTTCATTCTCTTCCATTTAGAACATACAGGAAACAATAATATATCTCAAAATTATTGTGAATTCTAATGAGATGACACATTTAAAATACATAGCACAGTGCCTGCTCTCCAAAGTGACACTGAAGTGTCAGAGTTCCAGTGATTCCACAGTCTTGCCGCATTCTGGTTTTATGTTTTCAAACCAAACATAACTTGGGCTCATTCCATATAAAACATGGTGACTTTCAGAACTGCCTTAATGGTTTAGATGACTTGTGTTTCTCATGTTTACTGTTCATATCATCTTTTTTATTGACTGTCTTTTTATTTTTTTGACATTTATTTGCGGTGCTATATTTAGCTATTCACGTTTCTCTTTGAAAAAGCATGACCTATTTTTAGCAGCTCTTTTCTTCATTTCTTAGAAGAAAAAATAAGACAACTATACAATAAACTATAGCTTAAAATGTCCACAGAAAGCCCACAGGTAACATCATACTCAGTGGTAAAAGACTAAAAGCTATTCCTCTAAGATCAGAAACAAGGCAAGGATGTCTGCTTTTGCTACTTCTATTTAATATATTAGTACTAAAAGAGCAATCGATCAAGAAAAAGTAATAAAAGGCACCCAAATTGGAAAGGAAGAAGTAAAATTATCTTTGTAGCTAACATAATCATATAGAGAAAAACCAAGTGTCCACAAAAACCCTGTTAGAACTAATAAATGAATTCAGCAACATTGCAGAATATAAAATAAACATGTTTGCTTTTCTATATACTAATAATTGATAAATCAAAAAAGGAAATTAAGAGAACAATACATATACAGTAGCATCAAAAAAGAATAAAATACTGGAGTTTCCATCGTGGCTCAGCGGTTATCGAATCCGACTAGGAACCATGAGGTTGTGGGTTCGATCCCTGGCCTTGCTCAGTGGGTTAAGGATCTGGCGTTGCCTTGAGCTGTGGTGTAGGTTGCAGACGTGGCTCGGATCCCGTGTTGCTATGACTCTGGCGTAGGCCGGCAGCTACAGCTCCGATTAGACCCCTAGCCTGGGAACCTCCATATGCCGCAAGTGCGGCCCTAGGAAAAAGGCAAAAAAAAAAAGAATAAAATACTTAGGAATAAACTTAACCAAGGGGGTTAAAGACTTATACTTTGAAAACTACCAAATGTTGCTGAAAGAAATTAAAGCAGATGCTAGTAAATGGAAAGACATCCATCTTCATGGATTAGAAGACTTAATATGGTTGTCAGTACTACCCAAAGTGATCTACAAATTCAATGCAATTTCTATCAAAATCCTAATGGCATTTTTTGCAGAAATAGAAAAATTCATCCTAAAGTTCATATGGAATCTCCATAGATCCCAAATAACCAAAACAATCTTGAAAAAGAAGAACAAAGTTAAAGTACTTGTACTCCCTGAAAACTTATCACGAGGTTACAAAGAGTAACTCTGATTACAAAGAGTAGTCAAAACAGGGTGGTATTAGCAAAAAGACGGATATATACATATCAGTAGAATAAAATAGCCCAGAAATAAACCCTTGCATATATGGTTAAATGATTTTCAACAGAGATGCCAAGACCATTAAATGGGGAAGAAGAGTCTTTTTCGAGAAACTGTACAGGGAAAACAAAATATCTACATATAAAAAAAAACATTGGACTTTTATGTTATACAATAAGCAAAGATTAATTCAAAACAGATCAAAGACCTAAATGCAAGAGTTAAAACTACAAAACTCTCATATGAAAACACAGGAGAAAAGTTTCATGACACTGAATTAAGCAATCATTTCTTGGATATGATATCGAAACATAGGCAACAGAACAAAAACTGGATAAGTTGAATCATAAAAACTGAAGACCACTTTGCATCAAAGGACACAATCAAAAGACTGAAAAGGCAATGGGAAAAAAATACATGCAAATCATAACACCGATAAGGGGGCAGAAGCCAGAATACATAAAGAACTCCTATAGCTCAAGAACAACAACAAAAAAACCTGATTTGAAAAGTGGGCAAAGGACCTGAATAGATTTTTCTCCAAAGAAGATATATAAATGGTCAGTAAGCACATGAAGAGGTACTCAACATCGCTAATCATTAGGGAAATCAAAATCAAAACCATAATACCACTACATGCCCATTAGAAAGGCTAGGATAAAAAAAGCCCAGGAAGTCTTGTTGTGGCTCAGTGGGTTAAGAACCTGACATAGTATCTAGAAATATGCAGGTTCAATCCCTGGTCTCTCTCAGTGGGTTAAGGATCCAGTGTTGCCACAAGCTGTGGAGTATGTCACAGATGCAGCTAGGATCCCATATTGCTGTGGCTGTGGCATAGGCCTGCAGCTGCAGCTCTGATTCAATCCCTAGCCTGGGAACTTCCACATGCTGCAGGTACAGCCATAAAAAGAAAAAACGAAACGAAAAATAGAAACAGGTCCAAAATACAAAAAAACCCCAGAAAGTAACAAGTATAGATGAGAGTGTGGAGATACTGGAACCCTTGTGCAGTGATGGTGGGAATGTTAAATAGTGCGGCCACTGTGGAAAACAGTATGGTGGTTTCTTAAAAAATTTAAAATAAAATTACCAAAAATAGAATGATCCAGCCATTGCATTTCTGGGTATATAACCCAAAGAACTGAAAGAAGGATCTTAAAAAGATATCTGTACGCTCATGTTCATAGCAGCATTATTTACAATAGTTAAAAGGTGGATAAATGTAGTCAAGTATTTACTGACGACTGGATAAACAAAATGTGGTATATATTATTGGTAATACTGGTAAATAATGGAACATTATTTAGCCTTTAAAAGGAAGGAAATTCTGATACATGCTATCATATGAATGAACTCTGAGGACATTATGGTAAGTGAAATAAACCAGTCACAAAGAGACAAATATTGAATGATTCAGTTTACATGAAGTGCCTAGATTAGCAAATTCATAGACAAAAAGTATAATCGTGATTGCACAAGGGCTGTGTGTGAAGTGGAATGAGAAGTTATTGGTTAATGGGTATAGAGTTTCAGTTTCATAAAACGAAGAGTTCTGGAGATGCATGGTGGTATTGTACAAAAATGTGGATATACGTAATGTCACTGTGCTGTACACTTAAAAATGGTTAAGACTGGGAATTCCCGCTGGGGATCAGTGGGTTACGAACCAGACTAGTATTCATGAAGACATGGGTTCCATCCCTGGCCTCACTCAGTGGGTTAAGGACCCAGCATTGCCGTGAACTGCAGGTAGGTTGCAGATGCAGCTTGAATTCTGTGTTGCTGTGGCTGTGGTGTGGGCTGGCGGCTACAGCTCCAATTGGACCCCCAGCCTGGGAACTTTCATATGCTGTAGGCGTGGCCCTAAAAAGCAAAAAAAAAAAAAAAAAAAAAAAAAATCAAGATCATACATTTTATGTTGTGTATTTTATGTATTTTACCACAGTTTAGTTTAAAAAAAGTCAGCTAAATGAATGGTGGTTGTGGTTGCCACTGAACGTTTCAAAAGCCTGTCTTTCTACTCAGACACAAGTCCTCATGATGATGCCAAATGCAACTTACTTGTATGCCAGGGCTCCAGCAAAGTGCTTCTGGATGTACGTGTCCATCACAGGCCGGAAGTGGAAATATTTGATGTCTCGGAGCAAGTTGATGATGAACACCTGGGACAGATGGAGGGAAGTAGAATTCTTTGGGGTCCTCAACCCTAACCCCAGCAGGAATCAGAATTCTTGACTCTTTAAGGAATGGCAAACTGCCAGTGTTTTCTCTAGTGTTCCCACTAAATGAAAGATTTCCATTCTGTATCTGTATTTCTGTCATGTTTGTTCTCTTCCTAACATCCCTGGCTCCCCATTGCAAACTGATTTGTCTATACCAGTGTTACTTTGAGCTTCTCTCTTTACTATAATGCCACGTGGTACAATATGGACCAGGGAAAGGCAAAAAAATACCTGTGTGGGGGGCATAAACATGAAAGTGTCTCAAAAAAACTTGGAAAAGAGAGAGAAAAAAAGATTAGCCTTGAGCCAAATCAGCTTACAAAAGGCTGTGCCGTTCAGAAATGGGACTGGCTGGCCAGGGAAAGGAAGAGGGAAAGTCAGAGAAGCAAACTTTTTAAGTGTCATTCCAACTCTTACCTCTGCTTCTCATCTATTAGGTAGATTTAGAGTATCTGGTTCTCCTTGAATATATAGCCCTCCTCTGGGACTGGATATACTGGAAAAAAAATGCACTAAACATTCAAATGACAACAAACAACAAATGTAGGAGATGGTGTGGAGAAAAGGGTACCTGACTACCCTGCTGGTGCGAATGTAAATTTGTACAACCACCATGGAAAACAGTATGGAGGTACCTCAGAAAACTAAATATATAACTATCATATGACCCAGCAATCCCACTCTTGGGCATATATCTGGACAAAATTTTCCTTGAAAAAGATGCATGCACCTCTATGCTCGTTGCAGCACTATTCACAATAGGCAAGACGTGGAAACAACCTAAACGTCCATTGACAGATGAATGGATTAAGAAGATGTGGTATATAGGAGTTCCCGCCGTGGCTCAGTGGTTAACGAATCCGACTAGGAACCATGGGGTTGCGGGTTCGATCCCTGGCCTCACTCAGCGAGTTAAGGATCCGGTGTTGCCGTGAGCTGTGGTGTAGGTCGCAGACACGGCTCGGATCCTGCATTGCTGTGGCTGTGGCATAGGCTGTTGGCTGCAGTTCCGATTAGACCCCTAGCCTGGGAACCTCCATATGCTGTGGGTGCAGCCCTAGAAAAGGCAAAAAAGACAAAAAAAAAGAAGATGTGGTATATAATCACAATGGAAAACTACTCATCCATGAAAAAGAACAAAATAATGCCTTTTGCAGCAACACAGATGGAACTAGAGACTCTCATACTAAGTGAAGCAAGTCAGAAAGAGAAAGACAAATACTATATGATATCACTTATATCTGGAATCTAATATATGCCACAAATGAACCTGTCCACAGAGAAGAAACACATGGACTTGGAGAATAGACTTGTGGTTGGCAGGGGCGGGGTGTGTGTGCAATGGACTGGGAGTCTGGGGTTAACAGATGCAACCTAATGCATTTGGAGTGGCTAAGCAATGAGATACTGCTGTATAGCACAGGGAACTTAAAGCTAGTCACTTACGATGGAACATAATGGAGGATGATGTGAGAAAAAGAGTATATGTGTGTGTAGAGTTCCCTTCGTGGCTCAGTGGTTAACGAATTCGACTAAGAACTGTGAGGTTGC
>PVHT021183699.1:34312018-34345770 GCA_004024745.2 Catagonus wagneri | reverse complement strand
TATTACCTTGTAGGGATCTGACTGGTAGGTAGCTTGTTGGTCTTCTCTGGGTGACCCTCCTCAGTCCCTAGGCCACTGGAAACAACTACATCTTGTGCTGACTCACTCTAATAAGCTGTTTTCCTTAGATTTTTAAAAATATGCGATAAGAGTAACTAATAAAAAATCAGGAAGGGTGAAACTTACCAAAGACTGAAAGACCAACAGGCCATATTTCTCTGTATTATCATCCAAAATCACGAAGAGCGTATCTAAGATATCCTGCAGAAACTGCAACAGCAAAAAATCAAACTTCAATACACCAATGAATTTATCTTCTAATAACAAAGTTGAAGATCTAAAATCTCAAATTACCACTGAATAGTAACCTAGTACCTCACATCCACCTTCCACCTAGCCAAGAGATAATCAGGTGAACTTGGGGGGTTCACTTATAGCCCAAAGGGTCCTGAAAGAGACCTAGAGAGGCTTAAGTGTTAAACTTCTAAGGAAAGAGCAGTTACCTAAAAAAAGTAGGACATCCATGCAGAACAGTAATCTTGAAATAAAGACAATCTAAGTGATTCTGATGCCAAATCCATTTGGAGAAAAAGAGCTTAATTTCCTGGGACTCCCTTCTCCCCCCGATTCAGCAGTCCCTCATTCTTTACCATGGCCTAACTCTGTAGAGGACATCTGCCTGAGGGTGTGGCAAGCAAGGCCTTACCTACAGAAACTATTTTTTGGTCTAGAAATTAATGTCCCAGGAGAAGGGAGAATGCAATTGATAAGGGCTGTCAAAGAGGGTCAAAGATCTAGAGGCACCATTTTTTTTTTTTTTTTTTTTGAGCATGTGCCTTTTTCTAAGATGCAAAAACCAAGGGAGAGAATGATACCCATGGATGCTCCCAGTCTTTAAAAATCAAACCTAATATTCTGCTGGTCAAAATACAATTTACTGATACAATGTTTACAACTTATTTCAAAACAAAACAAAGTGAGAGGCATGGATGGAGGGTTGATGGGCAGGGCTATCCATGGGTTGATGATAGTCAGAGCTGAGTGGCAAGTACAGGTAGGGTTATTTATATTGTTCTGTCTACTTTTTTATGTTTGAAATCTTCCAAAGAAAATGAAAAAACAAACAAACAAAACCAAACCAAAACACTAGCATATTCTTTTCACATCCTCTTCTGGCTGGCTTGAGACAAATATTGCTGTTAAAACCAGAAATGCAGGTGGGATGTTCTCTTGTCAGGAATGTAGCACCTCAGCCTTAAAAGAATCACAGACTTTTCTTAATATCTGGTTTGTTATATTGGTTACATTTTTAGTATGTTTAGAAGGAAAAAAATGCCCTGAGTATAAATTTATCTCAAGTTCCAAAAATTATTATTAGCTTGCTTGTATGAAGAGTTCTTTTAAAAAATTTATGCTACTCTGATCAGATGATTAACACGAAAGTCATACAAGACTTCATTAAGGTGCAAAGAGGTACACAGGCTTTAAAATCATTCCTCATTTGGAGACACAATGCTGTGTATCATAGAGTTAATGTGATAGGGATGGAGTAGGCACAGGTAGTCGTAGAAGTCCCAATAAAGGATCACAAATAGAGAGGGATATCTAGAGGATGTTGGGAGGTCACTGTAAGTTAATAAACTGCTCAAAAAAGCCACCTGAACAAGGCAGGCTTGCTTGACAAGTGGAGGTGCAAGAATTGCCCCAGGTCTTTGTGTGGGGGATGGGATGAGGCCTGCATTCAGATTCAGACCAAGGGCAGGAATTTAAGGATGGCCCTTCTGCTGATTTGAACACACACCTTACCAGATACCAAGGAGGAACTATTACTTCCAGAAAGGAAGAGGTGGGCTTTTCCAACCCCTACTCCCCTAGAATGATAAAACTGTAGCCCACCAGATCCTCAGGCAGAGCTTCCTTGCCTGCCTGCTTGCATCTCTCTTACAAGCATCCTATCCTAATAAATCTATTTCCTGCCTATCAGTTTGTGTCTTGCTGAATTCCTTCTGTGTGGAGGCATGAAGAACCTTAACCTCGCTGAGTCCAGACACTGGGTGAGTGATTTTAATTTAAAACCATGGGTTCAAGTCCTAATCTGGCTTTTGACTGGGTTCAAGTCCCAGCATATGGGTTTAAGTCCCAATCTGTGTTCTGGCTAGGTTCAGGTTGTTAGTGCTGTCAGTTTCAAATGGAGTTGTAGAATGAAAGTTTAAGCAGTGCGTCTGTGATAATGGATTTGATACTCGGAATGACAGAACTAAGAAGGCTCACTGATAAAAAAGTTGCCTTCTGGGATTAGACTGAATCTATTTTACATTTCATTGCTCTTGCTGGAAAAGGACCTCCATTTTCCTCAGCTAAATTCAGTCCACTGTGTAGAATTCACCTACTGGGCTTTCACCGTCAGGAAGTCCCTGGGGTTTTTCTCCAGGTAAAGTCAGATGGGCATCATCTGGTTTCTACACAGTGCAGAGAAGCTCTATGGAAAACAGCTGGGGTCTGGTAGTGTTGCTGTCAGCCTACTCAGGCCATTAGACAGGAAATGTCACCAAAGCACTTACTAAAAGCAGCTGAGGCAGGGAGTAAGGAAGGGTCACTTAGTGTGGACTCTAAGCGAGGTACTGGGCAAAATCAGCAGTTACAATTAATGGAGAGTACTCACAGTTCCTCTAGATAGTCAAGAGAGTAGAGCCAGAAAGACATCAGGCTGAGTTTGTGGTTAAAGGGTTACAAAGTAAGGGAAATGAGAAAGAGACCTGAGTAAGGGAAAGGAGACCTAAAGGCTGCAGGCAGCACCAAGCACTGAGATTGTTTCTGAGAGGGTGCTTTTGCCATGGCCCTTTAATTACCATTTTGCTTAAATACAGTTTCTAAAAGGTAATAAACCTACTTTTAAAAAGAAGCTAACTAAAAAAAAAAAAAAAGAAATCTTTATTTCTACTCACCTAATTATGAACCTCGAAAAAATTGTCTTAGAGGCTTACCAGACGAAATCCAGGGGAAATAAGTCCTTTTGCCCAGATTCTTGCTCAGACAGCATGTGTGAATTATTCGAAGCCATACCTTAACAATTTCCTCCCCGCTGACGTGCCGTAACCGCCCTAGGATATCCATGATCCGGTCTGGGAAGGCCTTCCATTTCAGCAGAGCAAGAAGGTCCACTAGGAGGCAAGCCCAGAAGACAGTAAACCCTAGCTATGTCATGGACAAGCCAGACTCTCCCCGCCAAGGATAGATGGCATCTAGAGGGACAGAAATAGTCACAAGCAGGATAACAGCCTCTTGAGTGCTGAGATCAAGGCTAAAGACACATCTTAAAATCTGAATGTGTACTTAGGAGCTGTTAAAACCATGGAAAACCTCCAAGGCTACGCTACTATAACCAAGTAATTCCTTCAACTTCAAATGAAAAGAATCCCTTCACTATGGCATGAAAAAGCAATAATATCTGTCTCTCTTAACATATATCAGCAACGTGAACCAACAACTGAGGACTGGGGAGGGCAGCAGGCTGCAGGCACCATCACCTACCATTCTGGGTGAGTTTGGTGGAGGAGAGCTGTGTGGAAATGAAGAAAGACTCTTTGGTGCTGCGCTGGAAGATGAGGCTGGAGGGGATGTTAGGGCAGCCATTGTAGTCCTCTTTGCAGCAGGGTAGGCCCAGGTACAGAGCATGGTTGTTAAATGTGCTATTCTCATCACACTGCAGGCAAAAGCAGAGAACATAGACTGTTTCTTGAACCACACCATGTGTAAAAATCAGGTTCGAGGGGATTCTGAGTTGATGTTTGCTCTCATCTTCCTAAGCCTGGACCTTGGGCTTCAGGTCCTCTTAGAAGAGTGATTTCTTTTTTTGTTTTGTTTTGTTTTGCTTTTTAGGGCCACACTCTAAATGGAGGTTCCCAGGTTAGGGGTCGAATCGGAGCTGTAGCTGCCGGCCTACGCCACAGCCAGAGCAAAGCAGGATCTGAGCCACATTTGTGACCTACACCACAACTCACCGCAACACTGGATCCTTAACACACTGAGCAAGGCCAGGGATCAAAACCGCAACCTCATGGTTCCTAGTCGGATTCGTTTCTGCTGCGCCACGATGGGAACTCCCAGAAGACTGCTAAGTACTTTAAAAGTGTTTTCCATTTCTTTCCCTCAGAATGGCTCACATACCTTTTAAGGAGAACATGGCAGGGTATGTGGTCCCTGGGGTGCAGGCAATCTTGAGTGCCAGCTGTGCTATAACAGCTGACAGAACCACAGTCTCAAATAGCAGGTATCCTAATGTACTAGCCAAGGCCACAATGGCAGAGAGGGCTGGTAACAGATTTCCATTGCTAGTGGAGTAGGTGATGGGAAACAAAGGCCCTGCAAGCATGACTTGTGGGAAGAAGCCTACCTCATTTAGAAGACAAAAGCCTGCCCGTAGCTGTCCTGCTGTTTCTACCAGCACACTACCCTGGATCCTCGGCCTGCTCAGTGAAAACCACCTGAGAACCATGTGTGGGAGTGGCCTCAGCAGGGTGAGAGACAGGTGGGCTCCATACCTTGTAGACATAGAGCTCATGGATATCATCTGAGAGGGTGGTACCGTCATCCCGCATTAGTGGTGAGAATGCAAAGCCAAAGAGTTTCTTTTCCCCTTTGTCCTTTGCTGTAATCAAAGCCAAGCATTAGTTATTTTGCCCCACACTCTACTTTTTAACAGAAACCCCCTTTTGCTTACCACCTAAGCTTATTACTTCTTTGTCCCTTACTTTGTTCATTAATTTGGTAGCAACCCGATGGCAAGAATGATGAGAAATGTACCAGACTGGGTTTCCATTTATATCCAAAGGTACTTAGGCTATGACCCAAACAGGTACAAAAATTACTAGTCTTGACAAACCAGGGGCTCTTTAAGAAGCAGTTTAATACATACAAAGGAACCTGCATGCGAGGAGTGACATTGGCAATTATCCAGTGTCCAGGTCAGACACTAGGAAAGCCTAATATCAGATTCTATGTTTCTGAATCATGAAAATAAAATGTCCAAAGGACAGCCTTTGATGACATCCCTGCTCTGAGTACACAACTCCTTATTTTCTTGCCCCAGTTGTAAGAACCCTCTTAATTCTGTTCCAGAGAGGAAAGAGTTATATTCATATCCTCAAAGAAAAGTCGAGAAAAGTCTCACTCACTGGAACAGTGTCTGAACTCGAAGCGCAGGTGGGAGCCCCGGAACCGGTCGATGGGGATGGGTAATTTGATAATTTCTCCCCAGCGAGGGCTGTTACTGTGGTAGAGAACGAAGGAGTGGTAGGAACTCCTGTTAGGCTCTCCCGAGCCCAAGCTGATACAATCCTGGAAGAGAGAAGCAAAATGAGATGCCATCTTCCTGGAAGGATCCCTTGGATTTCTGTCACTAGGACACTTCATTTTCTCCTTTGTGCAGGTCTTGGTTTCCCACCATGCCAAATCTATAAGATGAGAAAATTCACTTCACTTAAATTCAATACTTTTAGAAACAACCATGTCGATGGTATAAGGAATCAGCAGTCACAAACAATGTTCCCTGTTTTCCTTGGGGCAGAAGGACCACACACATTGCTCAATTAACTTGAAGGGAAGCTCAGTGAATCAAGCTGATTCAGAAAGCTACCTGAATCACTAAGGTAGTGATTCTGCATCCTAACTGGGAAAGGAAAAAATGAGCTTATAGGAGAAGCCAATCAGACCGACACTTTCCAGATCAGAAAAACAATTAAATAATAAAGTGAAGGGGGCTTGTTTTCTAATCTTCAGCCCTGTATTGCAATGGCATTTTAAATTGCCCTTTGCTGACTGTCCTTGGATAAAACAAGGTATACCAAACCTAACTTGATCCTAGTTTGCAAATATTGCTGTGAAGATGTAGTTCCAAGCCCCTTTTCTGGAGGATAGGAATCTGTGAGCCATACAATCAGGAGAAGCTCCCTATCCACATAGGGTGGTATGAACAGTTGATAGCTCTTCTGACATCAGCATTATTCATGCAGACAACAAACATGCCTTAGTTCCTGAGCTGGTTTTGTTTTTGTTTTTTGTCTTTTTAGGGAATATGGGAGTTCCCAGGTTAGGGGTCAAATTGGATCTGCAACTGCCAGCCTACACTACAGCCACAGCAATGCCAGATCCAAGCCACATCTGCAACGTACACCACACTCATGGCAACACTGGATCCTTAACCCACTGAGTGAGGCCGGCAATTGAACCCACATCCTTATGGATAATAGTAGGGTTTGTTACCGCTGTGCCACAACAGGAACTCACACAAAACATTGTTTACACCACCATTTCAACATTACCCTCCATTTCTTTCTAGCTTTGGGAGATGATTTTGATTCATTTTACCTTTTTCCTTCTGTAAAATGTGGATGATCATTCCTAGTCTGCCTACCTAATAAGTTGCTCTATGTTGACAGCATAGAGAAGCAAGGTTTGTAAAAGACTGATTTGCCTTCTACCAAGTGACATGCAAATGATGCCATTTTATGTGCCAAAGACTTCACCATGACATGATTCAGGGAATAACTGACACAGTGACAGTAGAAAACAGTACTATGGGTCTTCTTTTTTCTTTCCCTCCTTTTTTTTTTTTGTTTTTTTGATTTTAGGGCCACACCTGCAGCATATGGAGGTTCCCAGGCTAGAGGTTGAATCGGAGCTACAATTGCCGACCTACACCACAGCCACAGCAATGCAGGATCCCAACCATGTCTGCGAACTACACCACAGCTCACAGCAATACGAGATCCCCAACACTGAGAGAGGCCAGGGATTGAATCCATATCCTCATGGATTCTAGTTGGATTCGTTTCTGCTGCACCATGAAGGGAACTCCCCTGGGTCTTCTTTTTACTTTTTATTTTTATTTTTTTAGGGCCACATCTGAGGCATATGGAAATTTCCAGGCTAGAAGTCTAACTGAAGCTGCATGCCACAGCTTCAGTTGAACTGAAGACCCACACCACAGATTGCAACAACACCAGTTCCTTAACCCACTATGTGAGGCCAGGGATCAAACCGGCATTCTTGACACTATGTCAGGTTCTTAACCTGCTAAGCCACAACAAGAATTCCCAGGTCCTTTTTTTTTTTTTTTAAATGAAGAGGGACAGAAGATCCTTGTTCTGCATTGGCTGGAAATCATCTTTTAGGGCCCCAGTGTGCTGCTCCTTGTCACATAACTTGGTATCAGCAAGTGAGTACTGAAGTCCTACCCTTTACTCAAGAGCAAATATCACTTTCTGTTTTAGCTCAAGAAACAAAATGAGTGGGACCTAGTAACAGTTATCAAAAGTAGGCAGCTTAACACTAGACAGGTGGCTGAAAAAGTAACATGTAGGACAGAACTAGAGGGAATATATTTAAATTGGAGCAGAAAGGATTCAGGTCAGACACTGTGAAACTGGAAGTCCTTATCAGAGCACACTGTAAGCCTTCCTTGAAGAGAGGCTAACGCAGAGAAGAATGCATATGGGTGACTTGAGTTCAGTCCTTCCTGAGGAGAATGGGTCCCTGGACAAAGTCCATGGAAGCTCTAAGCTTATTATAGGATTAGCCTCCATTTCAATTTGACTGGCAAGTCTTACCTTTAAGATTTCTCCATCTGCGTAAAGCACATACATGGTCACTTCAATATTCTTCTGTACACTCTTTCCTCCTCTCTCGAAATCCCCCTTCTCCAGAGTTAGGTACAGGTCATTGCGGATATCACCTGTGCAGAAAGAAATGTCATGTCCTCATGACTGCAGAAGCCACTCTGCCCCATTTGCATGGAGGACAAGGGTAGCATTTGAATCTTCCCGGGTTCAGCTGGGTGCTCAGGGCATTCCAAGCTTGGTTAATAACAATGGACATTCCACCAGTATCAGTACATCTGCACTTAGGTTGGTTAGTCAGGTGCTCTCTAATTCTGAATACCAAAGGTGTTTACCACAGCTTGTCTAGGGTGGGAAAAGGCAGACTGCAGGTGACTGCTCAGTCTCTTTCCCCTCCAGAAGAACAGCTGTAATCTAAGTCTTCCAAAGAGGAAAGATTTTAGAATCAACAGGAATAACAATTACTTTAATCATGTTTATGTTTTGGCTACTAATCCCTCCTCCTTTCCCAAAAAACCCCCAGTCATTTCTTTTTTCTTTTCTAGATTTTTTTTTTTTTTTGTAACCCTCAACTTTTCTGAGTCTGACTAGAGGACACACTCACTTCCTCTTCCTTCTGGAGGCTTACCTCCAAATCCCATTCCCTGCTGGAGAGCCAGGCAGAGGTCACTGGACTGTCAGGTTTTCTTCTTTTTGCTGTAAGTGCTCTGGGAGCAGATGACTCTCCAGAAGCACAGGTGCTAAAGCACTGGGGCAACAATCTATTGTGCTCCTGCTGCTTCCCCGTGCTTTGACTCCAGCCTACGTAGCCCATATCTGCAGCTTGAGACTAGGTGGGAGTAGCTCAAACTGCAATGACCCAAGTCTTTACTGCCTTTTTTAGGGGGGATGGAATTATCTATTCAGGTATAAAAAGAGTATATTTAGGCTGCTCTAAGCTTCTAAATCTATAAAATGACCAAATTTATTTATATATTCTAAAGAAGGGTTTTTGAATTTCAAGAAAAAAAAATAGTGAAGCCTGTGGGAAAAGAAAATCTTCAAAGGAAGAAAAGGACAAAGGAAAACAGCTAAGGCCAAAGTGAAGATGTGTTAGCAGCCTGAAGAAACCAACTAAAAGTGAGTGGAACAATTAAACTGCAAAGCAAGCCAATCCAGAAGCCAGAAATTCTTTCTGCTTCAGTTTTTAGAAAAAATGGTGAATCTAAATCTGTTCATCACTTGGACTCACAATGACACCAAGAGGTTTTGGTCTTGGTTAGCAAGGCAGCTTTCTGGTTTGGTCAGACACATGATGATGGCCTCTTATCTGCACTGTTTACCTCTCTAATTGTGGAAGTATCTGAGTGTCTCTTACACATGAAAGAAAGAAAAATCAGGACTAGCTTTTCAGGTCTTCATGACCAGACCTTCTATTTTTCAGGTTGCCTTCCTACCCTAGGAGTGCAATCATGATTATTTGGTCACATAATAGTCTCAAAATACTTTGGCCCAACCGAGGAAGAGCAGTCCACAAGAAGCATTAATTATTCTCTGACATAGTAGAGAACTTTCTCTTAAGGTGTGAAAGCAATTTCTCCAAATAGACCTGAGGCTACCATGACGGGAAGAGGAAAATGTGTTCTGAAAAATCACACACAAATGCAAATGCTAGGTAGGAGGGACAGCCTTCAGGGTAACCATCCTTGCAATCCTTGAAGAGTATACAGTCTCTACTTTGAATTCTGATGAGTTTGGAACTTTAATCTCCCTCTTCCTGACATCCCTGTTTGGGCCCTCCTAACATGCCATTAAAATAGCACTCAGGCATGCAGGTAGGGTGGGGAAGGCTGGCAGGAGGAGAAGGAAAACTCAAATCCATCAGTTTGCTACTGTCAGGACAGAGGCTGAATGAAATCAACCCTGAAAGCAAAATTCAAAATTAACTGGGAACTTTACTGTGGGTTATTTGCTGTTATACTGGAATACAGAGTTGTTTATACCTTGAATTTTTAACAACTGAAACAGACATTATCAGAACTTTCTTCTGATAAAAGCCTTTTAGCTACACATTAGCTTTTCTAGGGAATTTAACAAATTATTCAATTTCTAGGATGATCTGGCATAAGGTGAATAGTCTAGAGAATTTTAATGTCTAAAGGACCAATGTTTAGTTTAAAATTTCCGTAGTTTAAAACAGCATTCTCTGAAAGTTATTCTCAAAATAATCCACATTACTTTTAAAAGCAGCTATTGGATACCAGCAATAGTATTCTAGCTTGTACAAACATTTTAAAAATTTCTGTGGCTCTATACAAAAGTTAACCATATTAGGAGTTCCTGCTATGGCACAATGGGTTAAGAATCTAACTGTATGGCTTGGGTCACTGTGGAGGTGTGGGTTTGATTACTGGCTGGGTGCGGTGGGTTAAGGGATCTTGTGTTGCTGCAGCTGCAGAATACGTCGCAGTTGTGGCTTAGATTCAGTCCTTGGCCTAGGAACATTCATATGCTGCAGGTGCGGCCACACACATAAACACACACACACACACCGACACACACACACACACACACAGTTAACCATATTATAATAAGTATGTCCTTAAATGAAACATTTCAAACTTTTTCTAGCAATATATGGTATAAAACACTAATACAAGATGAGGCGTTGTTTTGGAGATTGATAATGACAATATGGTCTGTTTTGGTTTTATAGATGAACTCACAGTTTCTGGGCAGCTCCTTCAGAGCATTTTAAACCAAAATGCCAGTTTTAAGCAGAACTGACCTAGATTTTCCTACAGCTTTTATTCTTTAAAATTTTTTCTATTTAGACAGAATGCCTTTGGTGATCAACTAGCTATGAAAATTTATTAATACTAACAACCGTATCCTTTGAGTTAAAGATTGAACAGTTTTTTGTTTGTTTTGGTTTTGTTCATTTTTTTCTTGTTCAGCTGCTCTTTATTTAGAGAAAAGACCTGCTTAAACCGGGGCTGTTCTCAGTCAGAAGCAGTGTTAGGCTGCCTTGTGAGTTGCAGTTTTACAAATTATGGCTTTAATTTTGAGAACAGCACTTTGTAATAGTTAATGTTGCTGAGGCCTTCTTGTCAAAAGTTCTCTGGGGGATCACTTAAACTGAGTCCTCCACTAATTCTCATGGAACTAGAAGAAACAAATGTGAAAAGCTCTAGGACCCAGTGACCCAGGCCCGCCTTACAGAGAGCCTCCCAGGGTCCATGCTCTTTAGCTATCCTTATTTTATGTTACACATTCACCGGGTCTAGAAGTGGAATCATGCCTCTGGGTTAAGGTACTGTCTCCAGAAGACTCATGTAAACTTTAGCACCAACTGCCAGGAAACACTACTAGGAGAAGGGTGAGGATAGGCATGTTACAATAAGGATGGGAAAGGGAGGGCCTGAAGGGTGGTAGTTTGTAGACCACTGCCTGGCTGAATATATGTAATTATATATATGTATATATATAATATAACACACACACACATATAATATATATAATATGTAATAGTGTATATGTAAATATATATATATACACATATATATTTACATATATATAACACACATATATAATATATATAATATGTAATACTGTATATATGTAAATATATATATATATATATACACTTTTTTTTTTTGGCTGTATTTGAATCACCCAGGAAGCTTATTAAAACTGGATTTCTAACATTCACTCCTTGAGATTCCAGTGGGTCTTGGGTGAGGCTTGTGCACTTAGTTAAGTATCCTCTGCTTCCTAAGGTTGGTAGAGCCTCTAACAGCATCAGCAGGGCCTTACGTCTCTGAATGTTTGGTGCTTGGTTGATGTGCAATAGAGGTTCCTGAATGGCAAAATGAATAAATGATGTTGTTTTTATAAGAGGACTTCAGAATAAATAATCTTTGTCCTTTTTACAGTTTAACGCAGCTGCCAGTGACAAGTGTAGGTATGGCTCCATGTCAGAGCACTAGGAACTTAAGAGTAGGCAAAGGTTGGCAAGTTTTCTGTAAGAGGCCAGATGATAAGTAGGCTTTGTGGGGACACATAGGTCTCTGTCACATGTTGTTTTCACAACTTTTTTTTTTTTTAATTTTATGGCCACACCCATGGCATACAGAAATTCCCTGACCAGGATTGAATTTGAGCTGCAGTTGCAACCTCCTTTGCAGCTGTGGCAATGCTGGATCCTTTTAACCTACTGTGCTGGGCTAGGGATCAAACCTGTGCTTCTGCAGCAACCCTGAGCTGCTGCAGTCAGATTCCTAACCTACTGTGCCAAGGTGGGAACTCCCCACAACCTTTTTAAAATGTAAAAAACTATTCTTAGCTGGCAGGTAGTAAAAAACAGGCTGCTGGTTGGATTTGGTCTGTGGGCTCTAGTTTGCTTATACCTGGATTGGAGTATTCAAAGGTCAAGAACAGGATCACTACAATGCTACTACACATCAAAAATCAAGATTCCTATGTATCTACAACAAACAGCTGCTGGAAAGGAGCAAGGTAACGAACCTGAGGCCATCTTATTATATCAGGAATTAGCCTGAAACATTTCAGGGTCCTTAGGGAGTGATAGGTCTTAGAAGGAAACAGTGCTTGTCAGCTACCAGCTGTTTTAGGGGCCGAGGAACACTGTGACATAGCTGCATCCAGCAGTGAGAGACGTGCATGCCTCAGTGGCCAGGTCTGGTCCTTGGAAGACCTGCATTCTAGTATGACTTTGGAGACAAGCTCACAACATATTTGCAGGTCTCTTCTGAGAGCAGTCTAGAATCTCTGAGGGCCAGTTCAGGCACCTGTGAACAAGAGAATCTCTTGCCAGACATTCCAGCCTTACCTGGAGTTTTGGGGCCACATAGTTCCAGCCTGTGTGGAATGCTATCCCAGAAGAAATGGACTGGGACAGCCTACATAGATTTGGGCACTAAATCTTACTTGGATTCTTTATTATATTCACATTCCTCTTGTATAAATTATACCAAATATGAGGAGGCTCTGGGTTCAAGGATAAAAGTATTAAATACTCTTATTATTTAGATCTTTTCTAATTCTAATCCTAACAGGATTAGGAAGAACTTCTGTGGATAGTGCTTTCTTTCCTTTACGACCACATAAAACTAGACCTAACTTTCTCCCAGCAGACACAGCAGCCTGCTTGGGATGGTGCCAATTCTATCTCCTGGCAGAATGGGAGTCTCCTGACAGCAGTCATGGAGATAAGGAGCTATTAACTAACTATCAATATAGGCAGTTTCAGGCATATGACCAATATTTTATGTTGTGGTAGTTCTTATTCTAAAGAAGAGACTGAAAAAAGGCTCTTGGGAGGATTTCTTTAGAGTACCCAGGAAAGACAGGTTCTTTATTTTTCTAACCATGTCTTCAGTATCACACTTCTACTGGTTTCTATGCTACAAAATCAGTGATCTCTGCTCCAACACGATGACAGGAATGGGCATAGTATGACATCACTGTATATGGTTATTCCGTTTTTGGATCATAGATGTAATGATCTTCCAACTCTCTGTGGGACCAGATGTGATTATTCCTAAACCATCCCTCAGAGGTACTGCCATGGTTTCATCGGACACTCAGACTGACCTACATCAGTGGTAAATATGAATTGTGGTAAATACTTTTATCACTCTCTTGAGGAGAGCTCTCTTTTAAAGGTCACCTCTCTGTGTTTGCCCTTTGTAGGGCAAAGAGATATGTCCAGAGAGCTGCAAAGAGAAGCTTTCTGCCTTTCTGATTCTTTGTAGCTTGGGATAAACACTACTCCTTTTCTTTTAAATGGAAGTAGCTGATCTGTCTCATAAACATCCTTTCCTGTATCTATTCACTAGGTTTTTTTAAGGTTTTCTAAACATTCTGAGACATCCTTAGTTCTCTGATCTTAATGAATACCCAAAGTAATACACAGTCTCTAGGCTGGGCTGGTAGATTCCCTAATGTCTTGTCAGTTATTCCAAAAGGTGAGGCTGATGAAGGATTAATAATGTACATGACACACCCCACCCCGGTATTGCAACATTCCATGAAACAATGAGGATGGAAACAAAGCAGGCAAAAGCAAACAAGATACACAAAAGCAGGAACTTACACCCAACTATCTTCGTCTCTGCACCAGAAAGAAAGGGGCGAGAATGAGGGGACAGCACAGAGAGAAACAAGAACAATTAAGACAAACAGGAAAAGAGAAAAAAACATCACTTGCAGGTCAGTGATGAAGCATGCACTTTTTATCAGGGGTCAAAGCAAAGGACAGAGTGTATTTTTGAGCACAAGGACAAGACTCAGGGGCCCCCTAGAGAAATGCCATGCCTTGCCTGCATAGCTGCCTTCTAAGAGGCAAGTAGGGGCAACCTAGAGAGGAACCAAAGAGGAGCTTGTGCCAGGTATGACTCGGGAGGGACAAAGCATTCCTAAAACAGAGTACTCTCTAGGACATAGTTCTCAAAGGGGATCCTAAACCAAAAGCAACATCATCACTTAAGAGCCTGTGAGGAATACAAATTCTTGGGTCCTAACCCAATCCTACTGTATCAGAAACTCTTGGGGTGGGTTAACAATATGCTTTTTTCCCAAGCCATGCAGGTGATTCTGATACATACTAAAATTAGAGAATTACTGCTTTAGGAAAAACCTTAGCCATCAGTTAGAACATACTAAATCAAAGAGCAGATTTCTTCTAATAAGACAGAAGCTCATTTAACTAATATGAAACCTGGCTCATATTGCCCACAATAAATGATAATCTTAAAAATTCAAGTCTTAGAAAACAAGTTAAAATGTTTATTTCTGACAGAGCCGTGACAGAGCTCTGTATTCCGGCTGACTTCAGGGAACAGACTTTCCAGCAAAGCTAAGAATTAGATACCTACACAGAAGGGGTAGCATATCTTTGCTGGCTTAGATGTGGTCTGGAGAAAGGTACAGCCTGTACTTGAACAAGAGGTTTTAGATCATTTCTTTCAGTTTACCTTTGGCTGAGTTTTCTTTCTTTCTTTCTTTTGTCTTTTTGCCTTATTTGGGCAGCACCTGTGGCATACAGAGCTTCCCAGGCTAGGGGTCTAACAGGAGCTGTAGCTGCCGGCCTTCGCCACAGCCACAGCAACGCGGGATCCGAGCTGCGTCTGCAGCCTACACCACAGCTCACAGTAATGCCAGATCCTTAACCCACTGAGCAAGGCCAGGGATCGAATGCGCAACTTCATGGTTCCTAGACGGATTTGTTAACCACTGAGCCGCGATGGGAACTCCTGGCTGAGTTTTCTTTAAACTTTTAATTTGGCTAATGCTGACAAAGTGAGTCACAGAAAATAATGTTAACTTCAACTTGTTCACCTGAAACACCTGTCTTGCTCCAGCCTTTCTTAAGAAAAGAAATGAGTAAAAGTATACTAAGAGTTATTAGCTTCTGAACTGAACTAAAATGAGTTTGGAGAGAGGAAGACGAACCCAGAGAGATATGGTGATAAAACAATAAAAAGCTATAAAGTGCTCAGTTTCAAAATTAAGCTTAAATTCCCACATTTGTTTATTCTATAATCTTGGATGGCATTTCCTGGATTGGTGTGCCTTCTCTGGGACCTCCCAGAACACCAGCAATGGCAGTCTTGCTTCTTGCTCACTACCACAGGTCATGAGCGCAGCTGGATGGTTGTGTAGGTAAGGCCTCAGCTGGACAAACAGTAGGACATCTCCTGTTCACAGCAGCACACGGTGTATATGTGCACACTCATGGAAAACAATGGGAGGTCATCAGAAAGACTTTTAAAAAATGGTATGTAAGGTACTGGTGTGGTTAGAACCTGTCTGAACTCTGTAACTATGAGCTGTAGTCAATATGCATTGAAAAGGACTTTGCTGGGCCATCAGACAAAAAGGATCACTCCAAATGAGTGTCTAGTGATTTCTGCCAAATGGTGGTAGTTTTAAAATAAGAATCACTCTAATTTTCCATTTACTCTAATTTCTCAGACTTAAGTGTTGACACGCTCACAGTTACTGACATAATTTATTTCCTTATTCATTTCCCATATGTTCATGTGTGAAGAAGCTGCAGCTTCTTGTAACTTGGTCACACCAGGGCTGTGTGGGCTGAGGGACTGCTGCAGCCCAGGTACAATATTCCCTCAGCTGAAGAGTGGACCAGCTGCAGGTGGAGGGGTGACCTCGCCAAAGGACTTCTTGCTGCAGATATGGATAAGCTGACCACAATTTAAAACACTGTTGTACTTTTCCTGACGCTCTAGCAGGAACTGCAGGGCCAGCCCTATCACCTTGCCCAAGGATGGCAAACCTGCTGTGATAATATCTTGGGGAGGGTTAAGGAGGCTGTCAGTTGTTAGCACATAATCCTGAGAGTGGCAAAAACCTGTGCCCCCCAATTTTTTTCTGTGCCAAAAAATTCTTTCCTCAGCAGGACGCAGGGTAAAGGAGGGGACAGATGCATAAAGGACTGCTTCCTGCCCATGAATCAGTCTTTATTTTCAGCTCTAGCACTCAGTATTTCAAGGACTACAACCCACCGAGCAGCACACTTATAGCACCAGCGTGGACACGCCAGGAGTGTCCATCTTTCTGCCTTGTGGGGTAAATCATATGATAAGCCTTACCTGTCTAAGGGAGAGAAACCCTCCTTGACCTCAGCTTACCTTATCAATACCTGATACTACTTATTTCCACGGTCATATCTAACATACCCAGAAAGAAGTCCTTTATAAACCTGTAGAGTATGCCACAAAAAGATCTCTTTCCATAGATGAGGTCTGGACACTGTAACTCTTGAAATTAAGGTTTACTTAAAACTTTTTGGAGTTCCCCTTGTGGCTCAGCAAAAACAAATCTGAATAGTACCCATGAGGATACTGGCCTCACTCAGTGGGTTAAGGTAGCTCGGATCTGGCGTTGCAATGGCTCTGGTATAGGTTAGCGGCTGTAGCTCCGATTCAACCCTTAGCCCAGGAACTTCCATGTGCTGTGGGTGTGGCCCTAAAAAGCAAAACAAAAACAAAAACAAAAGCCACAAACTTTCTGACTTAAGCTTGCTCCTTTCCAGTCTCTGCTCTTTTTTTGATTCTCTGTGGGAAGGCTAATAGGAAGGAAGTGTGCAAATCTCAGACAAAACAAGTTCTTAAAAGAAAGAAAGGCCTTTAAGTACATCTTTTAGAATACATAACTTCACATCATGAGCCTGGATATCTAAATTAAAAAAGATCAACAAATCCATTTTAGTAAACAGCAATTCTTTCTTCAACGATATATTGCCAAGAAGTCAGGGACTATGCCGGGCTCTTCTTTTCGTGATTACCAGGGTCACAGAGGGCTGAGGAACATTGTCGGGACAGAATGGGAGAAATGTCCTGTGGAGGACATCACCTCTACAACAGCCAGGTGAGGACCCTTCATAAGCATGAAGTCTCTGCATTTACAGACAAATATGGAATAGACTGAATTCCCTATGGTTCCCATCCAAAAGACCCCCCCAGCATGCATGAGCAACAGACAAAGGCTGTTCATAACGGCTTACTCTGCATTCACAGAGTCTATGGAGAGAGAATGAAGGTGACAGAAAACAAGTCTGGCAATAATGTGGGAAGCTGGAAGCCAGCTGGAATCCATCACATAGTCCTCTATGCTTAGACCACACTCTCCACTGAGTATGTGCTGGAAAATATTTCCAACAAGACAGTTTTTAGAGGCCCCTCCAACAGGTGATTTTTACAGTGGTTCAGTCTAGCCCATCTTGGCTCTTTTAAACAAAGGCAAACAGACTTCTCCTATAATTCATCCAGATAACCAGCTATTTGCTTGCTTTACTTTCCCTTTTCTTGTTCTCATCTTTCTTGCCTCCATCCATAAGAGCCATGCCTCTACCCTCACCTCCTACAGTGTCCTTGGCTTTGATGGCCTGCTTCTCCAGCTCTGCCTGCAACCACCTTATTAGGAAGCATGAACTTGAGACTGACCTGCTGGAACCACACTTGAGGGTCAGTGCATTCCCACTTTCTGCCTTGGCTCTTCATCAGGCTAGGGGCCATAGACGAAGGGCGTTAGACAATTCCTGAGAAAATGGCCAGGTAGTACTATTCACAGTGCCTAATTTATACCATTTTCCTGACCCATTATGCTATTTTCATTATGACTCATTTTTCTGATACAAATATATCTATTTCTATGTTAATTGGGATTCACTGATACTACTGGCTCTATTTTCCTCAAAGAGGAATTTCTTATGAAAGGATTCTCTTCTAAGAAATGTAATGGAAGAGAAGAGTGTAAAAAGGCAATCCTATGATGAGTTCTATGTTGCCCTCCAGTCAGGAATCAGACAAAAAAGCTCAACGACTGGATTGTTGTGTTGCACTGGTGAATGTATGTGGGGGCTTCGGGAAAAGAACAAATGCCAGTTAAGAACTGAAGGAGCCGATGGCTGCAGACTGAAGTCAGCAACCTGACTTTGGCTGCAGAGGCTTTTAAGGGCTTCAGGGCTCCTCCACAGCATAGTTCACCATCTGCTCACAAGAGAAGCACTAGACTCCCTCCTCCTAATCCTTCTCCCACCCCAGCCCCTGAAGTTTTGCCTACCTGGCATGATGACATCAGGAAATCCCAATTTTCTTGTAATTGCCAATCCCCTACTAAATATCATGGGGTTTTCTCTCCTAATATGTTCCATGTCTCCTCGAAGAAGCTGCAGAGAAATGATAAGACCTGCAAACACAAAAGCATTTTTTTAAGGTCTTAAAGAAAAAAAACCCCTTTATTTAGAAAGGTTAAAAAGGTTGTATGCTAATTTGAATAGTTAGGCTGTATACGAAAATTCCATTTTTGATGTCCTCC
Source organism: Catagonus wagneri (assembly GCA_004024745.2). Classification (NCBI taxonomy): domain Eukaryota; kingdom Metazoa; phylum Chordata; class Mammalia; order Artiodactyla; family Tayassuidae; genus Catagonus; species Catagonus wagneri. The sequence goes on along the minus strand of PVHT021183699.1, from coordinate 34,327,312 downwards.
AAGAGTTGGATTCCTGCCATTATGTTAAGTATACGTTCTTTCTTCAACCTGGGGGAAAAAAACACACTAATTTTTCAACGAATAATTTATTCACCCTTTTTCCAAGTTTAGAGGTTCTTATGATTCCCTCAGACAGTTCCTTCTGGAACAAGCCTTCCTCTTCTCCCCCAGCCAGCCCCAGTGGGTTTACCTTTATAGGCTCTGGGACTAGGACACAGAAGCATTTTTTAAACTCAGAACCACACTTCCATCTTGTATTATAGTACTAGAAAACACATACAAAGTTATATTTTATAGAGGAAAATGTGCAAAATGCAGCATTTTTCTTGAGAAAAGCCTTTTGTGTGTGTGTGTGTGTGTGTGTGCTTTTTAGGGTCGCACAGGTGGCATATGGAAGTTCCCAGGCTAGGGGTCCAATCAGAGCTGTAGCTGCTGGGCTACGCCACAGCCACAGCAACTTGGGATCTGGGGTGTGTCTGCGACCTACACCAGAGCTCACGGCAATGCCAGATCCCTAACCCACCGATCGAGGCCAGGGATTGAACCTGTGTCCTCATGGATCCTAGTCAGGTTTGTTAATCGCTGAGCCATGAAGGGAACACCTTGAGAAAAGTTTTGATGCATAAAGTATACATTATTCTCAAGAAACATTCTAGAAAGCTAAAAGAATTGTAGTCAAGATGACTTCAAAAACCCAGAGAACTCATCTATTAAACACAGACTGAGTTCTGGGAGATTAAGCTGCTTTCCTCTATGCTCCCCAGCATCCAGCCCAGGGCTTGACTTGGCCTTAGAGCATACTGAATGAGTAAGTTGACCCACATAAACTGCACGTTTAGGAACCCAGATAAATCTGCAGAAACAATGGCAGATTAGAAACAAGTGTGACCAAAGAAGACCTGTGTTGTGGTGTCCCACCAGTTGGAAACAAATGAGTTAGGAGATGCTTTGTTTTATATCAATGTGTGGGAAGCAATCTGCTGTTTCAACCTTGCAAAAGCTTGTAGAGAGGGAAGCCAAGCTGACACCACATTCTTCCTGCAGGGAACCAACGCACATGAAGAAAAGAAGAGATGTTTTGTGGGGCTAACTGAGCCTTGCTTCAGACTCCGTGAGGGTTTCAGATCCTAGAGATGAGGCTTTATTCAGAACTTGGGAGAATGTGTACTGTCCCCTAAGGTGGTCTGGCTTCTGCCTATTACTTGTACCTGAGGAGTTTTGTGCAAAGCAAGAATCTCCTGGAAATTGCACTCCTTCTTCCCTGCCCCAAGGATCCCCACTGCAGCCACTGGCTAGAAGGCTGTGAAGTCAAACCTAGAAGGATTTAGGAAGCGCCTCTGAGACTCTGTGAATGAGATTAGCTGGCAGGAGAAGGATAAGTTTAGGTGTGATCTGCAGGTCAGCCAGAAGCATCCTCGTTAATCTGGAAACATGGGTGAGCAGAAGATGAATATCTAGAAATGAGGGAAGACGTTATGATAATTAGGGTGATCAAAGGAGTGGATGCTAGAATGGAGACAGTAGCAAGCAGAGCTGTAGAATAAGAATGGTCTGGGAGGAGTTCCTTAGTGGCTTGGTGGGTTAGGGATTCAGTATTGTCACTGCTGTGGCTTGGGTGTGATCCCTGGCCTGGAAACTTCTCCATGCCATGACTGTGGCAAAAAAAAAAAAAAAAAAAAAAAAAGAATGGTCTAGAGATGGACAAGTGAGAGAGCACTGAGAAGAGTCACACATACTGTATCTAGCAGATCAAAGTATTCTAGTAACTAGGAATATTCAACCCCACTGCTGGGCCAGGGGAGGAAATACAGTTCTATTGCAGCCCAAGCAGAAGATCAAGAGGATCTCATTGCTTCAGCTAAGCTCATCCTCTCAAGAAACCCTGGGATTATACATATGAAGTCCTAGGTGTCATTAACACCAGGATCATAGGGCCCTGAAATGCAGACACATGGTATTTCAGTTGATATTCTGGTTAGATAATCAGTGTTTGGGATTTGGCCACCCTAAGGTAATTGTTTATAGCCTAATTACTTGATGGACTAAATTACTAGTTTATAACCCTGAAAGGCTGGGGCCCAGAACCCAGACCACAATGATTTCTGCAGAAGAAAGCAGTTTGGGAGGTACTCACCCCTATTCTACAACCTCAGTTCATTTATCCATGGTATCTTTACATAGCTATCATTAAATCTCATCCTCTGGGTAAGTATAAAGCCACTGAATTAGGAGATGGCTTAGCATGGAGCAGATAGCTAAGGATGAGACTCTTTCCAGAATTTGAGATAATGGTTGGAGGGCAAAGGAAAAAAAAAAATCAATGGGTGTACTCTGATCATTCTGCATTGGCAAGGATTTATTAAAAAACCCACTGATTGCACTTCATATTATTTTCCGAGTAACCAAATTAGCTTAGATATGCAAAGTACAACCTGTAAGGATGTAGACTGAAGGTGCTGGGAGAGTCACATCTAGCTTTCAAGCCACTCAAGCAGATTCTGAGTAGCTGCTCTCCACCTCCAAACATGAAAAATAAGATGGCTTTGGTTTATGCAAGAGAGCAAATGAAAAGGCACATGAAGAATCTAATATAGGGCACAAACGAACCTTTCCACAGAAAAGAAATTCATGGTCTTGGAGAACAGACGTGTGGTTGCCAAGGTGGAGGGGGAGGGAGTGGGATGGATTGGGAGTCTGGGGTTAATAGATGCAAACTAATGCATTTGGAGTGGATAAGCAATGAGATCCTGCTGTATAGCACAAGGAACTATATTTAGTCACTTGTGATGGAACGTGATGGAGGATAATGTCAGAAAAAGAATATATATTCATACATATATTCATCTATATATACATATATATATGAATGACTGGGTCACTTTGCTGTACAGTAGAAATTGAGAACACTATAAATCAAATAATTGGAAAATATAATATAAAATATTAAAAGAAATAAAAAAGAAATCAAAGAAAAAAAAAGAATGAAAGAAAACTGCCAACAGCATTATTTCATTTTTTCTATGGCTTAGTAGTATTCCATTGCATATATGTACCACATCTTCTTAATCCATTCATCTGTCAACAGACATTTAGGTTGTTTCCATGTCTTGGCTATTGTGAATAGCGCTGCAATGAACATAGGGGTGCGTGTATCTTTTTCAATGAAAGTTTTGTCCAAATATATGCCCAAGAGTGGGATTGCTGGGTCATATGGTAGTTCTACATTTAGTTTTCTTAGGTACCTCCATACTGTTTTTCATAGTGGTTATACCAATTTACATTCCCACCAACGGTGTAGGAGGGTTCCCTTTTCTCCATACCCTCTCCAGCATTTGTTATTGATGGCCATTCTGACCAGTGTGAGCGGGTACCTCATTGCAGTTTTGATTCGCATTTCTCTAATAATTAGTAATGCTGAGCATTTTTTTTTCACGTGCCTAATGGCCACCTATATGTCTTCTTTGGAGAAATGTCTGTTTAGGTCTTCTGCCCATTTTTTAATTGAGTTGTTTTTTTATTGTTGAGTTGTATGAGTTGTTTATATATTTTGGATATGAAGCCCTTGTTGGTTGCATCATTTGCAACGATTTTTTCCCATTCCATAGTTGTCTTTTCATTTTTTTTTTAATGGATTCTTTGCTCAGCAAAAGCTTGTGAGTTTAAGTCCAGTTTGTTTATTTTTGTTTTTATTTCTACTGCCTTGGGAGGCTGAACGAAAAAAATCTTTGTAAGGTTTATGTCAGAGAATGTTTTGCCTATGTTCTCTTCTAGGAGTTTTATGGTGCCGTGTCTTATGTTTAAGTCTCTAAGCCTTTTTGAGTTTACTTTTGCGCATGGTGTGAGGATGTGTTCTTTTTTCATTGATAGTAAATTAATTATTTTTTTTTTTTTTTGCTTTTTAGGGCCACACTCACAGCATATGGAGGTCCCCAGGCTAGGGGTCAAATCAGAGCTGCAGCTATCAGCCTACGCCACAGCCACAGCAACGCAGGATCTGAGCCACGTCTGGGACCTACACCACAGCTCATAGCAATGCCAGATCAACCCACTGAGCAAGGCCATGGATCGAACCCACAACCTCATGGTTCCTAGTCGGATTCGTTAACCACTGCGCCACGACAGGAAATCTGTAAATTAATTTTTAAAATAAAGATTTATCTTTTTTTTTTTGGCTCTGTCCACTGCACGTGGAAGTTCCCAGGAATGAACCCGTGCCACAGCAGCAGTGCTGCAGTGACAATGCCAGATCTTTAATCCGCTGTACCATAAAGGAACTCCTATAAAGATGTATCTTTAAGGAGACTAATAAAGACTTGAATGACTTCTTGAGCAATCTATGAAATTCTCTGACGCAAAGACCCTGGAGTCCAGCAGTGAAAAACCCATTCTCAGAAGCTTGATAACAGAGTGGAAGGGCCAGTGGCCTGGAGTATGGAAACCTGGGCTCCCTTGTTCAGCCATTCAATTATTTCATTGAGCTTTGGTTTCTTCTTTTATTTAATGATGGAGCCGAAAGACATAATTTCCAAGATCTCAACCAGCTTCCAAGTTAAGCCTGGACAAGAAGCAGTCAGACACACGCTTCAAAGAAAAGCAGCCTATTTCACCTCCTGGCTTTCCCAAAAGTGCATGAAGACTTCCTCTCACTAGGGCCATCCTAACTGAGGCTCTGTGAAGTCTATGGTGCCCCTAGCACAGAGGGAGAGTTGCTTTTATAACACTGTTTAAATGGCTAGTGTCTGTGAGTTCTGGACAAAAATCACAGACACTGAAGACAGCATGGTCCCTTGCTCACTCTGTGAAGTGAAACAAAATTCAGCATTTTAACCTTGTGAGATGATGCTGGAAACTGCTCTTTGGTTGTTTCTTTTAATGTATTATTACCACCACCCCTCTTTAAAAATGTTCTCCGTATTTTAATCATATCATGTCCCAACAACCTGTAGACAAGGGCAGCTCCTAATAAATCATATAAGTAAATAAAGCAAAAGAATACTATAGATACTGGTGTAAGCAGTTTTCCAAATTGTTAGTAACTTTTGTATATTTTAAAAGCAAGATATTTCTCGTTTTAGCCTAGTTTTAAGTGAGGAATATAGACTGCCTTCCCCTTCTAGCACACTGCATGTAGCTCCTTGACACTCAGGCACATACCTAAGGGAAAACAATTTTTAAATCGAATATAATTAAAAAAAACCTTTTTTTATTATAGCTGATTTACAGTGTTCTTTCAATTTTTGCTGTACAGCAAAGTGACCCAGTTTAAATCAACTATGATTTTTAAAAAAAGAAAAACAAAACAAAAACCCGTGAGAGAGGCCCTAATGAATTCCATGTTAAAACCAGCACTGAGTTTCAGAGAATTCAAGTACTCCCAACTGAGGGTCTCAAACTTTGTAGTCTCTGGCTTGCAGCTGCTCTGAGGACTCTCTTAGTTAAACATCTGCTAACCTTGGTAGAGGGAAAAAAAACGTTCTCAACAACTTTGGGAACTTCCATGCCATGTATGGCTTTATACTGTCATTTAAGGCCAACATTTTTTTGTTTTGTTTTGTTTTGTTTTTTAGCTGCACCCGTAGCATAGGGAAGGTTCTGGGCCGGGGGTTGAGTCTGCGCCCTAGCTGTGACCTACACCACAGCTGCAGCAATGCTGGATCCTTAACCCAGCTGCACTGGGCTGGAGATTGAACACAGACATGCTGGATCATTAACCTACCGTGCCACAGCAGGAATTCCACCTTCTTTTCAAAATAGTGTTTTCATTGTTTTTGGATATATACCCAAGAGTAGAACTGCTGGTGGTTCTATCTGCAGTTTTTTGAGAAACCTTCATACTGTTATCCACAGTGATTGCACAATTTACATTCCCAACAACAGTGTATGAGGGTTCCACTTTTCTCCACATCCTTGCAACATTTACTATTTGTGTCCCTCTTTTTTTTGTTGTTGTTTTTTTAGGGCCTACCCAAGGCATATGGATGTTCCCAGGTGAGGGGTCAAATTGGAGCTGTAGCCGCTGGCCTATGCCACAGCCACAGCAACATAAGATCGAAGTTGCCTCTGCAAACTACACCACAGCTCACGGCAATGCCAAATCCTTAACCCACTGAGTAAGGCTACGGATCGAACCTGCGTCCTCATGGATCCTAGTAAGATTCATTTCTGCTGAGCCACGACGGGAACTCCTATTTGTGTCCTTTTTGATGACAGCCATTCTGACAGATGTGAGGTGATATCGCACTGTGGTTTTAATGTGCATTTGTCTGATGATGAATGGCACTGAGAATCTTTTCATGTGGCTGTTGGCTATCTGTACATCTTTGGAAAAATGTCTATTCAGGCCTCATAGACTTTTATTTATTTTTTAAATAATGATTTTTACTTTTTTTCATTATAGCTGGTTTACACTGTTCTGTCAATTTTTTACTGTACAGTGTGGTGATCCGGTTACACATACATGTATAGATTCATCAGAAGTGATGAGACATAGTTCCCAGTGCTTTACAGCAGGATCTCATTGCCTATCCATTCCAAAGGCAATAGTCTGCATGTATTAACCCCAGATCATAGACTTTTAAATAGTGTTTCTAATTTAAGTAAGCAATTAATATTCAATTTAGAATTAATTCTAATAGTAGACTTACACCAAGATTTAGATAGAAATTAAACAGAGTTTCAAAAGAAAAAGAGGGGAAAAGCAAAGAAGTTGAGCTACTTTGAAATAAAAATTTTCTATTTTAGTTCCAGAATGATTGATACTGGCAGACCAATCACTGATTCTCATTAGTGTCAGGCTTTCTTGGTAATGCTAACACTGAATAGAAATAGAAAATGTGATATTAATATATGCCTTTTTGGGGGTCGGTGTATGTAATCTTATTATTATTTTTTTGGCTGTGCCTGTGGCATGTGGAAGTTCCCAGGCCAGAGATCTAACCCACGTGACAACAGCAATGATGTGGGATCCTTAACCTGCTGTATCATAAGAGAACTCCTGGGTGTGTAATCTTTGTTCAGGAAAACACAGATTTTACAATGTGACAAACCATGTAACACTTTTATTTACTCTGGATTCAAATTGGAACTCAAGCTACCTATTGAAGAATATGGAATCCACCATGGAAAAAGCACAAAGTATATTTTGGTAGGAAGTAATCAAGGAAGGTCTCAAATTAATCACAAAAAGAAATAGAAACTGCCTAGGCAGGAGAATAAATGTCTACAGGCAACTGAACTTTACATGTGGTTGATCAGCACGAACCAAGTGAGGTGTGTTATGATCAGCAACTGAAAATGCAACACAAAGTTTTCTAGCCAGAGAAATGAGTTACCGTGACTGGCACTGGGGGCAGAGTATTTGGCGCTAGACTTGCGGATGATATTCTCGTGGATCTGGGACCACTCACTCTCGTTGTTGCACCTGCAACAGAAGGACAGATATTATGATTTTCAAGAATTTTAAACATCTAGTCTAATGTGTAACACTAAGTTTGAAGAGAAACTTTAAACTCATTTTCCTAAAGAAATGAATGTATATTTTACTAAATTACACAAGGCTCACTTTCTGGTAAGGCATACAGAAGATTCATGTTTGGGGAAAGAGTAGAAACTCTAAAATGAATCTCTGCAAATATTTTTTTTTGTCTTTTTAGGGCAGCACCTGTAGCATATGGAGGTTTCCAGGCAAGAGGTCCAATCAGAGCTGTAGCTGGCAGCCTATGCCAGAGCCACAGCAACATGATCTCCAAGCTGCGTCTGCTACCTACACCACAGCTCACGGCAATGCAAGGTCCTTAACCCACTGACCGAGGCCAGGGATTGAACCCACAACCTCATGGTTCCTAGTCGGGTTCGTTTCCGCTGCGCCACGATGGGAACTACCATGCAAGTATTTTTAAGTGGCAAAATATCCTATTCTCTTAAACAGAACTTTCCCGTGTAACGAGTTTTTTTTTTTTTTTTCTTTTTCAGGCCCTTATACATTTACAAATAGGTGCTAAAGGAAAGTTACTGATAGAGGATCTCTTTGTTAAGCACTGGGGTTTGGAAATTTCCACCTCGCACTGACTTTATATTGTCACTTAACTGCCACTATAATGGCCTCAAAGGAAAATTGTGCCAAGCTCAGGGCAATGTGGATATTTGCCTGTGGCTGTATTTCAGCCAGACCAAGATAAGAAGAAAAACTGGGGAGAATAGTGGGTCTGGTTCACTGTGAAATCCTATGTAGTCAAGGGGAAGGACAGCTTAGTAAAGAAGGCTGGTGCCTAAATATGTATGAATAAATTTCTTTCCTAGGGATTTCAGGATTGGGAGATAAGAGAGAATGGAGGAACAACACTGTACCTGTGTTAGTTTCTGACATTTTAGAGTCTTCCCCTCTAAAAGACAATTTCAAGAAAGCTGCAGCTATGCAAATACTTGGTATAGCTTAGGAACAGAGACTAGGAAGGAATTCCTCATCCTAATGTAGACACCTTGTTGAAACAATTGAAATTAGATTAAGGTCATCTCTTGAAAATTCCATATGACACCAGGAGTCTTCATAGCCTTGGCCCTTGCCCTCCCCTGTTGGATAGGGAGGACCGCTGACCTCAGAAAATAGCCTGTGCAGAAAGGAAAATCCACAGGATCTTCCCATGGTTACTCAAAAGTGTGCAGTTCAGCAAAGCCACTTCCAAGAGGAAACTCCAGCAAGAATTACATCATGTACCACCTAGCAGTGTGAATCAGAACAGGTTTCTACTCAGAGGTAAAGGAGGTTGGTCATTAGATTAATTTTCTTAATCAGTGGCTCTTTGATTCCTTAGTCAGTATAAATAGCCTAACTTACTCAGAGATGTTTCAAAGAATTGTCAAAGACAAGGTTCTCACAGTTCAGAGCTGTGAGGATAACTTCTGCTTAGAGAATTCCTTCCAAGGAAAGGAAGGGGGAAAGAGCTCTTTAAAATGATCACTTGTGATTAGCAACTCAGTTGGAAATCAAAAGTGAGAGGTGCTGGCAGCGGCACATCCATCTCCTTCCATATGACATGCACACTGTCTCATCTCCTTCACTTAGTCAATACATCAGAGAAATGCCCAGCTGGTGAGGATTCAAAGACTTGTCTTACTGTCAGACCACTGTCACTTTCTAGGTTTACAAAATCAGTAATTATTTTCTTTAACAGAAATCTGACTAGAGTTTTGTCATAAACAGCAAACTCTCCCCTCATTTCAAAAAAGTGTCTTGACTAATGCACAAGTATAATGAATATGGACAATAATACTGTACTATAACTATGCAATGTGATAAATATTGCTTAATTGGAAATCTTATATGAATGTATCAAAGTAATATGCTATATATCTCAAATATATATAAAACACACACAGAAATTCCCTATGCATAAATAAAACCAAAAGAAAAAAAGTCTTGATAATTAACTCCCTCCTTCCAATAGGTGAAGTAATTTCAGTATTTCTCCAATAGTAGAGTATATAGTATACCATGATTACTAGTAGTGTAGTGGAGCTGGTTTTTATCAACCTTATCAACAGTGACAATGTGTATTATTTCACTGACATGTGCTCTTCCACCCAACACATACAGTTCAGATGCTATTCACCTGATGGCTTGTCCCTCATACTCCTCTCCCTTTGCACAAGCCTTACATAACAGTGGCCTTCAGAGATCTGCTTTTAGTCCATTTCCCTCTTACCATATAAGCTTTCTGGGCACTCCCACCTGCTCCCATGCTTCCAACCACCACCAAAAGCTGCCAAGCCCCAAAGCAGTGTCTCCAGCCAAGACTCACCACTAAGTTCCTAACTTGCATGGCCATAAGAGAGCTTATCATTTCCTATCCACATGTCTGCTTCCAGAGACTCCCTCTGAGTGGAACCCACTATTTCACTAAACCAGAACCCTTCCAGCTGTTATCATGTCCTGCAGATTTCGCTATCTCAAAATCTGTCGCATCTGACCTCTCCTCTTCATGGCCTTGGTTCAGCCATTATCATTTCTCTTCTGGACCAGTGTAATGGTGATTACACCAATGGCAACTGGCCTTTCAATTATCTCCCTTCCCAGAATACCAAGGGAGCTACCTGAATCATCTGAAACTAAGTGGAATGGTATCATTAGCATATTTTAACCAATCACTAGAATATTTTATAAGGAAAAATTATAAATGTAAGCATTTATTAACCAAATGAGTTATGATTATAATGAAGCATGATTATGTTATATCCAATCAAATTAATACTTAGAGCATGATTACTGATGTTGATAGTTTGTCCTCAATCATAAAATGCATGAGGGATTGTAATCTAAAAGAGGCCTGTGTACCTCCGTGGCACATTTTCCCCACAGAGGTGATAACCACCATAGGCAATGAAGTAGTACTTCAACTACATGTTCGGAAATTTTATTCAATGGAGTTCCTGTTATGGCTCAGCAGAAATGAATCTGACTAGGATACATAAGGATGCAGGTTCGATCCCTGGCCTTGCTCAGTGGATTAAGGATCCGTTGTTGCTGTGAGCTGTGGTGTAGGTTGCAGACATGGCTGGGATCTGGCATTACTGTGGCTGTGGTGCAGGCTGGGAGCTACAGCTCTGACTTGACCCCTAGCCTGGGAACCTCCATATGCTTCAGATGCGGCCCTAAAAAGGCAAAAAAGAAAAAAAAAGAAAAAGAAAAAAAATTTTACTCAAGGATTAACACAGAGGGATGAGAGGTTTCTGTTTTTTTGCGTGATCTAAAAGAGATGCCAAAAGAGAATTTTAGTTTTCTATATGATACATACCAAAGTATCACAGCAGGTGTGCAGGTTCTGCTCAACAAAGAGTATTTAGAATACTGTTCTTATTCACTCATGTACCAGAGCACAATTTATCATTTGCCTCTTCCCTACTACTTCCTTATCTTGATTTTGTGTTTTTTATGGGTATTCATCCAATTTTATTCTCATCTTTCCCCAAGGTGAGAAACTCAAGAAAGGATTAAAGTTTTAAAGGGCTGTTTGTAAGACCTTTAAGTTGGCATTTTTAGAAGGATTCCTACTATAGGTAGGTAATGATTGGGGTATTCTTCCATATTTTATTTCACTTAATTATCATAATCCTACAAGACAGGTATTATCATGTTCATTTTACAGATGAGGGGACTGAGGTGAATCTGTAGTTTAAACATAGGTCTGTTTGGTCCCAAAAGCAGGGCCAGGTTGGGAGAGCAGAGAGAAAGAAGCTGCTGAGTACTCTGATCTTGCAAACCTTGCTCCTGCACCAGGCTTCAGGGTACTTGTCTCCCTGACCTTAGTCAAAATTCCCATTCTGTCTACCTTCATCTAACTGCCACTGAAACAGGAGGGAAGGAGGTAGGGCACAGCCTTTAAAGAATGACACAGCCATTGACAATATGATAAAAACTGGTTAGAACCAACTCGGTCTAAGGTAACAGAAGATTCAACTTCCAGTAGACCTTGAACCTTATTATACACTCATTATAACACATTAGCATGATAAATGACATGCCCACAGGCACCACGACAGTTCCAAGGCCAAGCATAAGAAGCCAAAAAGTGGGCAGTGGCCCAATTCCCAGAAATCCCTGCCACTCCACCAAAACAGTCAAAATAATCTTCCCACTTATTAGCCTATGAAATTACCAGCCCATTAAAAACTAACCACCCCATCTTTAAGGGCCATTCTCTCAGCTTTTGAGAGACTGGCCCTTAAATATGTTCCTTCTGTCCATGGAATGTGTATCTTACAGGCAGCTCCTGCTTCTGAGATGGCCCACACTCTATCTCTCTCAATAAATCTTCTTACTGATCACTTTACCTCTTGCTGAATTCCTTCTACATTGAGACATAAAGAACCAGACCTTGAGTAAGTCCTGAGACCAGGTGTGTGATTTTAATTAAAAGACCATGGATTCCAGTCCAAATCTAGGTTTTGGCTGGGTTTAAGTCCCAGCCCAATATTCAGTGCATCACTAGTTATAATAGCCAAGACATGGAAGCAACCTAAATGTCCACTCTCAGAGGATTGGATAAAGAGGATGTGGTATATATACAATGGAAAATTACTCAGCCATAAAAAAGAATGAAATAATATCATTTGCAACAATATGAATGGACCTAGAGATTATCATACTAAGTAAAGTAAATCAGACAAAGACAAACAGCATATGATACCATTTATCTGTGGAATCTTAAAAAATGATATGAAAGAACTTATTCACAAAACAGAAACAGGCTCAAAGATTTTGAAACCAGACTTACGGTTATCAAAGGGGAAAGAGAGAGAGGGAAAAATTTGGAGTTTGGGATTAACAGACACAGACTACCATATAAAAAATAGATAAAAAACAAGGACATATTGTATAGCACAGGGAACTATATGCAATAACTTGTAATAACCTATAATACAGAGAATCTGAAAAAGAATAGATACATATGTATAACTGAATTGCTTTGCTGTATACATGAAACACTGTAAATCAACTATACTTTAATAAAAGAATAAAAATTAAAAAAGAAAAAAGTTTATTTTGATATTAAAATTATTCTTTCTCTTTGGGTGTGACTTGCTTCTTTTGACCTCTATTTAGTTGAAAGTTCTAATAAGTTAGAAGAGAGGTAACAATCAACGGATACAGGAAAACTATGCAACGGATATAGGAAAACAATTGGTTCATGTAGTAAAAGAGGAAAGAGGCATTGAGAAGTATGTATTTCTAAAAATAGTTCAGCTGAACAGTCTCTAAGACCAACCTGATACAAATCAACCAATCTGATTCATTCTGGATGTTTCCTCATGTACCATGAGAAATTGCCTTTTCATTTATGAAAAATTTACACTACTTTTTATAGCTTACATGTTTATTGTAATATAGTCAATTAAAAAGGAAGGCAAACAGCATATCACTATAATGATACATATATATGTATATACATATTATACACACACACACACACACACACACACACACACATATATATTATAGTGCTTTAGAGAGAATACTTATTTTTATTTTGATTCCCAGGTGGTGAAAAGGCTTCCATGAGTAACACTTCTACCCCGTCCATACTTTCCCAGGAAAAGGAGTAACTTCTTTGGCCAGTGCTTCCAGGAAAAGGATGGGGCATGAAAAACTCAGATAGGCCTCATCCCTCTTTTGGGAGCAACCTGTTTGCAGAAAGCACACTATCTCCTCACCGAAAGGTTTCATGTTGACTGTTACTTTTAAATATTAAAAGCCATAAGTGAAAAGCAACAAATAATATACAAGGGAACCCTCATAAAGGTAACAGCTGATTTTTTAGCAGAAACTCTGCCAGCTAGAAGGGAGTGGCAAAATGTATTTAAGGTGATGAAGGGGAGGAACCTAAAACCAAGGATACTCTACCCAGCAAGGTTCTCAATTGGATTTGACAAAGAGATCAAAAGCTTTTCACACAAGCAAAAGCTAACATAATTTAGTACCTCCAAACAGGCTTTATGACAACTACTAAAGGAGCTTTTCTAGGCAGAAAAGAAAAGGCCACAATCAGAAACAAGAAAAGTACAAATGAGAAAGCTCATTGGTAAAGGCAAACATTAATATAAAAGTAGGAAATAATCCATTGACAAATATATCAAAACTAGCAAGCATGAGAAGACAAATGAAGAATACTGAAAATGCATTTGAAATTAAGAAATGAGCAACCAAAACCAATTCTGTACATATATAGATTGCCATATGAAAATCTAATGGGGGAGTTCCTATTGTGGCTCAGTGGTAAGGAAACTGACTAGGATCCACTAGGATGCGGGTTCAATTCCTGATCTCACTCACCAGGCTAATGATCTGGCATTGCCGTGAGCCGTGGTGTAGGTTGCAGATGTGGCTCAGATCCAGTATTGCTGTGGCTGTGATGTAGGCCAGCAGCTGCAGCTCTGATGCAATCTCTAGCCTAGGAACTTCCATATGCCATGGGTGAGGCCGTAAAAAGCAGGAAAAAAAATCTAATGGGAACTTCAAATGAAAGAACTGTAATAGACACACACATAAAAAAGAAAAGCAAACCAAATACAACACTAAAGATATAGTCAGCAAATCACAAGAAGGAAAAAAAGAGAGGGAAGAAAAAAAGACTTAAGATAACAAATCCAAAACAATTAAAAAATGGCAGTAAGTTCATACATATCCACAATTACATTGAATGTAAATTAATTACATGTTCCAACCAAAGTACACAAACTGGCTGAATGGATACAAAAACAAGACGTGTATATATGCTGTTTACAGTGACACATACAGACTGAAAGTGAGGGCATGGAAGAAGGTATATGTAAATGGAAATTAAAGGAAAGCTGGAGTAGTAATATTTAGATCAGACAAAACAGATCTTAAAGACTGTTACAAGAGTCAAAGAAGGGCATTACATAATGATCTAAGGAACAATACAAGAAGAAGATATAACAATTGTAAATATATGTGCACCCAACATAGGAGCACCACAATATATAAGGCAACTGCTAACAGCCATGAAAGGAAAAATCGACAGCAATACAATAATAGTGAGGGACTTTAACACCCCACTTACATCAATGGACAGATTAGCCAGAGAGAAAATCAACAAGGAAACAAAGGCTTTAAATGACACCGTAGACCAGATAGATTTACCTGATATTTATAGAACATTCTATCCCAAAGCAGCAGAATGTAATTCTTCTCAAGGGCATGAGAAATATTCTCCAGGATAGATCACATCTTGGGTCACAGATCAAACCTTGGCAAAATTTTAAAAACTGAGATTATATCAACCATTTTCTCTGACCACAATGCTATGAGACTAGAAATCAACTACAGGGAAAAAAAAACCCCAGCAAGAACACAAACTCCTGGAGGCTAAACAAGCAATGGATCACTGAAGAAATCAAAGAGGAAATTAAGAGATAAAGACAAATTACAACAGATACAATAATCCAAAATCTATGGGACACAGCAAAAGCAGTTCTGAGAGGGAAGTCTATAGAAATGCAATATTAAGGAGTCCTGTTGTGGCTTAAGCCATAATGAATCTGACTAATATCCATGAGGACATGGATTCGATCCCAGGTCTCACTCAGTGGGCTAAGGATCAGGTGTTGCCAAGAGCTGCAGTGTAGGATCCATGGCTCGGATCCAGCATTGCTGTGGCTGTGGTATAGGCTGGTAGCTGTGGCTCTGATTTGACCTCTAGCCTGGGAACTTCCATATGACATGGGTGCAGCCCTAAAAAGCAAAAAAAAAAAAAAAAAGGCAAAAAAAGCCTGAACCAA
>PVHT021183699.1:34256738-34299502 GCA_004024745.2 Catagonus wagneri | reverse complement strand
GGGGGGGGGGGGGGGGGGGGGGGGGGGGTGGAAGGGAGTGGGGATAACTACTGCTTTAATGATGGAATAGCAAGGAGCTCCAACTGTAATGCACGGGGAACTATATCTAATTACATGTGACAAATCCATATAAGTACATAATAAACAATTAAAAAAAAAGTAAAGTTATTTTGTTGGCAAAGGATTAAATATATTCTTTGACAAAAATGTCCAAGATATGTCAGAAAACCAAACCAACGAAGGAGGACTTGATTAGTCAAAGGCCCCCAAATTATGTCATAAACTTGAAATAAGACTGGGGCAAACCAGGAAACAAAAATCACTATTTTCATTTTGGGTGGGGTAGAAGTGAGATACCATCTATCTACTGTAGTAAGGATAGTAACTCTGACTTTGTGGAAAATAGCACAGTTACAAACTTTTGGATACAAAACACAGCAAAAGCCATTCACTACTTGTTAAGCTGCCAACCCTGGCAACCTATTATAGGTTGTCTGAGACAGAGGGCTGGTTCAGAGCCTGACAATAGATGGATAAAATGTAAAAACGCTAATCACTTGAAATAAAAGAGTAATGGTCCAAAACAAAATAGGGAGCAGGAAATTTTCAGTGGGGAAAAAAATGCTTTCATTTATACCAAATTCAGCTATTACATCAACTGAGCTTAAGGCAGAGTTCTAATACCAGTCAGATTCTACTCCTGAGACCTGAAGTAACAGATAAGAGCTGGGGAGAAGATAAAGGTCATACACAATGGATGCTTATCCCAAGCTGGACTGGTCTTAGTCATGTAAATGGATAAAATTGAACATACCTATTCGTACCACATGGGCAACTAAATATAAGTCTCTCTTCATATCTTTGCTGCTCAGATCCTAAGAAAAGAGAACAAGTAAGGAAATTAAGGCAAAGAATACACAGAAAATAATTACAATTTCATTTCAAAGCTCATAATATTTTGTTTTTGTTTCATTTCAGCATTATAGGTGGGGGAAGGGGATTAAAGCACTTATACGTTTAGTGTTTATATCCAGTGAAAGTCTGGATATCCTATATACCTTTGGAAGTTTATTTTATTGACAATTTTTTCCAGCGCTTATTTAGACCATCTAACAAATACCTACAAATGTTCTCATACTAGAAATATTCATGACATTGCCTTATCCATGTTTATTCTAAAATCATATAAAAACATTTTGTAACAAAAGAAAATTTTAATGCACAAAAAAAATGGTAAAACACCAAAAGGCTCACTAATGACTGAAATTCTGAAAGTTTACTCTCTACTAATTTTACATTTACTCTATTACACATTATATTACACGTTAGATAATATCTAATGTGCGATTATTACACATTAGACATGTTCTCTAGAAAAGAGATTAATATGGTTTTAGTGAAACAATAATTATATCACCCATTTCTAAATTTAGATACGTATCATTTGTGCTAAAGTTTTAAAGCTGAAAATTATTTTATCTGGAAAATTTTAATGGGTTCCTTTAAGTAAACAAATCCAATCCAGAATCAGAAACTTTAAAAATTAGAGTTATAAAAATAATCTTATACACTAAATTATTTATGTTTATAACATATTTTGAAATCTTTATGAGCATATATTTATACTTTATTTAACACATACTTTAATAAAACTCCCTTCAATATATATTTTGTTTCAGACTTTTTACCAGGTCATCAACTTGCTGTTCACCCCACTATTCTGAATTAATGACTGATGGAGTAATCACCATCTTTAATGAGACAGGTTCCTGTGATTTCTCTTTTGTTTCCAGGAAAAGGTCCCTCAGTTCTATTTCCCTCCCATATTTCATCTTTTAATTAGTCCTCCTTTTCAGTAAAGCAGGAAAAGGGATAATCTAAGTGCATTCATGACTTGGAATGAGCTTTGGATCCAGAATCCCCATGTTTGCGTTATGTTTATACCCTGTAGCAGGATTAGGGCTAGCGTGAGGCAAGCAAGGCACTTAAAGTACAAAATTTAAGGAGGTATCATTCTCAGGATCCTGTGCTTTGCTTGCCTTACCATAATCCCAACTCCGCCTTGAAGAGTGGTCCCGAACATCCGAAAGAACAGGAAACATTAAAAAGTAATGTGTAATGCTGAAATTGAAGCTTTTAGATTCTAAGTGGTTATAATATTTTGCCAAATCCTTAATGGAATAATGAAATATACCAACAATGAAATACTTTGAAAAACAATTTCACATAAATAGTTCTTTTCGTTTTTGGCTGCATCTGCAACATATGGAAGTTTCCAGGCCAGAGATTGAATCCAAGCTGCAGCTGTGACCTATACCATAGCTGTAGCAATGTCAGATCCTTAACCCAATGTGCCACCATGGGAATTCCCACATAAATTGTTACCTGTCTAATCAAAAAGATATATTTTTACATGAACGTTGTCTTTTGATATTGAAAAAGGATGTTTCTGACTCCATTTCAATAAATCCTTCAATTTAAAATGAAACCCTCAAATAGCAATGTATTTTGCCACATATTAGGATGGCTACTAAATAACAAATAGAAATTAAAAAAGATTACCATTTTTATGTACTTTGGGGGACTGAAACAGGTTTATTACTGAAGGATATAAAAATGTTTGACACATTTCAAAGTGAAATGGTTCCTTCTACATCTTGGATTGTGTTAATCCAAACCATCAAAGAACCAGTATAATTATAAATCCCAATATACCTAGAGAATTCAAGCCAGTTACCAAAGCTGACCAAACACTAACCAAATGCGTTGTAGACAAGAGCATGGGACCTCCTCCTTGGCTCTGTTCAGGTGAATAAAAGGAAGAAATCTAAGTATAATTTAGGATATTTTTCTAAGTGGCTGGGTAGGGGCTTTTTTTTTTTTTTTTTGGTTTTTTAGGGCTGCACCTGCAGCATATGGAGGTTCTCAGGCTAGGGGTCGAATAGGAGCTGCAGCTGCTGCTGGCCTTTGTCACAGCCACAGCAACATGGGATCTGAGCTGCGTCTGCAACCTACACCACAGCTCATGGCAACACCAGATCCTAAACCCACTGAGTGAGGCCAGGGATCGAACCCAGATCCTCATGGATACTAGTTGGGTTCCTAACCCAATGAGCCACAGTGGGAACTCTGGGGCTCTTTCTGACCATGTTGTACATGGTACCCAGAACTCTTTATGGCATTTATTTGAAGTCAATAAAAATAAGCGAATAATCAGCATAATAAAATATTTTAAATCCAATTATAATTTGTAAGTTTTACATAATTTCAATGTCAAAGTTCAAAGTAAAAGCTGTCTATTAAATACAAGAGCATGGTGAAACACACTTACCATAGAGTTATTAAACATACACTCTCTAAGACTAAGTATGGCTATCCATGTCACAAGACCTATAAAACTAAGATGGAAGAGAGGTAACTCACCCACCATTCATCTGGTGAGCAGGGTCTGAATCCAGATTTACTCAATGGATCATACCCTCCAATCCCACATAATTAGGAAACTGGTTCCCAACTACCTGCTGGGTAGAGAGGATAGTGATTCAGGGATCAGCATCTGTTCAGTTACTGATGTGCCTTTTGAAACAGGGAAAAGTCATTTCACTTCCCTGTGCCTGGACTGACTTTTTTCTGTAGAGATAATGGGATTTACAAATATAAAATACAGCCAACTTATTCATTCTTATGCTATAGAAAAGAAGACACTATTTTAACAAATGATGTTATTACACTAATAATCAAGTTCATTCTTAATCCAAGAAATCACTACCTAAAATTCTACTATGTGAAAGAGTATAAACAAATGTTAAACATATAATGCCAAAACCAATGCAGGAGAAAAAAACACAGGTTCATTCTCTGAGTTAGTCACTCAAATATAATAGAAAATAAACATATATTCATTTATTTATGTCACAAATTATTGAGACCTTAGTATTTGCAAGGCACTGTGTGTGAGACACTGGACATCTATTAAACAGTAAAGACACAGATATGTTCTCTCATGCACATGCACATAGCCATTGTTAATCATGAAAATCATAAAATCCTCACTGTATTAGACATTCACATAAATATGAAACACCTCCTTCTTGGACAAAATTCTTCCTGCACAGGAAGCTCTGAAATTTAACACGGTCAGAAAAAACAAGCTTTACCAAGAGCAGGACTGTAAACAGATAATGTGACTGTAATGTGGCTCTGAAGTCAGCTTGAATAATGCTGCAAAACCACTCCATTTGTACCCTCTTCTTGATGCTAAGGTAAGCTAACAGGTTGACACTGACCACAGCTGTGGCTGCATTTTCCTTGAATTTACTCTAAAACTCTGTAACACATATGTCAATCCGGAAAACTTCTTTGGCCCAAGTCTTAGATAATTAGGAATTAGGTTCCACCAAAATTATTATTTCATATAGCTTTTATTATTTTTTAAAGCCTTAAGTAAAACATGAAAATCCTAGGACAATGTTGTTCAAAAATCTTGTGGGCTTTGAAAAAAATTCCTCAAATCATCTTTAGGATCTTTATAAAAAATTCAGGGCTGTACTGCAAAGGGAATTATAAAAGTGGGTATTTTTAGCAGCCTTGTGTCTTCCCACTGTGGCAGAATAAGAGCACATCATAAGTGTTATGTGCATCTCAGATTTATAAAGCTGGAGCTACAGCTTAGGGCTCTGGGCCCATATAGATAATTAAAATGCTGCTAAATGAAAATTTTGATTTACTGTAATTACATTCAAATATCATAATTAAGTTCATTTTTCAAGTGACAAGGACTGCACTCATCATATTCAAGGACAGCACACACAGAGCTCTGTTCCCACAAGGCCAAAGAACAAGGAATCAATGATTTTTTTTTTTGCTGCTTTAACCAAATAATATCAGAGAACCAGGGTCTAGAAAAGTCTCCTAAGGTCACTGGGACATTCTACACAGACAGGTGTCTCATCTTATTCTATCCTGTTTCAGGAAGGCGGCCCCAGAGAACCAGCTCAGTGTTCAGGCACTCTCCCCTTCAGAAGCTCTCCCTCAATATGAGTAACCTAACCTCATCACTTGCAATTTGGACTCTTTTCTTGGTCCTTCTCCTACTGAAGAGACAGCACTGATCTTTCCAGACTAAACCATCTCAAACCCCTTAGCTATCTCCATGGGTCTCCTTTTCATGCTTTTACTTTCTGCATTATCCCCTAAGCTTTCAATGCTGAGCTCAAAGATGTACAAAACGTCATTCTAGCTCAGTTAGATTTGTAAATCTTTCTGTACATCTGGAGCATTTTTAATAAAAGTTACCCCTCTAAAAGGGCCTTCTGACTCTGCAGTAACATCATTGGAGGTTCTTATACATAATGTTGTAGTAAAGGAATAAAAAAGTCAGGTAAACAAATCCAATTTTATCTTTCAGAGAAAGTCACATATTAGAGCCCTAGATATATCACATTTGTGTTTAAGAGGCACACAATAAGCATTGAGATACTTGCCTGTCACCTGTCAATCATGCATTACACACAAGGGTAGTGGCACTGTGACACTATCATACTTCCCTGCACTCAACAGGTTTTGATGTATCTCAGTATCACTGAAGCAGAGAAAAGAATCCACAGTAGTCAAAACTGGTTTAAAATAGTGACACGGTTGTTTTCCTCTTCAGCAAATAAACTCAAAGCTGGGCAGTTAAGTTTTATAACTGGGTAAAAATTTAGTAAATCAGAATCAACTTTAAGGGTACACAAGGCAATGTGCTATTGTGAGGGTGAGAACTTTCCAGTAAGCAGGTTACCAAGCTTTTTGATGAGTCTGTGATCTTAAAGACCAAGAATAATGGCCTGGTTATTCAGAAAAAATGAAAGTATGGATCATGGCACAAAGATTCTCGTTTAATGTTTGAAAAAAGGAGGATTATTTAGTTTGTCTCTCTTTATATGAACTCACTAAAAAACTACAAAGCTATAAATTTGGTAGATGCCTTTAGGGAAACTGTACTTAGACATTAGAGAAATTCCCAGTGGCCCTGAATAAGAATTGTAAGAAAGACTTTTCTCAGATTTTAAGTATTTACTAAATAACCTTTAGAATGTACACCAGTAAATGGTATTTGATTACATTTCTTTAATAAAAAATTCAATTAAAACTGAAGTTAATTTCAGTTTTCTTAATATTTAATTAAAACCCAACAGAAACATAAATCAAGTTCTATTCTCCCCAGAGCATGGGGAAATAAGAATAAATGCTTGTTTCCAGAGCAACAATATCAACATAGCAGGGCCCTAGTCAGAGTCAATAGCAGAGAAGTGAAAGAGAATTTGCACATACTGTAAAAAGGGCACACATTCGTTCTATCTTCTCTGGGTTCCTTGGCCCACCATTCTTGTTCAGTCTCACCAGAAACCGCTCACTGAAATGTAGGAGAAAGAGACAGAGAAATGTAAAGGACTGCATGCTCCAGAACAAATAAAAAGGGCTTTTACAGAGTAACCCTAAACACTTTGGGAACAGCTCACAGTGACAGGCAAGGCCAAAAGCACATGTTTAGTGGCAGGAGACTATTTTCTTGCCAAACAACATACAACAGAGACTGTAATACTGCTTGACAGATGTTGCTGTTTACTTGCCAGTTGTGGCTCTTATCTCCCTAAAGGTGTGTGCTCCCTGAGGGCAACAATGAGGGTTGTGTTTTCTATTTTTCCCAAATATCCTCAAAGCTCTGGGCGTAACAGTAAGCTCATAAGAAACATATACTTTTTTTGATGTGAACATTCATATTATCATAAAAATATTCATGATACTAGGTCTACATTACTCAGTTTGCATCCTCCTATATACTTTTTGAGAATCATTTTACGGCTAAGAAAAAAATATTACAGGGACTTGCAAAAACTTGGGTGAAAAGTCAAAAAGAAATAATGTACTGTAACTAAAGCTCTAATTGAATTTAACAGAGCCATTAAAATACTTTATTTCTGGAGTTCCTGTCATGGCTCAGCAGAAACAAATCTCTCTAGTAACCATGAGGACACAGGTGTGATCCTTGGCCTCGTTCAGTGGGTTAAGGATCTGGCATTGCTGTGAGCTGTGGTGTAGGTTGCAGACATGGCTGAGATCCTGCATTGCTGTGGCTGTGGTGCAGGCCAGTAGCTGCAGCTCTGGTTCGACCCCTAGCCTGGGAACTTCCAAATGCTGCAGGTGTGGCCCTAAAAAGACAGAAAGAATTTTGTTTTATTCCTCAATAAAGATTAATTCTTGAAGGAAATTATTGGACTGAAAAACTTTAGAAACAGTGTTTTCAATATCTGGAGAAATGTCTCCTTGATCTCTTACCTCCTTCCTGTCCCCTGCCTAGGATTTCGTTCCCATCTCTTCATCCCAAGGTTCTCTACCAACCATAACAGGAAAACTGAGCCATGACAAAGACAAAGCAAGTGATTCTAAAAGTAATTTACTTCTCCTGTGCCCAGAGTCATGTACTCATTACATATATGAGATATTAGTAAAAGGGCCAGTACTAAAATATTATAATAGGACTATAAGATATGGTATAATATTAATTGCACAGGTTGCTTAATTTGCTCACATATTCATTTGTTCATTTAGTCAACATACAGTTATTAAATTCTCTGTGCTAAACATAGGAATACAAATGTGAACACAATGTGTGCAAGACGCTTTTCTTTCTAGAGCTTATGGTCTTGGGAGGTAGTTAAATGTACAGAAATGAAGCTCAGAAAAGAGCTAGGCCAGATATAAATTTAAGAGTCTTCAGCCAGGGGATTAGATGGGAATAAGAGAATTTGCACAGAATAAGGAGAAAAAAGGGGCTTTGGTCAGAATCCCGAGGAGCATTTATATTTAAGAAATAAGTAAAAGAACAACTAGCAAAGTAGACATATAAGGACAAATAGAAAAAACAAGAAAAATGAGGATGGTGGAATTCTATATCACTTAACGGAAAAAAGTATCTGAAAGAGGAGGGATGGATCAATGAGGCCCAAGGGCACTGAGAATCACGTGAAATGATAACAAAACAGTGTGCACTGGTGTTAGAGATCATCAGTGATTTCGGCAAGAATTGTTTTGATAACCGATGAAGAGGCCAGTGTAAGAAGCAAGAAATAAGCAGAAACAGTGAGTCGAAACCACTCTTTGAAGAGGTGAAAGTGATGAACTTTTAGTTAAAAGGGCATGTTGAGTTGAGGGAGGTCTTTGTTTAAATGGGGTAAACCGTATGTATATATTCGATTTATTTTCAATGAAAGTATCAAAATTCAGTAACGGTGCACAGTAGTTTCAACAAATGGTGCTGAATAATCCATATTACAAGAAACTGAATTTTGATCCTTGCCTATAAGAAATTAACTTGAATTGATCTTAGTCCTAAATATAAGAGCTAACACCATAAAACGATAGGAATACACACCAGAAAAATGAGACAAATACCTTTGCTTCTTGTTCACATTTGTATTTCCATATTGAGCACACAGTAGAAAAATCTTTGTGATCTAGAATTTTTAAGCAAATATAATGAATTATAACAAAATGATAAATTGGACTTTATCAAAATTAAAACCATCTGCTCTTCAAAAGACATTGCTAAGAAAATGAAGACAAGCCATAGACAGAAGAAAATATATAAACATTCACCTAAGAAAGGACTGTATTGAGAACATAAAATCTCAGAACTCAATAAAAAGTAACAACTCAAAAGATGGACAAAAAAAAGCTGAACAGATCTTTCACCAAAGAATATAAACAGGGGTGGCAACTAAGCTCTAGAAAACATCATCAGTAACTAGAGAAACATACTACACACCTACTAGAATTGCTAAAATTAAAGACAATATACTAAGAACAGGCAAGAATGTAGAGCAACTAGAATTTAAATAAACTGCTGAGGAGAATATAAAATGGTACAGCCCTTCGGGAAAGAGTCTAATAGTTTCTTATAAAGTTAAACATACTATATGACCCAACAAGTCTACCCCTAGGTATTAACTCAGGAGATAGGAAAACGTATGTCCACACAAAGACATGTATGTGAATGTTTATAGCAGTTTTATTTATAGTAGCTAGAAACTATAAAGAATCCAAATGTTCATCACAAGATGAATAGACAATCTATATAATGGTATATTCATATAATGGAATATTACTTCACAACAAAAAGAGAAACTTTTATAATAATATGGATGAATCTCAAAAGCATTATGCTAAGTAAAAGAAGTCAATCACAAAAGACCACATACTGTTATATCTCCATTAATATTATATTCTATAAAATATAAAACTATAGGGACAGAAATCAGATCAGGAGTTTCCAGGACTGAGGAAGAAGGGAAGGGATTGACTGCAAAGGTGCATTAGACAACCTTCTGGGGTGATGAAATGTCATATCTTGACTACCAGGTAGTTTCAAACTAGAAATTTGTGAAAACTCATTAAATTATGCATTAAAAGGGTAAATTTTACCATATGTCAATTACTGCTCAATAAACCTGACTTCAAAAAGAAGATGGGATACACCTAAGAACATTTACATCTAATGGGGCAGATGCTAGCAGAAGGGGAAATTTTAAAGACAGAGGAGAGAGAAAAAAAAATGGTAAAGGAAAAAGAGGTTCTCACCCTTCTCAGGAATTGCAAGAATCCAGGAGAGAGTGAAGGAAAACAACATGTGCAGATACAAATAAGTTTGCAGTTTTAATAATGGAAAGTTAAGGCTTATCAGAGAAACAGGGAAATCAGAACATAAAAGTAAAGTTTAGGGGAATAAAAGACATCCAAAAACATCAGGAAAAATTCTCAAGACCATACAAAATACAACGTGATAAGGAAAAGTAGAAATGGTGGTTGTCACATGGACAAATGGAAAGTGGTAAAAAGGACATTCAATTGAGTCAACTTTTTCTCTGAAGTATAATCTTTTTTCTTTTCTTTCTCTTTTTACAGCCACATCTGCGGACAGGATCAAGTCAGAGCTGCAGCTAAATGCAACACTGGATCTGAGCCACATCTGTGACTCATGTTATAGCTTGCAGCACTGCTGGATCCTTATCTGACTGAGTGAGGCCAGGGAGCAAACACACATCCTCACAGAGGCAAAGTTGGGTCTTTAACCCAATGAGCCACAACAAGAACTCCATAATCTTTTTTCTAAATTTTATTTTTTAAAAGTACAGTTAATTTACAACTTTGTACCAATTTCTGCTATATAGAAAAGTGACCCAGGCATACATATATATATATACATTCTTTTTCTCATATTATCTTCCATCATGTTCTATCCCAAGAGACTGTATATAGTTCCGTCTGCTATAGAGTAGGACCTCATTTCTTATCCATTCTTATCCAATATAATAGTTTACATATACCAACCCCAAATTTCCAGTCCATCTCACTCCCTCCCCCATCTCCCTTGACAACCACAAGTCTGTTTTCTATGTCTCTGTTTCTGTGGATAGGTTCATATTTTAGATTCCACATATAAGTGATATCATATGGTGTTTGTCTTTCTCTTTCTGACTTATTTTACTTAGTATGATAATCTCTAGTTGCATCTATGTTGCTGCAAATGGCATTAATTTGTTCTTATTTATGGTTCAGTAGTATTCCATTGTATATACGAACCCCATCTTTTAAATCCACTCATCTGTCAATGGGCATTTAGGTTGTTGCAAAAACAAACAACAACAAACTTTTTCAAGGCTTACTCTTGCTTTCAGACAAAATAACAATCAGATCTCTAAGACCCCCAAGGTCTTGTGTGGAACATATGGCATATCTATACAGTCCCATCTCATAAGAACCTTTCTTACTTACTACTCTCCACATACTCTGTTCTCCTAGGTACAAATGTCTCCAACAAGCCAAGCTCATTCTTGCTTTAGGACCTCTGTACTGCCTGGAATACTGCTTTTTCAGTCCAAGTGGCTCATTCAAATGCCAGTTTCCCAGAAAAGCCAATACTGATAATGTTAGAAAAAGCAGAACCCCTCCTATTACCCCCCTCTCCTTTATAGCACTTGGCATAAACTAATTATTTTCATTTATCTACTTTTTCTTACATGAGAGAATAAACTCCTTAATAACAGGGACCTTTGTTCACTGATGTATCTCTAGTACTTCCAAGAGGCTAACCTACAATAGATGCTCAATAAATGTTGAATGAAAGAAAGTAGATATTCTTTGAAGAATTGCTGTGGTGAGTGGAAGCTTGTTGAGAAAGGTCATCATACACTGGATGAGTAGCATCACCATTGCACTATGCAGAAACACTGATGAGCCAACAGGGAACAAAATGGTCAGGACAAACCAACCTTCTAATCTGGCAGATAAAGACTAAGAAACATCAAGCATGTTGTAGCATTCAGAGTCTCCGAGATACCCACTAAAATCCATATACTCTGTCTGCCAGAGAGACTATACTTCTCAGCCTCTCTTGCGGTTGGGTGTGGCCATATAATGAGTTCTAGACACTGAAATGTGGATAGAAGTGACGCATGCCACTCCTCAACTTAGCCCTAAACACTACTGGTATGTTTGCCTTCATGTTCTTTCTCCTTTCAGATGCTTAGACTGGAGATGGCCCTCAGAGCATCCTTTGGGCAAGGACAGAGTATTCAGAAGTCTGAATCACTGAATGATTGTATGGATGAGGGCCACCCTACATAGTACAAATTCACCCACCCAGTGTCATTATACAAGCAAGAAATACATTTCTATTGTGTTTGAGTTGTTATTCATTTTTCTATGTACTTGTTAGGATAGTTGATCTATCCTAATATGTATACATGCATATAATAACCACTCAGTTAACTTGATAGATGAAAATAAAAACAATTTATGAAGTTTATGTCTTTTCAGGAGAATTTATCATTACTGTTGTTCTCTTCTTGGGAAGGAAGACATAACCCAACTGCTCTCACCCTCACACTACCACTATCTGTGGATCTCTTAAGCACAGATATCCTCCAAGCAGGCTGCCATTTGGAGCTTCTGGTTACCCATGGAGAAGGGGGCTATTTGGAGGGGCTACATCAAGTTCTGATCCAAAGATAAAAGGGCAGATAAAACAAATTCAAGGGTGTAGAGTTTTGCTGACCCTAACAAAACCCAAAACTTCTCTTTCTCCTCAATAGTAAAAAGAGGCCCCTAAGATCGTTCTCCCAGTGCCTCATTTTTCCTAAAACCTTTCACACTCTTGTTTCACCTGGCCTTCTTCACAAATTTTTGAAGCTCAACAAAAAACTGTTTTTTCATTTCAAAGGATTCTAGATACACATCGAATTATTTCCTGTTTTGCTGGCTTCACCAATCTATATGATAAATAAAGGCTGCTTTCTGCTAATATTCAAACTATTTGAAGGCAAATACCTGTTCAATGTTTCCAAATTTGTCAACAGCTGTTTTGCAAAAAGTGGTCAATACTGTTGGGAAATAGTAAATTTAACACAGTTAGACAGATTTCTACCCTCCAGGACTTCTCAGAGGATAAAATTTTATGTGTTTACTGTAGCAATGGGACAGGTGACTTTTGACCCCACAACCCACCTTTGCGTAAGGCAATATAATCTGTACAAATACAGTTTGATAAATTCTGAGTGAATCTACCTGCAACTAAAGCTACAACAGCTCCTCATATTTCCCCATAAAGTGTGAAAGGAACTGTGGCCAAAAGAGTAAAATTTATGAAATCTGACGAACATCTGCACCTCTCTATCAGCAGAACAGATCATTTTCCTCCTAAATATTCTAGGTGAGAAAATGCTAATTCTTTCAAGAGAAAAAAAGAGATGGTTAAACTCTTATTCTTCAATAAGCAATGTTATGAGAGAACTGCTCTACATTTACTTGTCTTTATGATGAGATATGCAGGAACAGTATATTACATTAATTTCATATTATTGAGCAAGTCCTTACAAATGAAATCTATAATTTGAATCTATGACAAGTCTAATTGTGTCTTAATTTTAAGATCACTTGCTTTTATGAGAGTTCTAATTCCTGGTGGCATTGCATTTCATACACTTCTCCATTGACGGTAATTCATGCATCCCTACAGCACATGTTTGGTGACCAAAGAGGTGCTAGTCTGTGCTGGGTGATGAGGCAGAGGCAGTCTTTAATCCTCAGTGAGGTTATTTCCTGGAGATTCTGCTTTGGCGATATAAGCATGCTCCTCAAATGAATTTAGAGGAATTCTCCCAGCTCTTTCAATTTAAACTTCATGTTTCTCATTTGGGCCTCTGTGATGATGGATGCCAACTAGTAGCATCTCTCCCATGATAACCTCCCAGGTGCTTGAAAGCTGTAAGTAGCCCCAAGGTCGTACTATACTGTACAATCCAACAGATTAGGAAATCTCTAATATTTCCTCAAAGATGCATTTTCCAATTCAGATCCTTGGTTTTATTTCTCAAGTTATTTGAGATTTCCCACATCATTCTAAATCACAGAGAATAGAAATACATAAAGGGATTTCATAAAGGCAAATCAGTACTGTGGTTTTCAAATTTATTTTTAGTATCAACTTTTCCCTTCTTTTCAATAGAACCTTACACTATTCACCAATATACGAAAAATTAAAAAAACAGAGCTACTTTGGTCAAATCAGAGGCAAGGAGAAGGGTCAAGAGCAAGAATCCTCCCACTTAGGCCTCTCTCCTAACCACCACCTGTCGCTGAGACACATCAGGGCTTCAAAGAACATTTTTATGATTCCTAATACAATTCAAGAGTTCTTTCCAGCCTTTCTTCCTTTTCATTCTTTTAACAAGCATTCATAAACTCCTACCATGTTCCAAAAACTGAACTAAATACTGGAAATGTAGAAATGAAATGGTACCTATCCCCAAGGTTCTGAGTCTACTGGGAGAGAGATGCACATAAAACAAAAATTGTAATACAGCGTGAAAATGCTGTAATTAATCACACAGAAATGGGCTGACAAGCTCCACTGGATGAGGACGTGTTACCTAAATGAGATACTGGGACACATTCTTAGACTGCTGCTAGGCTTTTGGAATTTGGTAAGCGGTAGTTAGAGATGAAGAAAACGGATTTCAGAAGAAGAGTGTGCAAGTGCAGACCCTCTTAAGTATGAGGCAACTTGATGGTGGAGGACCTCAGCTCATGAGGTAAGAGGACACTGGAGAGTGGGGCATGGTCAAAGGCATATCGTACAACACTGAGTGGACAAACCCATGGTGTGAATTATATGTAAGGTTTCTCTCAGCTTGGCAGGTAACCAGGAGTACCTGCCAGATTATTAAAAGTGCAGATTCCTGTGCCCCGTCCAAGATCTTCTGGATAAGAATCTCTAGAGGAAAGGACTCCTGGAGGAAGTCCAAGAATCTATATTTTTTAAAAGGTCTCAGTTGATTTTTAGGATTAGCAAAATTGGTAAACCTCATTACGGGTCTTACAGAGGCTCTGAAAGTCCAACTATGAGAAGCAAGGTTGATCTCATAAGTTTTTAGAATGACCACCTGGGCTACAGTGTGGAAGGCAGGTTGGTAACATAGAAAATACTCCAAGGACAAAGCAGAGCAGCCCCAGGAAATTATGATGCAGTTTTGGGACTGAAGAGAGGTGAATGGATGCGAGATATATTTAGGGGACAGAGCTGAACAGATTTAGCAGTTAACTGAATGAGGTAGTGTCAGCCAGAGAAGATACAAGGAAGAAGATATAAAGTTCAGACGTGCATGCTGAATTTGAGGTCTCTCTGGGATATGTAGGTGAAAAAATCAGGCAGCTGAAAGCCCAAGTCTGAAGCTCAGGGGAAAAGATGTGGTTGGGAAATACAGCCCTGGTACTCATCAGCTTGCTACAGCAGCACCAACAGCAGCTGCTTCATGAGTGTCTCTTGTGTACCAGGCATTGTTCAAAGCGTTTCTTCTCTTGCCTAATTGAGCTGAATCCTCAAAATAGGTATTTTGCCTCTGAAGAAACTGAGAGTGAAAGTTTCTGACTTGAGATAAAACACTAGAGAGTGGTAAAGTTAGAACTCAAATCTGAAGCTGTTCAACATCGAAGTCCATGCTTTCTCTGTATTTCATTTTAGAAAATGAGTATTGAAAAAAAAGTATGCGTTGGAAGGGGGAGGGAATCCCTGGGCAAATATACCTGGGCAATGCTACAAATCATATCCTTCCCTAGAGATGCACAGTGAGTGTCTGTGTCACACAGACTCCCAGAGATACTATGTGAATGAAACCTAGCCAGCCCCAGGATCCCTATTATGCACATGGGGCTCCACACCTTTCCGGTTAGAAAGTCTATACCAAGCCCCATTCCACCTCTGCTGCTGGCACCGAGACTGTATGAAGTTCATGGTATTCTTGGGAGCTCCCTTCTTGGTTCAGTGGTTAAAAAACCCAACTAGGATCCACGAGGATGCGGGTTCGATCCCTGGCCTCGCTCACTGGGTTAAGGATCCAGCATTGTTGTGAGCTGTGGTGTAGGTCAAAGACTTGGCTCGGATCTGGCGTTGCTGTGGCTGGCAGCTGAGGCTCTGATTCAACCCCTAGCTGGGGAACCTCCATATGCCACAGGTGTGGCCCTGAAAAAAAAAAAGGTTCATGGTACTCTCACCCAGGAGACTGAGAGATTGGTCAGGGAGCGTGTGTGCGGGGGGCGATACTTTATCTAATTTAGAACAAGCAGAGACTCTCAAATGGCAAACAATCCCAGAAAGCAGATTCTTGTCTTTTACTCTAAAGCAAAAGAGACACATGAGTAAATCTGTTATCGCATATTCTCAAAGTTATAACATCATTTCTGTAATTACACAGCCCCCTACAAGGTCTTTAAATATCATGCATTTCTCATGAAAATGAACTAAATGGTAACTTAATGATCAGTTACGTGGGGAGCTACAAACAGTTGTTTTTACTCTAATGATTTATGCTTTCACTCTAGGATCAAGCTTGCAATTTTAACCGTAAAAAGCATGTAAATGAATAAATGGGGGTGAAGTGAGGGTGAGAATCTGCTGGCAGGAGGGCACAATGCTGAGTCAGCTCATCTTTGCCATCTGAGGAAGGTACATCTCCTTGTGTGGAAGAGGGAGGCAGGGGGATCGACCCTGATTTCTATGTGATTTGCTAATCATGCCTTTGGGGACTCAAGAAATGTCACACTTTTACATTTCTCAGCTGAAGGTCAAGCAGTCTGAAGTATTATAGAAAAGTAATCATGCTAGCCCTTGATGTCAAAAAAGCAATTTAGAACAGCAGCTGCTTCTTCGTATTCAGGAACATCTCTTTGGTGTAGAAAAATGTACCCTTCGTAGACAGGTTCTCTGCAACTTCCCAACAGTGACCCACTGAATAAATACATAATCCTGAAAGTAATGCTGAACAAATCAATCAATAAATGAGGGCTGATAAAAACAATTTAGCTAAGAATATTTTCACCAAGTGTATAGAAAGCTACCTTTTAATTTATCTGACTGTACTTAGATAAATATAAGACCACGCACTACCACAAAAAAAATAAAATAAAAATAAAGCATTTAAGAGCAAATCACGGATAACATGATCCATTGTTTTCCTATTTGTTTGTTATAATGTTTTCAATTTATTTACTGTGCAAATTGGATATATTTAAACAAATACTAAAATGTGCTTACTTCTTAAGACCTCATGTAAAAATACTGTCTTGGTAATGATAATAAAGAAAAATCTGTTTTATGAATGGTCACACTCAAGATATTCTAATCATAACATTTCCTAATGGTATTCTAGTAACTGGAAAAAGATAACCTCAAAAATTCACTTCCCCAACAGAATCTGATGGCAAGTAAAACAAACTTTGAATGAGCAAACATTACTGTCTCTTGGAATTTAACTGCTGAAAATTTCCACAGTCTTCACAGTTAGGCTTTGGAATCTCTACATAACAGAAAGCAAATAAAACAAACATGCACCAAGGTTTTGAACAGGGATGGTGGCAATTACCAACATGTGTATCACACTTTAGAGTTTATTAGTACTCTCATACAGCACTTTATGTGATCAATAAGAACTTGGCAGGAATACTCCAAGTTTTCATGGAAAGAGTTATCTCTTGACCTTTTCTTAAAAAATCCATTTAAAAAATTGAAGTATAGTTAATTTACAACGTTCTGTTAGTCTGAAATGCACAGTAAAGTGATTCAGTTATACATAAAGATATACATATCCTTTTTCAGATTCTTTCCATCATAGGTTATTACAAGACATTGCATACACTTACTTCCCTGTGCTACACATACGGTATTTGTTTACTTACCTTTTTTTTTTCTTTTTTGGCCACCCCACAGCATGAGTCCCCAGGCCAAGGATCAGATGTGAGCCTGCACTTGTGACCAGTGCCATAGTAATGGCAATGCTGGATCCTTAACCCACTGTGCCAGGCTAGGTATTGAACCTGTGTCCCAGCACTCCAGAGATGCCGCTGATCCCACTGTGCCACAGTGGGAACCCCTTGCTTACCTATTTTATACACAGTATATGTTAATCCCAAATTCCTAATTTAACTCCCTCCACTCCTGGCTATTCCCTCTGGTAATCATAAGTTTGTTTTCTATGTCTGAGTCTATTTCTGTTTCATAAGTAAATTCATGTACATCATTTTAAAAGATTCTACAATTAAGTGATATCATGTTATATTTGTCTTTCTCTGACTTACTTCACTTAACATGATAAACTCTAGGTCTATCCATGTTGCTACAAATGGCAGTGTTTCATTCTATTTTATGACTGAGTAATATTACATTGTGTATATATATCACATCTTTTTTGGTTTGTTAGATTTTTTCCCCCCTCTTTTTATAACCACACTTGCAGCACAAAGAAGTTCCCAGGATAGGTGCTGAATCGGAACTATAGTTGAGGCCTATGCCACAGTCATGGCAACACCAGATCTGAGCTGCATCTGCAACCTAGACCACAGCTTGCAGCAACACCAGTTTCTCAATCCCCTGAGCGAGGCCAGTTAGTGAACCGGCATCCTCACAGGGACAACAATGGGCCTTTAATGCACTGAGCCACAATGGGAACTCCTGTTTGTTAGTTTTTCAATTAAGTATAATTGATTTAATAAAAGCAAAGATAAACCAATGGGACCTAATAAAGCTGACAAGGTTTTGTACAGCAAAGGAAACCAAAAAGAAAACTAAAAGACAATTACAGAATGGGAGAAAATAGTGTCAGATGATGCAACTAACAAGGACTTAATCTCTTAAAATGTACGAAAAACTTACACAACTCAACAGCAAAAAAGCCAACAAATCAACTGAAAAATGGGCAAAGGACCTGAATAGACATTTCTCCAAAGAAGATATGCAGATGGCCAACAAGCACATGAAAAACTGCTCAACATTACTAATGATTAGAGAAATACAAATCAAAACTACCACAAGATACCGCCTCGCACCAGTCAGAATGGCCATCATTAATAAGTCCACAAACAACATATGCTGGAGGGGGTGTGGAGAAAAGGGAACCCTCCTGCACTGTTGGTGGGAATGTAAGCTGGTACAAAAACTATGGAAAACAGTATGGAGGTACCTTAGAAAACTATACATAGAACTACCATATGACCCAGCAATCCCACTCTTGGGCATATATCCAGACAAAACTTTCCTTGAAAAAGACACTTGCACATCATGTGCACTGCAGCACTATTCACAATAGCCAAGACATGGAAACAACCCAAATGTCCATCGACAGATGACTGGATTAGGAAGATGTGGTATATATACATGATGGAATACTATTCAGGCATAAAAAAGAATAAAATAATGCCATTTGCAGCAACAAGGATGGAATTAGAGACCTTACTTAGTGAAGGAAGTCAGAAGGAGAAAGACAAATACCATATGATATCACTTATATGTGGAATCTAATATACTGCACAAATGAATCTTTCTACAGAAAAGAAAACCATGGACTGGGAGAACAGACTTGTGGTTGCGAAGAGGGTGGAGGAGGGAGTGGGATGGTATGGGAATCTGGGGTTAACAGCTGTAGACTATTGCCTTTGGGATGGAAAAGCAAGGATATCCTGCTGTATAGCACTGGGAACTATGTCTAATCACTTGTGATGAATTTATATATGTATGTGTAACTGGGTCACTACGCTGTGCAGTTGGAAAATTGACAGAAATCTGTAAACGAGCTATAATGGAAAAAAAAGTGTAGTTGATTTACACTGTTGTGTTAGTTACAAGTGTACAGCAAAGTGATTCAGTCATATACATATATATGTATATATTTTTCAGTCATATATATGTATATGTATATATATGTATATATTTTTCAGGTTCTTTTCCCTTAGACATTATTATAAAATACTGAATATAGTTCTTTGTGCTATATAATAGGTCCTTTTAAGTTATCTATTTTATATGTAATTTATCTCCCTCCACTTCTGGCTATCTTCTCTGGTAATTGTAAGTTTGTTTTCTATGTTTATGGGTCTATTTCCATTTCGTATATAAGTTCATGTGTATCATTTTATTAACCCATATATAAATGATACCATACGATATCTTTTTGCTTTACTTCACTCAGTATGATAATCTCTAGGTCTATCCCTGTTGCTGCAAATGGCATTATTCCATTCTTTTTTTTGAGATATATATATATATATATATATATATATATATATATATATATATATATAAAACATCTTCTTTACCCATCCATTTGTTTTATATATATATATATATAAAACATCTTCTTTACCCATCCATTTGTTGATGGGTTGCTTCCATGTCTTGGCTATTGTAAACAGCACTGTAATGAACACTGTGGTGAATATATCTTTTCAAATTATGGTTTTCTCCAGATAGATACCCAGGAATGGGCCTGCTGAATCAGCTCTACTTTTAGTTTTTAAAGGAACCTACATACTGGTTCCATACTGTTCTCTGTAGTGGCTGTACCAATTTACCAATAGTTCGTTTCTTCCACACTGTCTACAGCATTTGCTGTTTGTAAACTTTTTGATGAGGGCATTCTGACAAAGGTGAGACGATAGCTCATTGCAGTTCTGATTTGCATTTCTCTAATAATTACCAATGTTGAGCATCTTTTCATATGCCTTTCACCCATCTGTATGTCTTTTTTGGAGAAATGTCTATTCAGATTTTCTGCCCATGTTTGACTGGATTTTTTTTTTTTTGATATTAAGCTGCATGAGTCGACTGTATATTTTGGAGATTAATTTCATATCGGTTGCTTCATTTGCAAATATTTTCTCCCACTCTGCGGGTTGTCTTTTCCTTTTGTTTATGGTATCCTTTGCTGTACAAAACCTTTATGTTTAATTAGGTCCTATTTGTTTATTTTTGTTTCTATTTTCATTCCTCTGAGAGGTGGATTTGAGAAGATATTGCTGTGCTTTATATCAGAGAGTACTCAGCTTATGTTTTCCTCTAGGATTTTTATAGTATCTGGTCTTATTTTTAGGTCTTTAATCCACTTTGGGTTTATTATTGTGTATGGTGTTAGAGAATGCTCTAATTTCATTCTTTTACATGTAGCTCTCCAGTTTTCCCCAGCACCACTAACTGAAGAGATTTTCTTTTCCTCATTGCATATTCTTGCCTCCTTTGTGGTAGTTTAGTTGACCATAGGTGCTTGGGTTTATTTCTAGGCTATCTATCCTATTCCATTGGTCTATAGGTCTGTTTCTGTGCCATACTCATACTGTTTTGATGACTATAGTTTTGTAGTAAAGTTTGAAGTCACGGAGCCTGATTCTTCCAGCTCCACTTTTCTTTCTCAGGGTTGGTTTGGCTATTCAGGATCTTTTTTGTTTCCACACAAATTTAATTTTTTTGTTCTAATTCTGTGAAAAATGACTATCATAACCTGACAGGGATTGTGTTGACTCTAGATTGCCTTGGGCAGTACAGTCATTTTGACAATATTGATTCTTCCAATCTAGGAATATGGTATATCTTTCCATCTGTTGTGTCATCTTCTATTTCTTTCAAGTGTCTTACAGTTTTCAGAGTACAAGCCTTTTGCCTTCTTAGGTAGGTTTATTCTTAGATATTTTATTCTTTTTGATGCAATGGTAAATGGGATTATTTCCTTAACTTCTCTTTCTGATTGTTTGTCATTAGTGTGTAGAAATGTGAGAGATATCTGTGTACTAATTTTGCATCCTGCAACTTTACTGAATTCATTAATGAGCTCTAACAGTTTTCTGGTAGCATCTTTAGGATTTTCTATGTTTAGTATCATGTCATCTTCAAAAAGTGAAGTTTTATTTCTTCTTTTCCAATCTGGATTCCTTTTATTTCTTTTTCTTATCTGACTGCCCTAGCTGGGACTTCCAAAACTATGTTGACTAAAAATGGCATGAATAGACATCCTTGTCTTGTTCCTGACCTTAGTGGAAATTCTTCCAACTTCTCATTGTTGAGAATGGTGTTAGCTCTGCGCTTAATGTATATGGCTTTTATTACACTGAGCTACAGTCCCTCTATGCCCACTTTCTAGAGATTTTTTTTTAAATCAGAAATGGGTGTTGGATTTTGTCAAAAGCTTTTTCTGCATCTATTGAGATGATCATATTGTTTTTAATCTTCAGTTTGTTAATGTGGTGTATCAAACTGATTGATTTGTGAATACTGAAGAATCTTTGCATCCCTGGGCTAAGTCCCACTTCCATGGCGTATGATCCTTTTAATGTATTGCTGGGTTGGGTTTGCTAGTATTTTGTCAAGGATATCTGTATCTATGTTTATTAGTGATACTGGCCTGTAATTTTCATTTTTTGGTAGTATCTTGGTATGATTTTGTTATAAGGGTTATGGTGGCCTCAAAGAATGAGCTTGGAAGTGTTCCTTCCCCTCCATTTTTTGGAAGAGTTTCAGAAGAATAAGCATTAACTCTTCTGCAAATGTTTGGTAGAATTCACCTGGTAAGCCTAGTCCTGAACTTTTATTTGCTGGGAGCTATTTATTCATTTATTTATATGTATATATATATATATATATATATATATATATATATATACACATATAGTCTTTTTAGGGCCACACCCATGACATATGGAGGTTCCCAGGTTAGGGGTCTAATCAGAGCTCTAGCTGCCTCCCTATGCCAGAGCCACAGCAACGCCCAATCTGAGCCGTGCCTGTAACCTACACCACAGCTCATGGCAATACTGGATCGTTAACCCACTGAGCAAGGCAAGGATCAAACCCACAACCTCACGGTTCCTAGTCGGATTTGTTTCTGCTGTGCCACAATGAGAACTCCTGATGGGAGTTTTTAAATCAGATCTTCAATTTCAGGACTTGTGATTGGCCTGTTTATATTTTCTATTTCTTCCTGATTCAGTCTTGGGAGACTGTACCTTTCTAGGAATTTGTGCATTTCTTCTAGGTTGTATGTTTTATTTGTATATAGTTGCTTGCAGTAGTTCCTATCGTCTTTGTATTTCTGTGGTGTCAGTTGTAACTTATTTTTCATTTCTAATTTCTTTGATTTCGGCCCTCTTCCCTTTTTTCTTGATGGGTCTGGGTAAACGTTTATTGGTTTTGTTTATCTTTTCAAGGGACTAGCTTTTATTTTCATTGATCTTTTCTATTGTTTTCTTCCTATTTCATTTATTTCTTCTCTGTTATTTATGATTTCTTTCTGTCTAGAAATGCTGGGTTTTGTTTACCTTTCTTATTCTAATTGCTTCAGGTATAAGATAAGGTTGTTTGAGATTTTTCATCTTTCTTGAGATAGGCTTATATCACTACAAAATTCCCTCTGAGAATGGCGTTTGCTGTGTCCCATAGGTTTTGATTGTCATGTTTTCAGTTTCATTTGTTGCTAAGTATGTTTTGATTTCCTCTTTGATTTCTTCCACGACCCATTGGTTGTTTAGTAGCATATGGTTAAAGGTCTCCATGTCTGTGTTTTTTTGCAGTAATTTTTTCTTGTACCTGATCATTAGCCTCATAGCATTGTGGTCAGAAAAGATGCATGATATGAGTTCAACCTTCTTAAATTTTCTGAAGATTGTTTTGTGGCCCAAGATGTGATCTATCCTGGAGAATGTTCCAGGTGTACTTGAAAACAATGTGTATTCTGATTTTGGATGGAATGATCTATAAATATTAATTAGGTCCATCTGCTCTAATGTGTCATTTAAGGCCTGTGTTTCCTTATTAATTTTTTTGGGGGGTCTGGATAATCTGTTCATTGATGTAAGTGGGGTGTTAAAGTTCCCACTACTACTGAGTTACTGTTAATTTCCCCTTTTATGTCTGTTAACGTTTGCCTTATGTATTCAGGTGCTCCTATGTGGGAGGCAGATATATTTACAATGGTTATGTCTTCTTATATTGATACCTTGATCATTATATAGTGTTCTTCTTTGTTCCTTTTGACAATCTTTAAAGTCTATTTTGTATGCTATAAGTATCACTACTCTGGCTTTCTTTAGATTTCCACTTACACAGAACATCTTTTTCCATCCACTCACTTTCAGTCTATGTGTCACTAGATCTGAAGTGAGTTTCTTGTAGGCAGTATATATGTGGGTCATGTTTTGTATCCATTCAGCCAGTCTGTGTCTTTTAAGTTGGAGCATTTAGTCTGTTTCAATATAAGATAATTACCAATATGTATGTTTCTATTGCCATTTTATTAACTGTTTTGGATTTGTTTTATTAGGCCTTCCCTCTCCCGCTGTCTTCTTTTGTTCTCTTCTTGTGATTTAAAAACCATTTTTAGTGTTCTGTTTGGATTCTTTTTTCTTTTTTGTGTGTATATCTATTGTATATTTCTATTGTGTATATCTATTGTATATTTCTTTTTTGTGTGTATATCTATTGTATATTTTGTTTTACAGTTACCATGAGGCTTTTATAATGCACATGCTTTTTATACACATGCTTCTTTTAAGTTGATGATCTCTTAATTTTAGGTGCATTTTATTTTATTTTTTGGCCACAACTGTGGCATGTGGAAGTTCTCAGGCCAGGGACTGAACCCATGCCACGGCTGCAGCAATGCCAAATCATTAACTTGCTGCACCACACAGGAACTTCCTCATATGCATTTTATTTTCCTTCCTTTTCTCTTCTTTCTTTTTTTTTTATTGCTGTGCCTGCAGCATATGGAAGTTTCCAGGTTAGGGGTCAAATAGAAGCTGCAGCTGCAGGCCTATGACACAGCCATGACAACAATGGATTCGAGCCACATCTGTGACCTTCTCCACAGCTTGTGGTTAAATCCTTAAACCCACTGAGTGAGGCCAGGAATCGAACCTACATCCTCACAGACACTATGTCGGGTTCTTAAGCCACTGAGCCATGATGGGAACTCCTCAGATGCATTTTAGATACCATACACTTATACTCTTCTCCCCTCATTACTACTGTTTTTGATATCATATTTTACATCTAAATTTTTTGTGTAACCCTTAAATGCTTGTTGTGGATACAGATGATTTACTACTTTTGTCTTTTAACCTCCCTACTAGCTTCCGTGAAGATTTCCTACCATTACTGTATGTTTGCTTTTACCAGTGAACTTTTCCATTTTAATATTCCTATTTTTAATTGTGGCCTTTTCTTTTCCCCCAGAGAAGTTCCTTAAGCATTTGTCGTAAGGCTGGTTTGGTGGTGCTGAATTCTTTTAGCTTTTGTTTGCCCCTAAAGCTTTTGATTTCTCCTTCAAAGTTGGATGAAAGTCTTGCTGGTTAGAGTATTCATGGTTGTAGGGTCTTCTCTTTCACCACTTTAAGTATACCATGCCATTCCCTTCTGGCCTACAGAGTTTCTGCTGAAAAAAATGGCTTATGGGAGTCCCTTTGTATGTTACATGTTGCCTTTCCCTTGTTGCTTTTAATATTCTCTCTTTAATTTTTGTCATTTTGATTACAATGTGTCTCAGTGTGTTACTCTGCAGGTTAGTCTTATATGGGATTCTCTGTACTTCCTGACTTGGGTGACTGTTTTCCTTTCCTAGGCTAGGGGATTTTTCATCTATTATCTTTTCAAATATTCTCTGAGGCCCTCTCTTCTCCTTTTGGGGCTGCTTTAATGTGAATGAATATAAGTGAGCTTGATGTCCTCATTTCTTTTCATTCTTTTTTTTTTTCTGTTCTCTAGCAGTGACTTCTGCTGCTCTGTTTTCCAGCTCACTGATCCATTCTTCTGCCCCACTTAGTCTACTATAGATTTCTTCCAGCATATTTTTTAATCCCAGTTATTGTATTCTTCAATTTGATTTGGCTCTTCTTTATATTTTTAAATTCTTTGTTAAAAACTTCTAACTTCTTGCTTTGTGCATCTATTCTCCTCCTGAGTTCTTTGATCATCTTTATGATCATTAGTCTGAAGTCTTTCTTGGGTAGACTGCCTACCTTCAAGGCACTTTGTTCTTCTTCTGGTGTTTTATCTTGTTCCTTCTTCTGAAACATATTCCTCTGTCACCTCGCTGTGTCTAAATTTCTATTTGTATTTGGGAGGTTAATTAAATTTCTTGATCTTGGAGAAGTGACCCTCTGTAGGACATGTCCTATCTGTTCCAGGAGTGCACTCTCCTCTGTCACCTAAGGGCCAGGGGCTAGCTGGCCCTAGGTCAGTGTCAGGTCTGAATTTGCAGATTCAGTCTGCAAGCTGTGAGACTGTAGTTTTCTTGTTTCTGGTGTCTGCTCTCTGATAGGTGAGGCTCATCTAGAGGCTTGTTTAGGCTTCCGAGTGAGAGGGGCTGGTGCCTCTCCTCTGGTAGGTGGAGATGAGTATTGGCCCTGTGTTGGACGGGGCCATGTCTAGAGTGGCTGTGGGCTCAGGAAATCTTTAGGTGACCCATCTGCTAAGTTAGCTGTTTAGCTTGAGGTGTCTCAGCACTGGACCTATAGGCTGTTGAGTGGGGCCAGGTATTGTTGCTAATGACCCAAGCAAGATGTCAGCCTCCAAGAGTTGAATACAGATGAATACTTCTTGATATATCTGCCACCAGTGTCTATGTTCCCAGGGTGAGCCACAGCTGCCCTGTGCCTCTCCAGGAGGCCCTCCAAGACCAGTAGGTAGTTCTGGCCCAGGCTCCTATCAAATTACTGCTTTACCCTGGTCCTGGTGCACATGAGCTATTGTTTGTGCCTTTTTAATAGCTGGGTTATTTATTTATTGTCTGCTTGTTTTTGGCCATGTGCATGTTATGAAGAAGTTTCTGGGTCAGGGATTAAACACATGACATAGCAGTCAAAGGTAAATCCTTAGCCACTAGGCTACCAGGAAACTCCTGTGTGTGACCTTTAAGAACAAAGTCTTTATTTCCCTCAATCCTACGGAGCTTCTGCAGTCAAGCCCCACTGGTCTTCAAAGCCAAATGCTCTGCGGGGGCAGGGGGGTCCTCTTCCTGGTGCTGGAACCCCAGGTCGGGGGTCTGACATG
This sequence comes from Catagonus wagneri, assembly GCA_004024745.2. Lineage (NCBI taxonomy): Eukaryota > Metazoa > Chordata > Mammalia > Artiodactyla > Tayassuidae > Catagonus > Catagonus wagneri. Next base: position 34,273,101 of record PVHT021183699.1, on the reverse strand, counting down.
GGGCTGAGAACTCTCACTTCTGTGGGAGAACTTCCATAATATTTATTCTCCAGTTTGTGGGATGCCCACCCAGGGGGCGTAAGAGTTGATATTACAAGTCCGCCCCTCCTACTGGTCTTATTGTGTCTTCTTTACGTCTTTAGTTGTAGAAGATGTTTTTGGTAGATTTCAGACTTTTTCATTGACGGTTATTCTATAGATGGTTATGACTGTGGTGTGTTCAAGAGAGAAGGTGAAATTAAAGTCCTTCTACTTCACCATATTGGCTGCTCTCATTCTATCCTGATCTTGTTTCCCTTTTCCCTCATTACCCATCTTTACAATGATAATCTTTTTTTCCATGATTTCCAGTTCTTTGTTCATAATTTGAACATTATTGTTCTTTTAAACTTCATTCCTTTACTCACTACACACATTTTTCTGTTTGACATGATATAGGGTAAGAGGAATATATATTCAGAGATGAAAGAAAAATCATAGTATTTACCTAAGGTTTTCCTGATCTGCTCTACACTGCCCTCCCCTCATACACACATCTTCTACAGATTTGACCTGTTGTAACTACATAAGGGTATCAGAATATACATTATTTATACTCATTAACTTGTTCCTGTCACTATTTCTGCTACTTTTTCTGTGCTATTTAATAGGTCAGGAGGGAGTCCTGATGGAAATAGTAGAGCTTATAGAAGCCAAAATAAACATACATAGAAGAAACTGAAAAATCTTGATTGCTTCCTGAATGGAAACTAGAAAACTCAGCCAGTCTCCAAGCCAAGTAAATATTTATATCTGTCAGACATTTTAGTAGATATTTTCTAGAAGTATAAGGCTCAGAAGCTCAGGAATAATCTTAGGGAACAACAGCAAATAAAGACTTCCTAAGTACTAAAATTTGAACGTATTAAAGAACTCTAATTTTTTTTTTTTAATTTAGGATGTAAGAACAATGTCCACTGTACTATGTTAAATTCTTTTTTACTTTCCCTTAATATTGAAAATTGATGACATTATTTTAAAAATATTATAGTTACATAGCTAGTAAGGTACAGAGACAAGACTTCAATTTAAGTCTGGATTCTTCAAAGCCTGCACTAATTTCTACAGTCAATTGTCTTTCATGATATATATTTAAATTGTGAAAATAAGATTTAATAGTGATCAAAAGAAATAAACCAATTTAAAAATAGTACATGCTTCTAAACATTACATATCTAACAATGTGCACAAATAGATACATCTGAGACTACAGGACTTTCTCCTTAAGTTCATTCTTTTGCTTCACATCTTTCCCTCTTCTTGATATCTTGTGCACATGGACTAAGTCTACCATTCCTGCCTTGGCCCTGCACAATTAGTTTACCAGATCACTTAGTTCATAGGTTCTATGCCGTGCCCATACAATATGGTAGCCGCCAGCCATGTGTAGTTACCTATATTTAAATTAAATTTAACTAAAATTAGACACTCAGTCACACTAGCCATATTTCAAGTGCTAAATAGCCACATGGAACTTGCGGCTACCATGGATACCATAACATTTTACACATACAGAACATTTACATCATCCTAGAAAGCTCTCCTGGATAGCACAGCTCTACAGGGCCAGGGGAGGGAGTGGTTACTGAGACAAAGGACTCTGTATTACTGTACAGCATCACTGTCCCAAAGCACAAACTTATAATTCTGTCAACACTAGGGTCAGGATACACAGGTGGCTTGAGGAAAGGTATTTAGAGGGCCCAATCCAAAAATGGCACTCTGGGGCAGGCATTTCTGGTCTCTAAAGCTTAGAAACGGACATGTAAGAGCTAAGTGGACTTCTGAAAACATAGCAGTCAAAGCACAGATGATGAAGTCTACATAAATGAGCTGGACCAAAATTTTGTGACCCAGAAGTATAGGGTCCAAGTAAGGCAGTCTGGGATGTCAATGACCAGGGATCTGGAACAAGAATCTAGGGAATCAGATAGAATATGCCAGTGATCAGGTCCCATGTGGTCTATCTGGCCCCTTCTGAACTTTTTGTTGAGGGCGGGGTGGGCTTGAAACCCACATGTATGCATCGAGTAATCTGCAGCTTCATGAAAGATTTGCTCTACCTGTGCTTATGGCTGGGGAAGACTGACAGATATTGTGCAGATGTGAAATGAGGATTTGGAAGTTTCTGAGTACTCTAACCAGTATACGGGTTGCACAATATTTTTATGTAAATACAATCTTTTCTCTGCATTTAGAATGCTGCAGCAGTTGGCACAAATTCACTGCACATATTAAGATAGGCCTTCCTGCCAAGGTACTAAAGGGTACTACAACATAAGCATAGTCAAGAGTATGCTTTCACCATTTATGTTACCTGTAGATTGAGGGTCCATAAATAAATGAACATCTTCTAATGCCCAGGCCTTCTGGGAATATGTCCAGTATTCATCCATCTCTAGGCAATCTGACCTCAGGCCAGGCTACCACCCCCAGATACATCACCTGTAAACATGGCTTGAACTATATAAATTCCTCTCTTAAAGGCAATGTTTCACCTCTGCAGATAAAGCCCATAAGCTTCCACTTAGCATCTTTTCTATCCCTGCCTTTCTAGGTTCCCCTACTTTCATCAACATCCCTTTTTTCAAGTTAGATGGGCCTGCTTGCCTTTCCCTAAAAGTACTACTCTTTACCCACTGTGTCCTGTTTCTCCACTTCTTTCTGCTGGTCAAATCCTGCCTATTCTTTGATGCCTAGCTCAAATAGATGTGCAGTGCCATGAAGGTTTCTGTGACCCATCATTCAGAAGTGACCTGTTCCTCCTCTAACATCTAACAATTTATGGTAGTGACTCTGATAGGTTAGCATTAGAGCTGGTTGTATACATATGTGATACCTTCTCTGTGCAAAAAAAGAGTTAACATAGCAGCCCAAGACTGCTATCCTTAGAAAGCCCTCTGGCAAAGTTGGCCTTTGGCTGGCATCTGGGAATTTGGTTTTTGGAGTGTTCCCAACAGTTAAGGGTAGCTCACTGTGCCTACACTATTTGTGTGAACAATATGGTTTATGCTGAACACTTGCTTCACTTCTGTAAATTTTGTATATGCTAAGCAGGGGGTGCCTATGTAAGAGGCCTCAGTAAATGTCTGCAGGGTCTTTTACGGGCTTCCTAGGGCAGAAACACTGTACGCATTGTTGCTAAATTTTCACTGTTGGAAGAATGTGCTCTTCGCGTGTGACCCTTCATATGAAGAAGAGAGCATAAGGAAGTCTGCACATGGATCCCTTGAGACTCAACCTGCGTCCCTCATTATGAGCCATCTGAGTATCCTTACTACATTGCTGTAATAAATCTCAGCTATGAGTACAAATATATGCTGAGTCCCATGAATCCTTCTAGTGAATGAACACCAGGGGTTACCCTGAGGATCTCCAACACATCCTTTAAGCCCAGTGTTCTTGTCTGTAAAGCAGCAGAGGTTGTATCACCTACATAGCTGCAACCCTTAGAGAATCAAGCACAAAGGTTAACAGTTTCTAGACTTAACTTATAATAACTTTATACAGACTACAAAATTAAAGTGCCAAGGTATCTGATGGCAAAATGAGAAATAATAAAGGGGCAGTTTTCCCCAAAGGAGGCTCCTATTTATATACATACAGCTTCTTCCTGCTTTAAAGGCTCTCATGTGCTTCACAGCAATAAATGGGCCACAGGGCTCTGATGACTTCTTAGCTTGATGGAATCTTTCTGCTCTCCTGCCACCAACACAAAGCTAACAGAGATCCTGTCACTTCATGTCCCAGGGGAGGCTGCTTGCCAGATGCTCAGTAAACGCAGAGCCTCTATGGTGGGAATAATCTTTGCAGTGGCAACAGACCTGCATTTGCCCTTCCCGTCTTTCAGAAACCCACCGAAAGCATACAAAAACACTGATGTTTGGACTCAAGGGGAAAGTTTCAACACTTATAATAACAATGATAATTGTGAATATTTATTACCAGGGCCTGATCTAGGGACTTGATATGCATTATCATCTTGATGAGGCAGATACTACTATTTTATAGTTGAATAAATGGAAGCACAGAGGGGTGAAGCAGCCTAGTTTATCTGACAATACTAACAATGGTAAGACAAGTAGGATCTAGCAGGAGTGTGAGTTTAAGGCGTTTAGGATGATCTTTTAGGACAGACCTCAAATGTCGAGTCCAGGAATCCTGAGTATCCCTGACTTACAGAACTAAGGCTGGAGAATTCAAGCAAGGATGGTATTGGGGATGGACCATGGATAGCTTAAATTATCCTCAGGGTCAGGGGGGTGAAGCCACAGACTGATTGTGGCTGACCACACCCTGCAGAGAAGAGTGTGGAGCCAGAATAGGTAGATGGGATGAGGTGGATGCCACAGCAGGGATCACCTGACAACAAAGGGACCATTCTCAGAGGGAGTCTTTTGTGCCTTAAAAGAGAGTTCTCAACCTAGGGTATGACAGATTTTAAAAGCTCTGTGTATGCTCAGAAGAAGGATGTAAAGAAGGCACGTACGTGTCTGCAAACACACGCAATCTTCCAAGAAGAGTATCAAAAGATCTTTGGCTACTTCTCCCTAGTTTACTTATGTGTCTTTACATACCCATGAATCTTGTAGGCCCATCTCAGATGCTAGGATACTCTTCTAGGCAGTGGGAAGTTGACCGCAAGCTTATTCCTCTACTTCCTTTTCTGCCACCATTTTTTTTTTGTTTTTTTATTCTGTTTTGTTTTTTGGCTTTAGGGCTGCACTCATGGCACATGGAGGTTCCCAGGCTAGGGGCTGAATCAGAGCTACAGCTGCTGGCCTACGCCAAAGCCAAAGAAATGCAGGATCTGAACTGTGCAACCTACACCACAGCTAAGGGCAATACGCGCAGATCCCTGAAGCCACTGAGTGAGGCCAGGGATCAAAACAGCATCCTCATGGATACTAGTCAGATTCGTTTCTGCTGTGCCACAACGGGAACCCCTATTGCCACACTTTTTGAATTTTGACCCTACACAAATGCCACTAATCAATTAATATTAATCCAGGCTGCTTTTCTGAAGCTATTCATACAGTGCTCACCTTTATCAGTGTGAGCCATAATATATTACACAAACTTCTTGGAATGGAAGTAAAATGACATTTCAGTGAAAAATTCAAGGCAAACTAAGTCAAACAACTTATATTTCAAGGTTTCTAAAGCAGATAAATGTTTAATTTTGATCTCAGAAAGGTCTTTCCTTGGTTTTTTGTTTTTCTCTTAAATTTGGGCTCCCGATGTGCTTCCAGTGATACAACATTCTGGTATCAAGAATACGTATCTTGGGGGATTGCTGATAGGGAAATTTGCCACTTGTTTTTTGGAAGGAACATTGAGCAGTCACCAAATACAGATCCCTGGGCTGCTGGAGTCTATGACTATAACCATTAGGTCCTCTTAAAAGTTTCTTATTTCTATCTTCTGCTGATCCTGCAATATACTTGGATATTCTCTCATGAATTCCTATGGCAAGAGAGTGTAATGGAAAAAAAAGCAGAAGGCAGATCAGGACTTGAATCCTGGACTGGAAAGTAGCAATCTATTTGACTTCAGAGTTGATACAGGGACTAACCTAAGCAACATATATGAAGCTCCTGGCATGGGGTTTAGCACATCACATACACTCACACACTCCTGTTTCTCTGTATCCCTCATTCCCCACAGACACTGATCCAAACCTTTACCTTTCCCCCTAAGTCTCATAAGAAAATAACAATCACTGGATATGAAGGTCTTCTAAGTTTATTATAGCCTAATACAACTTATTTAAGATTCCAGGTATTACTATCCCTCCTCCCCAGTCCCTGTGGGACTGTTCCCCATCAAAGTCTCTTCTCACTATCTTCATGCTCCCCTCTAACGCCTTCTGTTGTGTGAGCCCAGTGATTTACCTGGGGTCCTATGGTATCTGAGTGTCCCATTAATGGGACAGTCTGTCTAACTTAAGAGTCAAATGGGTATTGTGAGCAGCTCTTGAGTCTGGGAGGATTAGTGATTGTGGAGTATATGGATACGTGTTTGAGAAGCTTAGGTTTCAGTGATGTAAAGCTTCTAGCAATAGTATTTGGGCCCAATAAAAATGTGATATGGGGTATTTTAGAGGTCAATGGTTAAGGAAGTTTCTGGGTTCAGAAAGTGAAGGGGATTAGGTGGGGGGGTTTGTGTGTCAATTACTGGGATCCTGAGAGCTTCAGTGATTTAAAAACCTAAGGAATCAGTGCCTTCTCTTTAGAGGTATCTTCCTTATGTACCTTAATTTTTTTAAAGTGCCATGTCCTATGTCTGTGATTCTTAAGTGTTTCATTTTCTTCAAAGTACTTATATCTTCCTGGTCTTATATAGCATATATTTATTGTCCATTTCCTCCTCTAGAATGTAAACTGTAAGAGGGGAGGGATTTTCTCTGTCTTGTTTTGTGCTGATTCCCCAGCACCTGGAACAGTATCTTACACATGGTAGTTATAAAATCTGTGTTGAATACATTAACAAGAGGTACATTATAACATCAAATATATCTATAAAAAGTAAATAATTTTCAAAACAGTACTGCAACTATATTACTAACAAATTGTTTCTAACACCCTCCTACTGCCTTCTGCACATAGTAGCTCTACCCAAAACCTGACAGATTCCTTAAACTCAGCTGTCCCAGGTAGTAACCTTCCCAGCACATTGTAATGTGGGAAGTGGCCTGGGCATTGGGAACTTTAGTTCTAATGTGTAGTCAACTTTAAGAGCTACTGATTTAAAACCAGTTCCCTTAAACTTGTCCACTTCTTTTGTATTCACTCCTATTGTTAACAGCCTGAACATACACTCATCACTTCAAAAGGCAATTAGAGCGAAATCTGGAAAAGGTGGACAATCAAGGAGGATAATATTTTTGTCCAATATACAAAGGATGACTATAAGACTTGTTTTCCTGTGAAACTTATATACCAACTTTGCTTTCATTTTTCTAGATGCTGAAATCTCTCATCTCTGTTCTGTCCCTCCTTCTGTATGAACATCTCACCCACTAGATTCTACAGACCCATCCCAGCCCAGGCTCTAGTTCTTGGGCTTCCTTTATTATTAGTTTAATGCATCTGATAGGTGTATCTCTCCATTCTGTCTAGAAGAACTGAAATATTTCTATTTTCCATTAAAAGGCCTTGAAAGGAAAAGCTATTTTTTATGTGTTTAGGTTCAAAACTTAAAGGCAACAATCAGGTCGATATTTAATAGAGTTTTACAACTTTGATCTGAAGAGTCCCTATAAAATATAATACAGGAATTCCCGTTGTGGCTCCGTAGTAAGGAACTTGACTAGTATCCATGAGGACGTGGGTTCAATTCCTGGCCTCGCTCAGTGGGTTAAGGATCCACTGCTGCTGGAAGCTGTGCTGTAGGTCCCAGATACGGCTCAGATCTGGCGCTGCTCTGGCTGTGGCGTAGGCTGGCAGCTACAATTCCAATTCGATCCCCGGCCTGGGAACTTCCATATGCTGTGGGTACGGCCCTAAAAAGACAATAAATAAAATATAAAAAGGTTTTGGGGGAAGATGCTAAGAGTGTTAATAATAATTGAGTTCAAGATAAACAACTAGCAGGACCTATTTCCTCATAAGTCTCTGCTCTAAATGTGTTTAGAGGGAAAGCCACTTGGAATGTTCCCTCAGAAAGCAGCAGTCACATCTTTAGATGCCATATTAAGATAAAGTACATGTATCGAGGAGTGTTTTGACAAAATATTCTCCACTGTTTTCTACTAAAGAACTGATTTTTTAAAGGTCCTATTTATATTTTGAATTTGAAATTCTAAATTTCCATTTTCCTCTCATACCATTTAACTTTGTCTAATTAGTCACAACTGTGGCTCTTCTTGGTTCCCACGCACTGTAAAGGATAAAATCAGTCTCAGAGTTTCCCATCTGTGCTATTTCTCTACTATATTTTCTCTTCTTTTATGCCTGATTTCTAGTTACCCTAACAACAGTCACACATCTTGTTCCATGGACACCAAGCCTACATACCCTAAGCTCAGTTTTCAATCCTCTCTCAGGAGTATCAACTGTTTAATTTTAAAAAGCACATAACACATCCTTCAAAACACAATCCTGATGCACCAACAGATCTGCTGACAGGATCTATTACCTAGTGTTTTTCCACTTTCACATAAGGATTCAAAGATTTCATTTTTAAAATCATGCTCTGTCTTGAGGTCATCACTAATAACTTCAGACTTCAATCCACGCAGATATTTTACATTGCTTTGTGAAGGCAGAGAAAATAATCCCTAGTTTGTGAGGAAATGTCTCTGGTACTGAAAGAAACACTTCCAATCACTACAAGTTATGTCACTGGGAATGTAGCCTCAGATATCCTTCAAGCCTGTGATTCTAAGGACAGCAGCCATAGGTCTTATAATTAAGCTGTTTCTTTAAGCATCTGATTTCCAGAGAAACACAAACTAGTTAAAATCTCTCCTGGTTAAATATCTTTTAATAACAAAGCTTTTTTTTTTTTTAAAGAATCACAAGAAATACAGCAAACTTCAATCCTGTATTTTCTTTCATCTTTTTGTATTTTCCTTCATCTACTACTCTGGAACATCTTAAATTGTGCTTTGCAAATCTCAGATTCAGAATCATGAAAAAAAAAAGTTGGTTTGTTTTGGTATCAGAGTTGGCAAGAGCTGCAAGAACAAGGGACTTTCAATGGACTCAGAAAAGGCCCTAGCTGGAACTGTGTGTATCTGAAGAGTAAAAGCCTCTTGAACAGAAAAGTCTGTGCACCTCTCTGGAAGAAAGGGCTGTTAGCCTGTTGTCAACTCACTGAGTCATGGAACTTCCACTCCCACACCTTTAAATGCTTCCTGACAGCTTATTTCCCAAAGCTTTGTTCATCATCTGGCTCAAAGAGGATTCACAGAATACTCAGGGCTATGGAATTTCATCTTACACAGAGGTCTCCTTAGCTGTAGTAGGACCCCAAACTATCTTGTTTACATATTTACCAGTTGTGTTTCTCTGAGGGCAGGGATTCTCTTGATCACAACAGGTAAACAACAGGTTTTTAGGTCAGACATTCTTCGGCTAAACTCAGGCTGCACATTTTGAAAAGGAAGCTGACAAGAGATTGTCTCCTTGACCAACCTCAAGTAAGGCTCCTCTGAGTTTTTCAACTAGGCCTCTAAACTTTTAGACTCCCATGTCCTTCTTTGCATTGGCTAATTTTATCAAGAATCCTGCTATGTTGGTTTAGCCAGAATTCCCCATCTTCAATATCTGACCTCCCTTGATAACAATCAGACTTCTCATTCCCCATCTTCTCAGGTGATGTCTGATCACCCTGGCCTGCCTTCAGCGAGAATCTTGTTAAATTGGTCTACCAGAGTCCCCCCAACACCTGAAGTTTCTTTCTAGAAATTTTCCATCCACTGATTCCTACCACGCTCTTTGGCTGTAAATCCCAACTTTCTCTTGCTGTCGTCAGAGTTGTGCCCAATCTTTTCCTCTACTTCAAGACCTTATTGTAGAGGCTCTTATACCTACTGCAGTGGTCCTGAATAAAGTCTAACTATCTTTAACAAGTGTCTGAGAAGTTTTTTCTTTAAGCCCTTAGTGGTGATCAGTGGATATCCCAAACTGGCCCCTGACATCTTTGGTAGACATTCCCTACTGGTTTTTAGCAGACTGTGATCTGCAGTAAGTGTATTTGAGAGGACAAAAGCAGTGAAATGATCTGTTGGATGAGGATGGCTGGAGAGAATCCTCTGAGAACCGTCTTCTGCTGACTAGGACCTAGTGGGAGTCATTGGCCCAAGGCATGGAGTCAAGTGGATGCTTGGGATAGAGGATGGAGTGACTGACTTGCTTGAGTCCCTCTACTTGTGGCTTTGGCCTACAGGTGGGAGTAGAAATGGGGGAGAGGAAAGAATGCCTTTAATATGAATTTAGCCAGATTCTACACAAAGCATTTCTGACACTACAGACTTAATGCTTGAAATCCACAAGTCTACTGCCACTTTATTTGCAAAGGATGTTCCTTCTACCACAAGCTGTTTTTTTCTCTGTTGTCGTGATAATTTTGACCTCTAGTGCCTATCAATTTTCTAAGAAAGACTAATTAAATTTAGCCACTGAGGCAACTCATTACTGTTTTAAATGATACCTGAACTCATACTCTCTTAGTGTGGATATACCATGAACATATACTTTAGACTGTGAGGAAAAAAAACAAAAATAATTCTAGGAATGTCCCATTATTGGGTAGATTTTAGAATTTCATTTATCTATTGACTTTTTTGTTATACCTCTTTGCATTACTTTAGAATTCTTAACTTTTCACAATTTAGAATTAATATTTTTCCCATTTTATAACCTTGCAACTGTAGAGGTTAAATTACCACTACCCCCATCTTTTCTGTTATAGTTGTCATATGTACTACATATACATACATTAGAACACTCTCAAGAAAATGTTATTTTTGTTTTATACATTTTTTTAAATGAAGATACAGTCTTTTATGTTTATCCATATACTCATCTTTTCCAATGCTCTTCATTCATTCCTGAAGTTCTGAGTTTCCTTCTGATTCTTTTTCATAGCCTGGAGAACTTCTGTTAGCAAGTCCTGAAGAGCAATTCTGCTGGTGACAAATTCTCTTAGTTTTATCTGAAAATGGCTTTATTTCATCTTCACTCTTGAAAGATCTTTTTCACTAAATATATACGTTTCTGTTTATTCCTTGATTCTTTAAAAATGTTTTCTATATTTTCTAATAAAAAGCCCAGGACTCTATAGTTTCTAATAAAAAGCCCATGATTACTGCAATGTGTCCTTTTTTTTTTTTTTTTTCTGCAGTTGAAGCATGCACAACTTTCTGGGCCAGAGATTGAACCTGCACCACAGCAGTGACAATGCCGGATGCTAAACCACTAGGCCACAAGCGAACTCTGTAATGTGTCATTTTTAACTAGCCGCTTTTAAGATTTGCAGTTAGACTATGACATGTAACAGTTATTCTGTTTAGTGTCTGATGGGCTTCTTGAATCTGTAAATTTATGTCTTTCACAAAATTTGGGAAGCTATTCGCCATTTTTCTTTAAACTTTTTTATGTCCCATTCTTCTCTTCTCCTTCTGAAATTCTAATACGGGCCTTTTGAAATTGTCACCCTAAGGCTTTGTTATTTTGCTTTGCTTCAGTATTCTTCTCTCTTTAGATTGGATAATTTGTATTAGTCTTCAAACTCACAGACTTTTAACTGCTATCATTTTATGGTTCAATGAATCTCTTCCAGTGATATTTTTATTCCAGATAGTCTTAACACAGATATTGCATTTTTCAGTTTTAAAATTTTCATTTGGTATTATTACAAAGTATTTTCTATTTTTCTGCTGAGATTTTTACTTTTCATTCACTGAACATATTGTAATAGCTGCTTTAAAATCTTTGATAATTTCGACATTTGAATTATCTCAGGATTGGCTTCTGTTAATTGTCTTTTCCCCTGAGACCAGGTCATATTTTCCATGTTCTTTGTATGCCTCATAATTTTGGATTATATCCTGGACTTCGTAATTGTTATGTTGCAGAGACTCTGGATTTCTCATATTCTTCTGAAGAGGGTCAGTTAGTATTTTTGATTTAATAGAGAATTAACTTGATTACACTTAATCTGTAATGTTTCTGCTGTGACTGACATCAGGTCAAATCTCTGTTTTCCTTTAGTCTCTGTTCTTAGTTGCTTTGAGTTTGCCTTGCTTATGTATGATTCAGGGATCAGCTAGTGACATGGGCATAGCTGATACACAAAATTTGGGATTCTCCATCTCCTGTTCTCTCCTTCCCAGAATTCCCCTTAAGCCCCAAGCTCCATGTCTTAGTTCCTCAGGGTAAAAATACGGCAGTCTTTCTATTGGAGCTTCAGCTAGCCCACACTATGGTGAGATTATAGCTCTGACCAAAACCACAAAAACAGGAAACATTTGTGTTGGTCCCTTTCTCCAAGTTTTTCACTCCTCTCCAAAATCTGCTGCTTTTGTTCATTCTGCAGAACTCGTAACGTGGTTATTTTTTGGATTTTAGCCACTGTTAACAGTTAATTGCTGGAGAGCTGGTCTGTTAGGAGGTCACGCCACCATACCAGAAATGAAAACAGTATAGTTCTACTCAAAATAATAGCCCCAGTCCAAGCCACTATCACCTTTTATCTGGCTTACTTTAAAGACCTCTTATTTAGTTTCCTTATTTATCTTTAAGTGACCAGGGGTGAGAAGGTTGGCTGTAATGTCATTCTTTGGCTCCACCTCATTAATTTGGAAGTCATTTTGAGATCCAAGGATGAGAAGATGGTAGAAAAAAGGTCTCTCCCTTGGAAGATAGTCCCATAGCATGTTTACCTTCTCAGTAAAGCCTACCCTGAACACCTTATTCAAAATAGTAAATTCTTCATACTTTCTTTTCTATTCTATAACATTTGTCCCTCCAAATATACTATATAATTTACTTATTTATTGTATTTATTGATTGACTCCCCCTGCCAGAATATAAGCTTCACAAGGGCAGGAATTTCTGTGTGTTTTCTTCAATGCCTAGAGCCTATACAGTGAAAGCATAAAATAGGTGAAAAATAAGTATTTGACTACACCAATCCACTGTAACTTCTACCTCTGATATCCCTTAATTTTCTACCTTCCTCTCTAGACAGAGGATTTTTCTGAACTCACATCATAAGCATTAGTCATTCTATCCTACTTTTCACTGCGTATATGGTCTAGACTAAGAAGAAGGCAAATTTCTTGTAAACAAAGAGCTTCTTAAAGAAACGTGACCATTTCTTTCACTAATTTTGTCCAGACTCTGTAGGACATCATAGTAAAAAATTTATCCAGCCTGATATTTAAACTCAGAACATAATGAGAGATGGCATACAGAGGAGAACAATTTCTGACCTTATTCTCAGATGAAAAAAAGATACAGAATTCATTGTAGGCCAAGGTACATATCTAAAATAAACATTTTATTACGTCTATCTCTAAGCAGATTTTTACTGTAATGTTTCTGAGCAAGATCTGATACCTTGGGCATGTATGCAGAAACATATTGGGTTATCTTGCCACTGGAATAAAATATATTTAGCTTTGAGCTGTATTTGCATACATTCTGTCTATATTTTCAGCTCTGTGTTATATAAGAAAATATATTTTTATAAGAGAAAACTTAAAAGGCAATAGATTATAAATAGTTTCACTTAAATATTCATGCATTGGTTTCTCCATCCATAGGGTACAGGTTCCTGGCTTTCTTTGTGTGAGATAGTGAGCCAATATTCACCTTCCCTAGATCTCTGCAATTTCCAGGGAAGATATGCATAGTGACAATGAGAGCAGGGTAGAAAAATAAAGTAATGATGACAATCACCAGAGTCAGGGTACTAGCTCCTCTTATTCTTGCCGGGACGCAACAGAAAATCCCTGGGGGAATGTTCGATAGTGATCTAGAGTCTATGTTCCTGAACAAGATAAGATAGGTTAGAGTGGAAGGACTAAGACTGATGTGCAGGTCCTTCATTGGTGCCGGAGCTCCCACAGATAGATCTAGCTGCAATGTAAGACACGACCTCTTTTGCAGAGAAAAGCAAAACTGATTTAATAAAGTTCTCAGCCATCATTTTAGCTAACTTTTTTTTTTTTTTTTTTGTCTCTTTAGGGCTGCACCCACGGCATATGGAAATTCCCAGGCTAGGGGTCCAATCAGAGCTATAGCAGCTGGCTTACACCATAGCCATTGCAACATCAGATCCATGCTGTATCTGCGACCTACACCACAACTCATGGCAACGCAGGATCCTTAACCCACTGAGAGAGGCCAGGGATCAAACCTGCATCCTCATGGATGCTAGTCAGGTTCATTAACCACTGAGCCACGATGGTAACTCTCTCAGCAATCATTTTAAAAGAAAATTTCCCACCAGGGATACCTAAGATTTTTAGAGGCAGATTATCTCATTTGGGTAGAAAGCCTGACTCTCAGGCAGAGCCCTTTACTTCAATTCAGAAGCAGATGATTTTCAAGAAAAAGTTTATTCTACACAAGTGTATTTTGAATGCTGATTAAACTCCAGGAGAATAAGAAATGAGGCTTTTTAGCTTGCTATGCACGGCATCCATGAAAAGATGGCTAACAGAAGGGCTTTTTCATGATACTCAAGAGAGATCATGATACTCAAGAGAGGTTAAGTTTATGAGGGCAACTTTGCATTCCAAAGGGCTAGCAGAAAAATCTGGCATACTGAAGACTCCAGATTCTTCAGGGAAAGCCAGTTGAGTGATAAAATCAATCACTGGCACCCTGAGGCTTTAGTGTGCTCTGCTAAATTTGCAGAGGGTCAGTGAGAGAATCAGGCATATTAATAGGTACACCAGTGGTATAGTTGGTTACACACTAACACTCCTGTGAATAAGGAGATTTAAGTAATTGAGAAGACAATTGTATCTATACAGTACAGTGATTTTTAATGCCATACTAGGTTATGTTATATGGCTCAGGGGACTATAAAATAGGGATATTACGTGGGTGAGCCTGACCTAACCCCATGAGTCCTTTAAAAGCATTCAGCAAGAAAAGCAGGTGGATTTTAGGACTTAAGAACAGTTCTCAACTGACAGCCATCAAGGAAACTGAAACCTCAGTCATGTAACAAACCAAATCCTGCCAATGACAACCAATGAATGAAACTGGAAGCAAATTTTCCCCCAGATCTTTTAGATTACAATGCAGCCAAGCTCACACTTTGACTTTAGCTCTGTGATATCCTAAACAAATAACCCAATAATGCTTTCTAGCCTAAAGAACTATGAGCTAAAAATGGGAAATTTTTTAATCCATTGAATTTGCTATGCAAATATAGAAAACTAACTCAGTCCTCTCACTTCTTTTCACCTCAATCTTTTCGAAGGTCACACTATTCTTTATTTAGTAATCTCTCTTAGGAACATTTAAACTGTCTTAAAATATTTGTTATTACAAAAATTACATTCTTATACGTAGGGGCACAAGTTTACTGGTACCAATTTTTTCACAGTATATGTACAGAATTTAAAAAGCGGTTCTATGGTTTTGGTTCTATGATGCCAAAAGCACAAGCAACAAAAGAAAAATCAGATTCAGTGGGTTTCATCAAAATTAAGAACTGTGGTTAATCAAAGAACATTAACGAGAAAATGAAAAGAAAACCTACAGGAAGGGAAAACTATCTGCAAATCATATCTCTGAAAAGGGATTATTATCAAGGAAATACAAAGAACTTTTGTGACTCAACAAAAAGACAAACAATCCAATTAAAATGGGCAAAGGACCTGACTACACTTTTCTCCAAGGAATATATATAAATGGTCAACAAACATATGAAAAGATGCTCACATCATTAGTCATCATGAAAATGCAAATCAAACCACAACGAGGGGAAAAAACTGAAAACAGCAAGCATTGATAAGGATTTGTAGAAACTGGAACCCTCATATGTTGCTGGCATGAATGTAAAATGGTTCATCTGCTGTGGAAAAGTTTGGTAATTCCTCAAAAGCTAAACACAGAATTACTGTATAATTCAGCAGTTCCACTAATAGATTTATACCTGAAAGAATAGAAGACAGGCCCTCAAACAAGTACACATACATACATGTTCATACTAGCACTATTCACTACAGCCAAAAATAGTACAACTGTCTACCAATAAACCAATGGACTAAAACAAGTTGTGGCTTGTCTATACAATGAAATACTATTCAGCCATATAAAGAAATGAGGTACTGATGCATACTACAACATGCATAAATCTTACAAACATTATGATAAGTGAAATAATCCAGGTGCAAAAGGTCACACATTATATGATCCTGTTTATGTGAAATATCTAGAATAGATAAATCCACAGAGATGGAATGAAGACTAGTAGCTACTGGGGGAGGGGGGGGAGAATAAGGAAGAACTGTTTACCAGGCTCAGCGCTTCTTTCTAGGGTGACAATAACATTTTGGAACCAGACAGAAGTGGTGGTGGCTAAATAACATGTGAATGTAGTAAATACCATTCAACTGTTCACTTTAAAATGGCTTAAGTGAAACTTACTTGAATTAAAAAAATGTTTCACATAATTTTTAGTATTTATGGTTTGTCTTATTTCTTGATTACTTTTGCTACTGGTATGTCTACTTTTTAAAGTTTCTTTTTCCTAAAGAATCAGTTTTTATTTGTATTTTATTGATACTTTATTGTTTATTCTTTAAGTTTTATTGCTTATTCTTTAAGTTTTATTTTATTTCCTTTCTTCT
>PVHT021183699.1:34181963-34255738 GCA_004024745.2 Catagonus wagneri | reverse complement strand
ACAAATGGAATATTACTTGGCCATAAAAAGAATGAAATAATGCCTTTTGCAGCAAGAGGATGGATCTAGAGATTATCTTGCTAAATGAATTGTCTTAAAGGAAAAGACAAATATCACTTAACATGTGGAACTTAAATAAGCTTACTTACAAAACAGAAATAGACTCACAGGCATAAAAAACCTGTTACTAAAGGGGAAATGAGTGGAGAGGGATAAGTTAGGAGGTCAGGTTAACAGATACACACTATTATATGTAAAATAGATAAACAATAATGATCTACTGTAGAGCACAGTAACTATACCTAATATATTTTAAAAATCTATAATACTATAATACATATAGATTATATTTTTATATATATCATTTTTCAGATTCTTTTCCATTGTAGTTTAAAAATATATACATACACAAATATATATGAAATATGAACACTTTGCTGATCACCTGAAACATTATAAATATACTATACTTCATTAAAAAAAACTGAGAAGCATAGGAAGGTATCCATTTGCTGACAAAGTCTCAGACAAATGTTTGGGCCCACAAAGACCAGTATTTGGAAGCAGTTAAAGGAACAGCTATACCATGGCTCTTTCATAAGGGAAATCTTGTTGTCAGTGGCAATATTTAAGTTTATATCTGACTATAAATTGGGTTATGGAATCTAGGGATTTCTTCTATGAATACCTTTATTTTTTAAACTTAAAATGTAACTGAATCTATTTGCAACAGTGTCTTAAAAACTCAAATAGTTTAAAAGCCTTTAAGTTGTTGCTGTTGGTAAAACCTTCTTTAATCAAGATACCATAAACCATCAGTGGGCTTCACGTCTTTTCCCAACTTATACTGTACTTGTTAAGAAAAAAGCATTTTGGCTCAACTTAGATGTCATAAATTTACCATTACCATGGAATGAGGTGGTAGAAATGAGGACAAGTTCTATTTAACAATCTTGGCTTCTTTATCCTCTGACAACTGTCAAAGGGTACATTTCTCCCAAAGAGGAGTCTTGTGAAAGCAAAGGAAATAAACAGCCTGGTATTTGTATCTTTGATCAATGGTGAAAAATTAAGAGCCATTATCTCTTAGAGTACATTTTCTCCCCTTCTTTCTTTTCTCTTTGTTTGCATTTTTTTTTCTTTTTATAGCCACACCTGTGGCATATGGAAGATGCCAGGCTCGGGATTGAATCAGAGCTGCAGCTGCAGGCCTACCTCACAGCTACACCAACACTGGATCTGAGCGGCATCTGTGACCTACACCACAGCTTGTGGCAATGCCTGATCCTTATAACCCAGTGAGCAACACCAAGGATCGAACCTGCATCCTCACTGTGTCGGGTTCTTAATCTGCTGAGCCACAATGGTAACTCCTCTTTGCGATTTTAATTAAATGTTTACTACCTTCTCTCGTTCTATTCTCCATGTCCCTTAGTACTTCTTTCATATTTTTCACCTCCCTTTTCTCTGCAACATTCTGGACAGTTATACTCATTTACGCAGCAAATATTTATTGAGCACTTACTAGGTGACAAGCACTGTTCCAGGCATTTGAGTATCTCAGAGAACAAAATACATCCCTCTCTGCCCAAGAAGAGACAAAATGAGGAAACAGATAGTAAGTGATAAGCACAATAAATGACTACATTATGTAAAATGTAGAAGGTGATAAATGCCATTTAAAAAAAAAGGAGTGAGGTAACTTCTTCTGTTTTTTTTTTAACTTAAAAAAAAGATAATTTTATTTGCCTGTAATAAGATCACTGATTATCTCAGAAAATTTTGTTTCAGAGCATAAGTAAGGCAAATCTGCATAATGTTTGTCAAACTGGTTATGTGATGACACAGAAAATACGTATTCATTTTACTGAGTCTTGTACTTGTATTAGGTATAACACTTCCTAGGAAAATTCACGTCTTCCCACATTTCTCTTTTTTAAACCACTTTATTGAGGCATGACTGACATATGAAAAGCTGTGTATATTTAATGTATACAACTGGATGAGTCTGGAGATAAATATACACCTGGGAAACCATCACCACAGTCTAAGCCATTAACATAGTCATCATCTCCAAAAGATTACATCCATTCTATTTATTATTTACTTTTAGTATCATATAAGAACATTATTCATTTATAATATCAGATAAGAACACTTTACAAAAGATCTACCTTCTTGGCAAATTTTTAAATATACAATACAGTATTGCTAATTGTAGGCACCATGCTGTATAGTAGATATCTAGAATTTATTCACCTTGTATAACTGAAAATTTGTACCTTTTAACTAATACCTCCCCATTTTCCCTTCTCCCCAGGTTCCAGTAACCACCATTTTACTCTTTCAGCCTTTGAATTTCACTACTTTAGATTCCTCATATAAGTGGTATCATGTAGTATTTGTCCTTTTAAGACTGGCTTTTCCATTGAGCACAATGTTCTCCAAGTTCATCCATCTTGCTGCAAATGGCAGGATTTCTCTCTTTTTAAAAGCTAAATAATATTCAATTTATGTATATGCTACATTTTATTTATCCATTCATTCACTGATAGAAAGTGAGGATACTTCCTTGTTTGGCTATTAGGAATAATGCTGTAATGAACACGGGAGTGCAGCTATCTCTTCAAAATCCTGATTTCAGTTCCTTTGGATAAATATTTAGAAGTGGGATTCTATTTTTTGAGGAACATCCATACTGTTTTCCATAATGGCTGCATCAATTTACATCCCAATAGTGTACAAGAGGTCCCTTTTCTCCACATCCTGCCCAACATTGATCTTTTTTAAAAATTTGATAAATTTGACCTTTTGATAAACTTGTGATGGACAGTGTGTTACTTTGATACAACCATATATTGCAAATACATCTACTATTGAAGCAATATTTATCACATTACATCATTATAGTGTAGTATTATTGTCTTTTATTAACTATACTATGTGTTACATCTCTATGGCTTATTTACTACTTGTTACAAGTTTATACCTTTAAACATCATAAATCTTATCCCCTATCCCTGCTCCTCCATCTCCTGGTAACCACCATTTTACTCTGTCCCCCCCCCCACAGGTTTGACTTTTTTAGATTCCACATGTAAGTAATATAATACTCTCTCTAACTTAATTCATTAGGCATAATGGTGCTCAGGGTCCATCTAATATTTTTATTGAAAATGGCAGGATATTCTTTCTCATGGCCAAATAGTATTTCATTGTATACCTATAACACATCTTTTTAAGTCTATTCATTTACTGATAGGCATTCAGGCTGTTTCCATACCTTGGCTACTGTGAATAATGCTGTGATAAACATGAGTATGCACAAATCTTGTCAAAATCCTGCTTTCATTTCCTTTAGGTATGCACCCAGAAGTGAAACTGCTGGATATGGTAAATCTATTTTTAATTTTTGAGGAAGCTCTATATTGTTTTCAGTAGTGGTTGGATTAATTTACATTCTCATCAACAGCATATAAGGGTTTCCTTTTTTTTTTCTTTTTTGGCCACACCCACAACATATGGAAATTCCCAGGCCAGGAATCGAATCCAAGCTATATTTGTGACCTACACCACAGCTGCAGCCACACCAGATCCTTTCTCAATGTGTACTCTTGACACCTTTGTAACAAATCAGTATGTCTGTGGGTTTATTTCTGGGCTCTGTATTCTGTTCCACAGCTCTATGTGTCTGTTACTGTGCTAGTACCATACTGGTTTGATTAATGTAGCTCTGTACTACTTTTTCTTTCTTTCTTTTTTTTTTTTGCTTTTTAGGGCTGCACCTGAGGCATATGGAAGTTCCCAGACTAGGGGTTAGATTGGAGCTACACCACAGCTCATGGCAATGCTGGATCCCTGACTCACTGAGCAAGGCTAGGGACTGAACCCCCATTCTCATGGATACTAGTTAGATTCATTTCCACTGCACCACAACAGGAACTCCTCTGTACTACATTTTGAAATAAAAAGTGTGATGCCTCCAGGTTTGTTCAATTATTTCTTCTCCTTTACTGGCACTTCTTCCCCAAGTTTAAATGATCTCATATGACAGCACAATGCACATTAGGTGCATAAAATGTTTTCTTAACTCACCATGAGGGTATCCAGGAAATAGCAGGTACAAAGAAAGGACCCAAAGTAGGAACATGTGTTATGTTTTCACGAGCATAGCACGGAATAAATCAGAGCTGTAAAGTAGAATGACTGTAAAGTAGAGTCATCAAGGGGGGAATGACACAGGAAATTAAATTATAGAGGTAATGAGGCTGGGGCCAGATCTTATAGGGCAAGATGTCCTATCTTTTCTAATCTTACTGCTAGTTCCCTTACTCTGAGGTCTTATCAATTCATGTCTGCAACAGCTTCTAAATTATCTCAACCATTTTCCAGTTTAACTCATATAATGCCACTGTGATAACTGCAAAACACCACCTTCAACATGTCATTCCCCTGTGCTCAAGGATTCAGAATAGTTATCAAATACATCAGGTCTAAATTAGGGCTATCCTTGACTTAATCTTGTCTCTAGTACTTTTTTCTGATCATTTACTGAGCTCTTTCTTTGTTCAAGGAGCTATGACCAAAGATGGGAAAGAAACAGGTTCAAGACCTGGAGTTTGCTGTCAACATAAACTTTTTTCCTAGCTCTGAGAGCCTCTTCTAATTTCTTGCATAAATGCGTTGATGTCTTTATATTTCTAACTCAAGATTTTGCTATTTTTGCCCTTAAATATCTTCTCTTCTTGAATTTACAACATAATCCAAAATCCTTCTATGGCTGTAAGGCCCTGCATAATCTAGTCCCTCACTATCTCTTCTTGTGATCACCTCTTGTGATATCATTTTCTTCCCTCATTCCGTATAGTCCAGTGATACGGACTACCTCTCAGTTCTCTAAATGTACTTAAGTTTTTCCCTGTGTCTAGACCTTCTTCTGCTTAGGTCACATTATCCACTCTTTTCGATTACTCACACTTTAAGCCTTTGTTTGAATGCCATAAGAATTTCCTTCCCTCACTCCAATCTACATGAGGTTTCACAGTACCTTGTATAATCATGTGTTTAATGTTTTGTTAGAAAGAGTTGCTCTCTCTACCAGATCATAAGCTCCAGGAAGAGGAGTAAAACTGTCTCTTGCTCACAGTAGTATTGCCTTGCCTCTAACACAATACTTGGTAGATGCTTAATAAATATTTGTGGAGCAAATGAATTAACAACTTATCTGGATCCCAGCCACTCTTCAACCCAACTAATTTCATTTTCTCCAAGAGTGCTCGAGGTCTTCTAAGTTTCTCAATGACCCTTTTCTTCCCTGACTTGTTTTGTTTTTTTAAAAAAATAGTTCTTCAAATGTTGAATTCAAAACCCTTGTCACAATGATCCAGCTCACCATGACAGAACA
This sequence comes from Catagonus wagneri, assembly GCA_004024745.2. Taxonomy (NCBI): domain Eukaryota; kingdom Metazoa; phylum Chordata; class Mammalia; order Artiodactyla; family Tayassuidae; genus Catagonus; species Catagonus wagneri. Next base: position 34,250,334 of record PVHT021183699.1, on the reverse strand, counting down.
AGCCACCTCTCCTAGTACATCATTGCAGAATTGATTGTATTTCCTTTCCAAACCATACATTTTAATCCTAAATAAAGCCTGAAATGTAACTGGGCAGAAAAAATACATAAAACAAACAGAATCTGGACAGGATTTCTCTCTCTTTTTTTTGCTTAAAAAGTTCTATAAAAGTTTCTGTCTTAACAGGTTGTGTTTTTGTTTGTTTGTTTTTCCCTGACTTCTTATTGTGATTAAAGTCTTGCCACATGTCAATAAGACATCTGCCCATCTTACTTTTCCACTCAGTTTGTCTGGCACTTAAAATTGGGAATAACATGATTCACATATTTTAAGAATCCTATAATGCTCTGGTCAGACCTCAGTGGCAAGGACATTTCTTTTTTAATCTCTAAAACCTTAGCAGTTATAGAAGGAGCCCACAAACAAGAAACCCTCAGTAAATATTTGCTAAACTGTTCAATTAAATGTAAATTGACTGATTCACAAGTGACTGATTGGTACTTATTTGATAGATGGACTCATTCATTCATTCATTCATTCAATATTTATTTATTTAATGCTCTAATATCCAAAGTCCTATGCTTAGCACTGGGGAGAAAATGGTACAAAAGACACACAAGGAAGGTCCCAGTTCAGTAGGGGAAATCTACATGTGTGTTACCATGTATCTACATGTATTACTATATAATATCTAGTAATGGGATAAAGCTAAGTATAGGTATCATCAGGCACACAATGAAGTCCCAGGATTGGTTCTACTCATGAATATTGAGGAAAGTTTTATAAAGTTGAGTTGTAAAGCCAACAAAGGTAGAGAGGAATGAAAGAGCAAGGCATGTTTAGAAAGAAGGTAGAGAGGAATGAACAAAGGTAGAGAGGAATGAAAGAGCAAGGCATGTTTAGAAAAAGCCAGTAAGTCATCAAGAATAAAACAAGACGCATGAAATAAGGTTAGAGAAATAGACAGAAATATATCACTCTGGGCTTTTTATGCCACGCTACGTAACAAGTGCTTTTAGTCTAGGTAGGAGCTGCAGTTTTAAGAGAGACATATGGTAATGGTGTGAAAGAGAACTCAGGGTAGGAAGAGAGATTCAGGGAGCATATGTTTAGGAAGAAATGTGAAGGATCTGCGGTGACAGTGAGGATAAAGTGAGGGTAGTGATCTGATTGATATTAGGAGACAGAAGTTCAGGAGACAGTGATTCACTGGGAAGGGAAGGAGAAATAGAGGGAGGAGCCTAAGAGGACTCCTAAGTTTCCAGTGGGGATCTCTGAGCAAATGATAATGCTTTTCACCTGACTTAAGGAGTACAGAGGAAGTATACATGTGAGAAGAGAAAATTAATGCAGTTTAGAAATGTTAATGGATATTTGAAGGACATCCAAGGGCTTATGTCTGGTAGGAAAAAGGAAATGAGGACCTGAAGCTCAGGGGAGAGTTCTTAATTAGCGATTTAGATTTCAAGGCCAAATATTTATGATTCTGTTTCGAATGACAAAATGTCACAAAATAGCGCTACCAAGGCCCTGCCAGCTGCTGCTTCTGCCCTCGAGCAGATCATCTAATACTCATCAGTCAACACATATCAGAATGCACTATGTGGGTTTGCAATTTGTCATTCACTTTAGCCCCTCTCGGTTTGCATGTGGTATCAGCAATGAGGCTTAGAGTGGAGCTCTTCTCTTGAGCTTGCTCCCTATTCACAAGTGTTCTTTGGCACAGTGGTGAGAGTGTCCTGGCAATACTGAACACTGGACTAGCACCATTTCATTGGAGACTAGACTAGAAATATTTGATTAGAAAGACAGTTACTCAAAGAGTTACCTGCAGAAGAAACAAACTGACTGCTCTGTATCAACACTCTTTGCACCTGATGTAATAAATATATCCCTAACTTTTTGTGACTTCTGACAACTGCTTCAAGAAAGGAGTATATGACTAATTTAATAACTAATCATAGTGAAAGCATAATTATCTGATAATCCCAGGTCAGGGATTATCCAACTACACAAACCCTAATGGAAAGAATAATATTAACTGACTAAACCCAAATCTAAAATTCTTACTATCAGTTCATTCTCTTTGTTTTGGCCATGCCCACGGAATGTGAAGGTTTCCAGGCCAGGCATCAAACCCACACCACAGCAGTGACCTAAGCCACTGCTGTGACAACGCCAGATCCTTAACCTGCTGCACCACAAGAGAACTCGACTATTAGTTCATTCTTTTTAAATTTCTTTTTCTTTTTTAGCTGTCCCATGGCATGTTGAGTTCCCAGGCCACAGATTAGATCCAAGCTGCAGTTGTGATCTACGCTGTAGCTGAAGCAATGCTGGATCTTTAACCCACTGTGCTGGGCCAGGGATCAAACCTACTTCCTGGTACTGCAGAGATGCTGCCTGCTGATTCCATTGCACCACAGTAGGAACTCCTTAGTTCATTCTTAAAACTAAAGAAACTAGGCATTTTCAACTAAAAAAATTATAGTTTTATTATGTGAATGTGAAGGTGGCACAGTTCTCTAATATCCAGGGATTTTTAATTGACCTAAGCATTTCTAGCACTCTAAACAATTTTTCTTTTATATTCCTTTTTTTTTTGTCTTTTGCCCTTTTAGGGCCGCACCCACGGCATATGGAGGTTCCCAGGCTAGGGGCTGAATCAGAGCAACAGATGCTGGCCTATGCCACAGCCATAGCAACACGGGATCCGAACCGTGTCTGTGACCTACACCACAGTTTATGGCAGGGCCGGATCCTTAACCCAATGAGCAGGGTCAGGGATCAAACTTGCATCCTCATGGATACTAGTCAGGTTCGTTAACCACTGAGCAATGATGGGAACTCCACACATTTCTTCTTTTAAAATGTTTTACTGTTTCTTGAGACTAAAGTCCAAAGAGAAAACAATTGCATAGATTGATGATCCTGCATGGATTACAAACCAGAGCAGTAGGGTGCCTCTACTGTGCTTGGATCTTCTCTATGCAGTAAGTATGATAAAGATGTACTGGGCAAAGCACTGCATGTGGTACTGGGATCACAGAGAAAGAAGAGACAGTTCCTGGCACTCAAAGATGATAGTGTGCTCTGGTTTTCAAATTGCAACCTACTGACTTTCAGTGGTTCCATAGGGTAGCAGGTGGGGGCAGGGACATTCTGAGATTCCTGTTATCTCCCTTTTTCCTTCAAGAGCGGAGCAGCTCTATTTTAACTGTTTCACATATTAGACTGTCATAAAATTTAGCCTGAAGAAAGGATTGCCTCACACACAAAAATTAGTAATAAAGTTTACAAACCTCTGGTCTAGTAGAAAAACAAGAGCAGCCAGAATCTACATCCATGCAGCCCTGGCCTATGGTCCTGCCTGTGTGCAGCAGTTGTAGATACCATCACCACGCCAGATTTCCTAGAAACATATACTGCGAGCCATTGGCGACAAGGAAAACCCACATACCCTCATCAATGAGTGCACTTTATTCCTATGCCAAAGTGAAGCACAGTGTTAATTTTGGGGGAGGGCAGGATAGTCAAGATTAGAGAACTGTGGAACATGCAAATTAACTGCCTTTCTTTTTGTACTCTGTTAGAACTTCCATTTTTAATTTTCCCACATGTAGCATGCAATTGGAAAAGTAGAACAGCTGTTTTCAAATCTTAAGTAAAGCAACAATCCATAAAGCACTGTTAACACAGAAAGTTCCCAAGCAATATAAAACATATCCCAAGATTTATTTTCTTTCTGCCCCACCTTAGAAGATAACCACAGGGAAATGCTGGTTTTCCCTAAAATTCCAAGTTAGCTATAAAGGTCAGCTCACCCCTTCAGAACCTTGCTGACATCCAGCGGAAGAGAAGCCTAGAGTGTCTCCTTGATTTCTCCCTATCTTTCAAGGGGAAAAGTACTGCTGCATTTGTTCATGCTTAAGTGTTTCGCTGCTCTATTAAAATATCTGATTGACTGAATGTCAGCCCTGTTCTATGGTTTCTCCTCTAATCCAAGGCAAAAAGGAATGTTGGAGTCAGGCTAACTTTCCCTTTTGCCCAGAAGATACCGTGAAGATTCCTTTCACTGGGCTAGACTGACAATGAGGGTTAAGGCTGCCCTCAGACAGGACAACATTAGTCTATTTCCTTATGATCTCTCTTTGCCACATGCAGGAAAGCGGAGCCCAGAGTTTACTAAATTCAAGATTAGGGTTTTTGCTAAATTTTCTTTGTTCTATATTTTCCCTATGTATTTTCTCTGGCATTGAAAAGATGCATCCTTTTCTCTCCCTGAGATGGTGATGGCCAAGACTGAGATTAAGCTTCCATGTGGAAATAGGCACAGGATACAAAAAAAGAGCTACACGTGACTTCAAGCAAAACTCTCAGCTAAATAAGACAAGTTTACTTTGTCTTGTTTTTCCTCCTATGTGCATCTATCTTCTCTGAAGTCCATGACATATCCTAATACAGAGTCTCAACCTCACCAGAGCTTCTAATTACTTTTACCTGATCTGCTTGCCTTCTCTCATATCATATAAGGAAAAGAAGACATCGGTATCTTCCCCAATGGTATTGTAGGTGAAGCTCTTCAAGCTGAGGAAGAAGTGATGTGGCACTGGTATCCGACACGTTTCCCCATGACGTGGGCGCATCGTATCTACCTAATGAGTAAGGAAAAAAAAAAAACCCCAGCAATTCATGTTTCAGTTATTCATTATATTTATCATAAATAAACTTAAAACAAAATGACCAACTCCTCATGCTGCTGAAGGAGACCATTTAGGAGAAAGAGCGATTGAAAATGTTTTGTTAGTAACAGCTGTTGCATCAATATGTTTAGTTTGAGGTGGGCAAATACACAGCTGGGAAAAGTGAATAAAGTGAAGGTGATATGGGAACCATAATTCCAACTTATGAGTGAACTCAAGATCTCCATCAGGTCACAAAAATCTAAATTCTCCAGAGAACCATTTTCAAAGTTATTTCTCAGAGATGTTGTGACCCTGATGCTCTTTATTTACAAAGTTAGATGGCAATAGTTACCATTCTAAGTACCGTTTTTATTTTCTCAAACTGATTGATTTCAGTCTCTCGGTGTATTTTGTTTCAACTGTGATTGTGTAAATTTGCACAGAGGTGTGGAGACTAGCCAAATCGGCTTGGAGGTCAGGGATACTTAGAACACAATCAAGAAGTCAGTGGTTGAAAAAAAAAAAAAGATTACAAAAGAAAAGAAGTAGTCAGTGGTGTCTGTTATTCCCTGGTGCTTCCCTGTTTTACAATTACGTAAAGAATTGAAGGAAAATGCTGGGATGCCTGGTTAAGTTGCTTACCTGGGATGTGCTTTGCTGTACACTCTGCCGGCTAGATAAATGCTATGGAAACAAAGAGAGAAAAACTCACTTGATTGGGAAGAAAACTAACTTTAATTAAGCACTTTGTACATGCTATGCATTCTGATATGTATTTAACATATAAGATCTCACTTAATTCTAATAACTCTGTTAGACAAATGTTATTTGTACTTGACAGAGGCAACTAAGGCTAAGTGTAAGGAAGTGAAATGCTGAAGGTCCCACACAGCAAGAAGGCAGCAAACCCTGGATTCAAACATAGGCCTTTTAGCTTAGAATACTAGCGAAGTCACAAGCGGGTGCTTGCTAGTGGATTTTTGCTTTGCTACTGTCCTCTCCACACTCTATATCACATCTTGCATCCTGTACTGTGTGACACAGGCTCTCCACACTGGAGAAGGTATAGCTCCCTCCCAAACATCTCTCCATGCTGTTCCTTTGCTGCTGACTAAAGTCAAAAGAAGCAGATTCCAATGCCAGATACACACAGAAAGGGTGTGAAACCTTTGACAAATTGCTTACTCCCTCCAAAAGACATTTTCCTCAACTATAAAACTGAAAAGATTTTACTGTCTTCTTCACCAGGTTATTGTGAGGCTTAAATTACATGAGAAGTGGCATGACAATAGTAGTTAGGGATCTAAGAGCAGAAGACAGGACACCTGGTTTTAAATATTGACTCATACTTTCTTCATCTGTAAAATGAGAAAAACATTTTGCACTGAACCTCATAGGGTTTTGTGCAGACTAACCCAGCACAGTACCCACTGTAAGTGGTTGATCATTGTCACCTATAACTAGAATTCTTCTTATTATTGGTGTTCTTCCTTATAATTAATTATTATAGAAAAGCCAGTCACATTTAGAAGAAAACCCTGGCCAGGAAGAAAGGTCAGTTCACAAATATCCAGTCTCTGCTCTTGGTAGACTCAACGAGAGTTTCTACGCCGCTTCCTTTTGGCCTCCAGAGATTATGAGACAGCACTCATTTAGTGAACTGTTCCATGTCACATGGGTAAGAAGAATGGTTGAAAAGTAGAATGATTTCATTCCTTTAAAAAATACACACATTTAATCCTAAATAAAACTGAAGTAAGATTAAATATTATTTTAAATGCATCTTGCTAGATAAATTTGCTAATCATTTAATATTCATGTGCATTATTAGCTATATTAGCTAATTATTACTGACCATTAATGTTCATCCATGGGACTAAATATTATAAAAAGGTCTTCACCAGCTGGGGAAATCATCACATAGAATGCTTGTGTACAAAAGAAAACTTTACATATAAAATAGGTTAAAAAAAGCTTTTAAAATCAGGCTTTCAAAAAAAAAATCAAACGTTCTATGGTTTACTGACCTATATCCCCCTGGGAAAGTTACTGGCGGCTACACTAAGTCATTCTTCTCAAATAAATTTTCTGACTCTTAAAAATGACTACCAATCTTAAATATAAATGTTCAATTTTAACTATATATGGGAGTTTACAGCTAATTTCAGGGCAAATCATCCTGGTTGACAATAACAAACAACATTCTAGACTTCAGAGGCATCAAATTTGGAAAGAACTTTTCAAGTTATCCTGAAAGCACCCCACACAGGTAGCCAGAGAACGGCATTAGAACTGGCATTTTGGAACATCTTTCATGGCAGTATAAGGAAAAACTCTGCTCTGGCCAGCTGGTACTTCCCTCTTTAAAGCCATTATCACCTGCATTAGAGCTACAATGTACTGTGTTCCGTTTGCTACCTAACTCTATACTTTGCCCTCTCAGGGAACAAAGTACCTATCTTAATCACCTTCAAATTCTAAACGTTTAGCAATGTACATCAAAAATGTAAATTAATTAGGAAATGTATGCACACTACATTATTGCCTCTGCTAAATTTTACCCCACAGAGAGGTCATTTTTTTTTTTTTTTTTTTTGGTCTTTTTGCCTTATCTAGAGGCCACACACGCGGCATGTGGAGGTTCCCAGGCTAGGGGTCTAACAGGAGCTGAAGCTGCCCACCTTTACCACAGCCACAGCAATGCAGGATCCAAGCCACGTCTGCGACCTACACCACAGCTCACGGCAACGCCGGATCCTTAACCCACTGAGCAAGGTCATGGATCAAACCCACAACCTCATGGTTCTTAGTCGGATTTGTTAACCACTGAGCCACTACGGGAACTCTGAGAGGTCATTTTTAACCCTTTGAAGTCTATGGTCTATTTAGTTTGAAAAGGTCTATCCACCTGGGAAAAAAACTGGAGCTTTAGACATTCCATTCAATTGAATAACAATTAATTGCTTGGTATTTATGCTGGGAATTGTGTTAGGTACTGTGGGTCGTAAAAGGAAATTAAGACTTATCTGGTCAGGTTCGATCCCTAACCTCGCACACTGGATTAAGGATCTGGCATTGCCACAAGCTGTGGTGTAGGTCACAGACATGGCTAGATCTGGTGTGGCTGCGGCTGTGGCGTAGGCTGGTGGCTACAGCTCCAATTCAACCCCTAGCCTGGGAACTTCCAGATGTCGCAGCCTTAAAAAGCAATGATGATGATGATAATAATAATAATAATAATAATGCTTGATTGTTAGCAAATAATCTAATCAACTGATTTAAATCCAGAAATAGAAGCATAAACACTGATCTACTAAAAACACTGTGTGACTGAGTCACTTTGCTGTACAGCAGAAATTGGCACAACATTGTAAATCAACTACACTTTAATAAAAAAGACATTAATTAAATGCTAAATAACACTAAAGGCTTGCAATAAATTATGAGTCCTCTGTTCAAGAGAGAGAAATAATTTCAAGTCTTTACCATTTTTTCCTAGAATTTATCAAATATTTTGAAATATCATACATACACTGCTTCTTTTTAAAATCCAACTTGAGATTTATCTATTGGCTTCTTATTATGGTAGCTGAGGATTTCTGCAGTTGTTTATATCCATTTCCCTTCATGTACCTTCCTGATAGCTCACAAGTTTCGTTAAAACTTGTTTGTAGTAATATAACTTTTTTTTTTTTTGGCTACACCCCTGCATGTGGAAATTCCTGGGCCAGATATTGAACTCGTGCCACAACAGCAAGCTGAGCCACTGCAGTAACACCACCAGACCCCTAACCCTCTGCACCACAAGAGAATTCCTATAGTACCATAATTTTTAAATACAGTTTGCTGAGCCAAGTAGTGCACTTCTTTAAATTTTATTCTTTCTACTACTTTCTGATTTTGTACTGGAGATACAGTTTTATGTGCATTATAAGGTCTTTTCCTACACCCTCCATCAGCTCTATAAAATACCTTTCAGTAGCATATCCCTCCTGGCTTCCCTTCTTCTTTAACCTGGACTGTTACTCTCCAGGACTATTACACTATCGTCCTGAGCCTTTCCACTGATGTTAACCTAAGAATTCTCTGCCCCTCCCATTTGAGTCAGTATCCCTTTCCTGGATGGTACATATCAGAATCTCTTGATTTACTCCTTCATTTTAAGGAAAAGATTTATTTCTCAGTTTCCTGAAAAGGGATCAAAGAGAAACGTTTGATTTGATTTTAGATTCTGAGTCACCAAAATTCTCTGTAGGCTACTTTCCTACTTGATGGATAATGTGGTTGAGTAAACATAGAAATCGAGATGAATTTTATTTTCTTTCAGAATTTTAAAGACAATTGTTTATTATTTTCTAGTTTTCAATATTTTTATTAGGAAGACAAATGCTATTCTTACAAGAAATCCTTCAGTAGATGACCTATTTTTCTCTCTGGAAGCTTTCAGCTTTAATGAGCTGAAATGTCGCCATTGAGTGATAAATACTTCTTGGGCTTTTTCAATCTGGATACTCATATCTATGTTCTGGGAAAATTTTTTTACAGCTTTACTGAGATATAATTGGCATATAACATTGTGTAAGTTTAAGGTATACAATGTGATGATTAGACACATGCATAAATTACAAAATGAATACACAATAAGGTTAGTTAATACATTCTTCACCTAACATAATTACCTTTTTGTCCTTGTTATTACTATGGTGAGAATACTTAAGATCTACTCCTTTGGTAACTTCCAAGTATATAATACATTATTATTAACAACAATCACCATGGTATATACTAGATCCCCAGAATATAATGCTCTTATAACTGGAAGTTTGTAACCTTTGACCAATACCTCCTCATTTCTCCAACTCCCCAGCCCCTGCCAACCACCAATCTACTTTGTGTGACTTCAGCTTTTTTAGACTCCATATATGAGATCATAAAGTATTTGCCATCCTCTATCTGACTTATTTCACCTAACATAGTAGTATTCTCCAGGTTCATCCATGTCGCAAATGTCAGGATTTCTTTCTTTATCATGGCTGAATAGTAACTCCATTGTATATACACACCACATTGTGTGTGTGTGTGTGTGTGTGTGTGTGTGAGTGTATTCATTCACCATGTGTTTATTTAGTCTATCATACATTATGTTCTGTGTTAAAAAGAAAAAAACCATCAGATTTCTGTGCCAACTTTCATTTTTTTATTCATTTCATTTTCATACTTTTTTTTAAATTAGAGTATAGTTGATTTACAGTGTTGCAATGATTTCTGATGTACAGCATAGTGACCCAGTCATACAAATACTATACATTCTTTTTTCTCATATTATCTTCTATCGTGGTCTCTTCCAAGAGACTGTATATAGTTCCCTCTGCTAAATAGTAGGACATCATTGAGTATCCATTCTAAATGTAATAGTTGACATCTACCAACCCCAAATTCCCAGTCCATCCCACTCCCTCCCCTACTGCCTTGAGAACCACAAGACTGTTCTCTCTGTCCCTGCATCTGTTTCTGTTTTGTAGATAGATTCATTTGTGCCATATTTTATTGGATTTGGTCTGATTTTTTATTAAGATTTTTATTTTTTATATTATAGTTGATTATAGTGTTCTGTCAATTTCTGCTATAGAGCTAAGTGACCCAGTCATACACATACACACACACACATATATATATACATTCTTTTTCTCACATTATTCTCCATCGTGTTCCATCACAAGTGACTGGATATAGTTCCCTGTGCTATACAGCAGGATCTCATTGCTTATTCATTTCAAATGCAATAGTTTGCATCTACTAACCCCAAACTCCCAGTCCAACCCACTCCTTCCCCCTCCCCCTCCCCCTCAGCAACCACAAGTCTGTTCTCCAAACCCACGAATTTGTTTTCTGTAGCTAGGCTCATTTGCTGTATATTAGTTTCAGATATACGTGATGTCATATGATGTTTGTCTCTCTTCTTCTGACTTTTTTCACTTAAGTGAGAATCTCTAGTTTCATCCATGTTGCTGCAAATGGCATTATTTTGTTCTTTTTATGGCTGAGTAGTGTTACTATTTGTGCCATATTTTAGATTCCACATATAAGTGATATCACACGGTACTTGTCTTTCTCTGACTTACTTAACTTACTTAACTTAGTATGAGAATCTCTAGCTGCATTATTTAGTCCTTTTTTATGGCTGAGTAGTATTCCATTGTGCATATGTTCTGCATCTTCTTAATCCATTCATCTGTCAATGGACATTTAGGTTGTTTCCATGTCTTGGTTATTGTAAACAGTGTTGTAATGAACACAGGGGTGCATGTATCTTTTTGAATTGTAGTTCTGTTTGGATATGTGCCCTGGATATATGCCAGGAGTACTGCTGGATAATATGGTAGTTCTGTATTTAGTTTTCTGAGGAACCTCCATATTGTTTTCCATAGTGGTTGTACCAATTTATATTCCCACCAACAGCGAAAGAGGGTTTCCTTTTCTTCACACCCTCACTAGCATTTGTTATTCGTAGACTTTTTTTTTTTTTGATAGGCAAGAAATAGATTTATTAAGATAGGACACTTGTGAGAGGTACAAGCTGGCAGGCACGGAAGCTCTGCCATTTGTAGACTTGTTAATGATGGCCATTCTGACAAGTGTGAGCTGATACCTCACTGTAGTTTTGACTTGAATTTCTCTAATAATTAGTGATGTTGAGCCTTTTTTCATGTGCCTAATGGCCATATGTATGTATTCTTTGGAGAAATGTCTGTTTAGGTCTTCTGTCCATTTTTCAATTGTTTTTTTTTTTTATTGTTGTTGAGTTGTATGAGTTGTTGGTATATTTTGGCCTATGTTGGGTGCATTCTTTGCAAAGATTTTCTCCCATTCTGTGGGCTGTCTTTTCATTGTTTAATGTTTTCCTTTGCTAAGCAAAAGCCTTTGCATTTAATTAGGTTCCATTGGTTTATTTTTGCTTTTATTTTCATTATTGTAGGGGATGGATCAAACAAAATGTTACTGTAAGTCAAAAAGTGTTCTGCCAATGTTTTCCTCTAGGAGTTGTACAGTACCTAGCCTTACATTTAGGTCTTTAGTGCATTTTGAATTTATGTTTGTGGTGGTGGTGGTGGTGTGGTATGTGTGGTGTTAGACAATGTTCTAATTTCATTATTTTACACATAGCTGTCCAGTTTTCCCAGCACCACTTACTAAAGAGACTATCTTTCCTTCACTGCACATTCTTGCCTCCTTTCACAGATTAGGTGACCAAAGGTGCTTCTGGACTTTCTATCCTATTCCACTGATCTATATGTCTGTTTTTGTGCCAGCACCAATACTGATTCTTCCAATCCAAGAGCATGGTATATCTCTCCAACTGTCTGTGTCATCTTTCACCAGATTTCTTTCACCAGCGACCTACAGTTTTCAGAATACAGACCTTTTGTCTCTTTAAATGGGTTTATTCCCATGTATTTTATTCTTTTTAATGTGATGGTAAGTGGGATGGTTTCCTAATTTCTCTTTCTGATCTTTCATTGTTAGCATATAGAAATGCAACTGATTTCTGTGTATTAATTTTGTGTTCTGCAGCTTCACCAAGTCCATTGATGAATTCTAACAGTTTTCTCGTAGTGTCTTTAGGATTGTCTAGGTATAGTATCATGTCATACACAAGCACACAGCACATTTTCTTTATCCATCAGTGGACACCTAGGTTGTTTCTATGTCTTGGCTATTGCAAATAATGCCTCAATAAACACGGGAGTACAGCTTTAACAGAGCAAGGCCCTGAGGGGCTCCTGGGCACAAAAGCCTTTCTGTAGCCTCCATTTCTCATTTTTAGGAAATGGGCCTCCTTCAGCCTTCATAGCCTTCCATGAGTTGCAAGGGTCAGGTTCAAACAGTTGCTGATCATGGAAGGAAGGGGATGCAAAGACAAGGGAGGAACAGTCAAGAAACAATAGTATAGACTTGGGGCAGGGTTCTGGTTCCTTCTCAACGGATACACATAATAATGTAGGCGTCTTATACACCTAAGAGAAAAGTTATTTCCTTATGCTTCTTTTAGAAATGAATATTTTTTTTCTCTTAATGGATTTTATTTTAATTATAGGTGTACATAAATCATCGCAAGTCAATTTTACAGATTTTGTATCCCAAACCCCCAGTGCATCCCCCCACCCCCCCGATTGTCTTATTTGAAAAACCAAGGTTTTCCAAAGTCTGTGAGTCAATGTCTGTTCTGTAAGAAGGTTCATTGTGTCTTTTTAGTTTCCACATGTAAGCGGTAGCATGGGTGTTGCTGTCTAATTGTCTGACTGGTTTCACTTTAGAAATGAATATTTTAAAACTGAACTGCTTAGAGTCCTTCCTTGTTCTCTCTGGCTTGACTGCACCCTAAACACAATCACCTGTAAGATAAGATTAGGGACCCTGAACACAACTACTTCTGGGTTAAAGATTATTAACATGATATTCTTTAGAAACTTTGCTAGTTTGTTCTAATCTCTGATCGACATGCCCTTTTTGCAAGTATTGTTATTCTAGGCAATAACCCAGAAGACCACCATCATAATCATGCAGAGACCTCCTGATGCAAGCTTTGATGACCAAGATTCCCCCTAAGAAAGAAGAATGCATATTTACCCTCAACCCTGTTTTTCTCCTTCTTTTTTTTTTTTTTTGGTCTTTTTGTCTTTTCTAGGGCCGCACTTGCGGCATATGGAGGTTCCCAGGCTAGGGGTCTAATAGGAGCTGTAGCCGCTGGCCTACGCCACAACCACAGCAACGCGGGATCTGAGCCACGTGTGCAACCTACACCACAGCTCACGGCAATACTGGATCCTTAACCCACTGAGCAAGGCCACAGATCGAACCCGCAACCTCATGGCTCCTAGTCGGATTCGTTAACCACTGAGCCATGACAGGAACTCCTGTTTTTCTCCTTTTTACTATAAAACTCCCCACAACTTTTCCCAATGAGGGGCACCGTCTTTAAAGCATTAGCCTACTGTGGCCTCCTTTGCCACAATAAAAGTTATCGTTTTTTCCTTCACCCCAAACCCTGTCTCCACTTTTCCATTTGACACTGGTGGACCAGGGCTGAGTTTTGGCACCACAGCCATCTCTTTGAGATCTTGATTTCAATTCCCTTGGATAAATACCCAGAAGTGGGACTGCTAGATCATAGAGCAGTTTTGTTTTTTGTTTTTTTTTGGAGGAACCTCCATACTGTTTTTCATAGTGGCTATGCAAATTTACATTTCCACCACAAGAGTTCTCTTTCCTCTACATCCTTGACAGCATTCATTTGATGACAGACAAACCATTGTGAGGTAATACCTAACAGGTATGAAATAATATCTCATTGTGGCTATGGCATATGGAAGTTCCTGGGGTAGGCGTCAAATCAGAGCTGGAGCTGCTAGCCCACACCACAGCCATAGCCATGCTGGATTCATGCCACATCTGTGACTTATGCCACAGCATGTGACAATGCTGGATCCTTAACCCACTAAGCAAGGTCAGGGATCGAACCCATATCCTCGTGGACATGATGTTGGGTTCTTAACCTGCTGAGCCACAACAGGAACTCCTCACTGCGGTTTTGATTTGCATTTGATAATTAGTGATAGCAAAACACCTTTTTATGTATATATATCTTCTCCAGAAAAAAGTCAGATCTTTTGCCTATTTATTTATTTTAGCCACCCTGTGATATTTGGAGTTTCTGGGCCAGGGATCAGACCCAACTACAGTTGTGACCTATACTGCAGCTGTGGCAGCGATGGATCCTTTAACTCACTGTGCCAGGTCAGGGATCAAACCTGCATCCTGTTGCTGCAGAGACACTGCCAACTCCATTGTACTACAGCAGGAACTCCTTTTGCCCATTTAAAAACTCAGACTACCTTTTTTTGTTGGCTATCGAGTTTTAAGAGTTCCTTACGTATTTTGGATATTAACTTTGTCATATATATTATTGTATATATCACAGATATTTTTAAAATATATATTTAACATGCATATTTAATATTAAAAATATATATAGTTTGCAAATATTTTCTATTCTGCAGGTAGATTTTTCTTTTGTTGATTGTATATTTTGCTTTACAGAAGCTTTTTTTACGATACAGTCGAACTTGCTAAATTCTGCTCTTTTGTGTTTGATGTCATACCAAAAGATCATTGCCAACACCAAAGTCAAGCAGCTTTTCTCATACGTTTCCTTACAGGAGAATTATGGCTTCAGGTCTAACATTTAAGTCCTTAACTCATTTGGAATTAATTTTTGTGTGTGCTGTAAGACAGGAGTACAATTTCATTCTTAATGCATGTGAACATCAAGTTTTCCTAACATCAAAGGAAATCACCCTTTCCCCATTGAATATTATTGGCTTCCTTGTTAAAATATTACTTGACTTTATAAATGTGGGTTTATTTCTGGGATCTTGATTCTGGTCCACGTATATTTTATTCCAGTACCATGCTGTTTTAAGTTACTGCAGATCTGTAATACAGTTCAAATTTAATAAGTGTGATGCCTCCAAGTTTTGTTCTTCCTCAAAATTGCTTTTACTATTCAGGGTCTGATGTGATTCCATACAAATATTAGGATTGGTGATGCTATTTCTGTGAAAAACACCACTGGAATTTTGATAGGGATTTCACCGAATCTATAGATGACTTTCAGTAGTATGGATATAACAATATTAACTCTTCCAATTCTTCAGCATGGGAGAATTTTCCATTTATTTTTGTCTTCTTTAATTTCTTTCACCAATGTCTTATAGTTCTCACTACGTATCTTTCACTTCCTTGGTTAAATTTATTCCTAAGTATTTTCTTTTTTTTTTTGGCACTCTCATAGCATGCAGAAGTTCCTGCATCAAACCTGCATCACAGCAGTGACCTGAGCCGCGCCAGTGACAACACTGGATACTTGCTGAGCGACATGAGAATTCCCAAGCATTTTATTATTTTTGATACTACTGTAAATGGGACTGTTTGCTTTATTTCGTTTTCAGACAGTTGATAGCTTACTCTGGTCTTTGCAAATGATTTATGTATGTTGACTTTATATCATGAAACTTCACTGAATTTATTAATTCTAACAGTTTTTTTTGGTATCACCTTATATATGGATTTTCCATATATAAGATCGCATCATCTGCAAATAGTGACAGTTTACTTCGTTTCTCATTTGGATGGCTTTTCTTTCTTTTTCTTACCTAGTGGCGCTGGTTAGGACTTCTAGTACTATGTTGAATAGGAATGGTGAGAGTGGGCACCCTGGTCTTGTTTTTGATCTTAGAGGAAAAGTTTTCAACCTTTCATTGTTGAATATGATGTCAGCTGTGCGTTTGTCACATATGGCTTCATAAGGTGTTCTTTTGCTATGACCTCTTTCTTACAAGTTTTATCATAGAAGGATGTTTAAATTTTGCCAGTCACTCTTTCTGCATATATTTGAGATGATCACATAATTTTATAATTTAAGTACAGTTGATTTACAATGTTGTGTTAGTTCCAGGTATACAGCAAAGTGATTCAGTTATATATACATCCATAAACTTATTCAAACTCTTTTCCATTATAGATTATTAATGATTTTTATTCTTTATTTTATTAATGTGGTATATTATGTTGATTTGCAGATGCTGAGCCATTCCTGCATCCCTGAAATAAATCTAACTTGATTAATGTTGAATTTGGTTTGCTAGCATTTGGCTGAAAATTTCTGTATCTACAATCATCTGGAATATTGGCCTTCTTTTTTTTGTAGTATCCTTATCTGGCTTTAGTATCACGGTAATGATGGCCTTCATTATTTGTTTTTGTTTTTTTAGCAGTCTTCTAAAACATTTGATAAATTTAGTAATGAAGCCATGTGCTCCTGGGCTTTTCCTTGTTCGGAAGTTTTAAATTACTGATTCAATCTCTTCACCCATTACGGGTCTGTTCAGTTTTCCCATTTCTTCATAATTTAGTCTAGGTGGTTTTATGTTTCTATCTAGGTTGTCCAATTTTTTGGTGTACATTTATTCATAGCCATCTCTTATGGTCATTTGTATTTGTGTTGTATCATCTATAATGCGCCTTCTTTCACTTATAGTTGTATTTATCTAAGTCTTTTTTTTTTCTTTCTAATTCTAGCTAAAGGTTTGTCGGTTTATCTTTAAAAAAAAAAAGAACAACTTTTAGTTTCACAGATTTTTTCTACTGCTTTTCCATTCTTTATTTCATTTATTTTCTTTCTGGTCTTTGTTATCTTCTTCCTTCTGCTAACTTTGGGATTAGTGTGATTTTCTCCTAGTTCTTTGAAGTATAAAATTTGGTTATTTGACATGTTTTTTCTTTTTTGCTTTTTAGGGACGCACCTGCAGTATATGGAAGTTGCCAGGCTAGGGGTTGAACTGGGTCAACAGCTTCCGGCCTACGCCACAGCCACAGTAATTCAGGATCTGAACTGAGTCTGCGACCTAAACCACAGCTCATGGCAATGCCGGATCCTTAACCACTGAACAAGGCCAGGGATCGAAACGGCATCCTCATGGATCCTATTCAGGTTCGTTAACCACTGAGTCACAAAGGGGACTCCCGATCTTTCCTTATTCTTAACGTAGGCATTTATCACTATAAACTTTCCTCTTAGAATTGCTTTTGCTGCATCCCTAAATTTTATTTATTTATTTATTTTTTAGGGCTGCACCTGTGGTATATGGAAGTTCCTGGGATAGGGGTTGAATCAGAGCTGCAGCTGCAGACTTATGCCCCAGCCATAGCAATACCAGACCTGAGCAGCATCTGCAACCTATGCCACAGCTTGTGGCAATGCCAGATCCTTAAGCCACTGAGTGAGGCCAGGGATTGAACCCACATCCTCACGGACACAACTATGTTGGGTTTGTAACTCACTGAGCCATAACGGGAACTCCCATTCCTAAGTTGTGTTTGGTATGTTGTGTTTCCATTTTTGCTAACTCAAAGATACATATTTAAAATTTCCCTCCTAATTTCTTCTTTGACCCATCGGTTGTTCAAGAGTATACTGCTTTACTGTCACATATTTATAAATATTCCAGTTTTCTTTCAGTTATTGATTTCTAGTTTCAAATCATTATAGTCAGAAAAGATATTACCTATGATTTCAAACCTCTTAACATTTGTTAAGACTTATTTTGTGACCTAATATATGATCTATCCTGAAGACCGTTCCATGTACACTTGAGACAAATGTATATCCTGCTTTGATTGGACAGGATATTTTGAATGTGTCTGTTAATTCATTTGGTACTAAGCACAGTTCAAGTCCAATGTGTCCTCATTGATTTTATGTTTGAAAGAGCTATTACTTCTTAAAAGCGGGATACTGAAGACATCTAATATTGTTGTATTGTTGTCTCTCACTCTAGTTCTGTTAACATTTGCTCTCTACTCTTAGGTGCTCTGAAGTTGAGTATATAGATATTTACAGTTATTATATGTTCTTTATGAACTGACCCTTCTATCATTATATTATCACTCCTGATTGTTAGTTTTTTTAATTAAAATCTATTTTGTGTGATACAAAAATAGATATCACTACTATTTTATGGTTTCCATCTGAGATTATCTTTTTATATTCTTTTGCTTTCAGCCTATTAGTAATGAAGCCAGTCCTTAAAACTAAAATGAGTCTGTTTTAACTAGAATAGTTTTGGATCTTTTTTTTAGTATCCATTCAGCCATTCTATGTTTTTTGGTTGAGAATTTATCCACTTACATTTAAAGTAATTATGGATAGGTAATACTTTACTTTTGTTATTTTGGGATTTCCCATGGTGGCACAGCAGAAACGAATCCAACTAGCATCCAAGAGGATGCACGTTTGATTCCTGGCTTTTCTCAGTGGGTTGGAGATCCAGTGTTGCTGTGAGGTGTAGTACAGGTTGCAGATGCAGCTTAGATCCCACATTGCTGTGGCTGTGGTGTAGGCCAGCAACTGTGGTTCCCTTTCAACCGCTGCCTGGGAACTTCCATATACTGGGGGTGCAGCCTTAAAAAACAACAACAAAAAAAAAACCTGTTATTTTAAAAATTGTTTTCTAGGATTTCCTCCTGTGGCATAGTGTGTTAATGATTCGGCTTGTCTCCGTGGAAGTGCCTGTTCCATCCCCAGTCTGGTGCAGTGGGTTAAAGATTTGGTATTCCTGCAGCTGTTGCACAGGTCGTAGCTCTGGCTTGGATTCGATCTCTGGCCCAGGAACTTCCATATACTGTGGGTGAAGCCTAAAATTTTTAAAAATTGTTTTCTAACTCTTTCTGTAGTTCTTTTGTTCCTCTCCTTCTCTCTTGATGTCTTTCTTTGTGAACTGATGACTTTCCTTAGTGGTGTGCTTTGATTCCTTTTTCTGTATCTCACACGTATCTACTGCAGGCTTTTGTTTTCTAGTTATATGAGACTGATGGAAACTTCTTATAGCTAGAGATATTACAACATAACTTCAATCCCATATAAAATCTCTATCCTTTTACTCAATTCCACTACTTTGTTTCTGATGTCACAATTCACAATTTACATTTTTTATACTGTGTTTCCATTATATTACAGCTGTAATTATTTAAAATTTTTCTGTCCTTTAACCTTCATACTCAAGTTATATACCACCACATTACAGTACTGGGGCATTGTGAATTCTTAATTTGACTATATACTTTATCGTTGTGTTTTATATCTTCATACACTTTCACACCGTAATTAGCATCAATTCATTTCAGCTTGAAGAACTGAAAGTTTCAGCATTTCTTGAATGGCAGATATAGTAGTGAAGAATTGCTTCAGCTTTTGTTTGCCTGGGAAAGCCTTCATATTCCCTCCATTTCTTAAGGACAACTTTATTGGGTAGAGTATTCTTGGTTGGCAGCTTTTTTCTTTTGGCCCTTTGAAGGTATCATCCTACTTTCTCCTGGCCTGCAAAGTGTCTGTTAAGAAATCTGCTCATAGCCATATGTGGGTTTCTTGTAAGTGACAAATGTCTTTATTCTTGCCACTTTCAAGATTCTCTGTTTTTGATTATTTTTTCTCCCCCTCTTTTTTAAAAATTGTAGTTGATTTACAATGTTGTATTAGTTTCAGGTATACAGCAAAGTGATTTGGTTATACATACGTAACATATATATGTGTGTGCGTGTGTATATATGTGTGTATGTATATATATGTGTGTGTGTGTATATACATATACACACACACACACACACACACACTCTTTTCCATTATAGGTTAGTCTAAGATATTAAATATAGTTCCCTGTGCTATACAGTAGGTCCTTGTTTATTTTATATATACTAGTTTGTACCTGTTAATTCCAAATGTCTAACTTATCCCCCTCCTTACACCTTTGGTAACCGTAAGTTTGTTTTCCATGTCTGTGAGTCTATTTTATTTTTTAACTTCAATTGTATCATTTTTTAGATTCTACATATGATATATGATATTTGTCTTTTCTGCTTTTGATTTTTGATAGTTTTATTATAATATCTCAGAGAAAATCTCTGTGGGTTGAAATTGTCTGGGGACCTATGACCTTCAAGAACTTGATGTCCAAATCTCTCCCCAGATTTGGGAAGTTCTCAACCAATATTGCTTTAAAAAACTTTCTGCCCCTTTCGCCTCTCTTCTCTTCCTGGTTCTCTAATAATGTGTAGATTGCATCTCTCAATAGTATTCTTTAAATACCATACACTTTCTTCATCTTTTTTACTTTTTTCTCCTTTGACTGGACAACTCTGGTTCATCTGCCTTTTTGTTTTTTTGGTCATGCCCATAACATGCAGAAGTTTCAGGGTCAGGGATCAAACCTGTGCTACAGCAGTGACCCAAACCACAGCAGTGACAATGCCAGATCCTTAACCCCCTGAGCCACTAGGGAACTCCAACTGATTAATCTGTCTTTAAGTTCATTGATTTTTTTTTTCCTGCTTGGTCTAGTCTAATATTGAAGCTCTCTACTGAATTCTTCAGTTCAGTCACTATATTCTTCAGCTCCAAAATTTATGTTTGGTCCTTTTTTATGTTTTCTATCTTTTTGTTGAACTTCTTGTTTTGTTCTTTTATTGTTTATCTGATTCTGTGGAATTTTTATTGGTGTTCTCTTGTAGCTCTCAGAGCATCTTTAGAACAATTATTTTGAATTCTTTGTCAGGTAATTTGTCCCTCTCTTTTGGGTCAGATACTGAAAATTTACTGTGTTCTTTCATGGTATCAGGTTTCCCTGATTCTTTGTAATCCCTGTAGCCTTTGTGTTGGATTGATTTCAGTAAGGAAAAACTTCACCTAGGGGTAGGAGCATGCTAGAGCATGCTGTGACTTTGGGTCTAATGGTGCAGGGTGCCCAGTGCAGGGAACTGGCAGCTCTGGGGCCCAGAGCACATGTCTCATTGGCTGAGGCTACATGGGTCCACATCAACAATTATGTGATCCTTGAAGAAAGCTGTGAAGAGACTACTGTGGCTGGAAGGGATGTTGGGGTCTTCAGCGGTTGTCCAGATCCAGTGGCTAGAGACCATGGCAGGCAGTAGTCGTGGCCAGAGCCAGTGGTGTGGCTTCAGGGTCCAGCTTCAGGTGCCTGTGTAGTGGTAGGGGGAAGCTGCAAATACAAGTAATAACAAGGGCTGGTGCCAACTGCAGAGCATTAGCAACTGCAGGGGCCCTGGTTGTTGGCATATATTCATGGAGTTGTAGAGGCTAACTATGAGTACAGTGTGTGGCAGTGGAGGCAGGGATAGGAGTTGGGCTTGCAGTGTGCAGGTGCACAGCTGCAGGGACTAGCTTTAGGTGATCTAGGGATAAAGGCCAGCAACAAGAGTCAAGGCCCGACCTGGGCCACAAGCAGCTGTGGGGGCCTTGTCTATTGGCATATACTCCTGTGGCTACAGGGGCTCCTTGCAAGTGTATGCATGGCAATGGAGGCCAGTGTTGGGAATCAGGCTTGTGGCATGCAGGTACACAGCTGCAAGGGCTATATGTGAGCACACGCATAGACTGGTATCTTAACGTGCACAACCACAGAGGCTGAGGCTATTTGTTGCTGCATATTTCATGCTATGGCAAGTGATGTGGAAGGAGCAGGTGGCTGCCATCTATGAATGCAAATACCTGTGAGGTGAAAACCTTAGTGGCAAAATCTGCAGGTGTTCTCTGGTGTCTGTGCTGGTCACTGATTTCTTCATTGTGAAAATATGCTGAGGTCCTCTGTGGATCAGTCTGCTGGGGTCCATGATGAGGTCCCCAGTGATAAAAGCTGAGGGGGTCTGTACACGGCTCGCCGCCGCCATCTTGAATCGCAGTGTGTGTGCAGCGTCCGTTGGTGTCCAGCACAGCTGTTTCACACTGGGACTCTGGTCTGAAGTGCCAGAGAACACCATGGAGAAGGTGGAATGGGAGAGCAGAGCTGGGAGTACAACCCAGGGTCTTGATACCACATTTGCTGAGAAGCTGTCTCTCAGCATGTAGAAGTTCCCAGCACAGGGACTGAACTCATACCACAGCAGTGACCCAAGCCACTGCAATGACAACGCTGGATCCTCAACCTATTGAAAAAGCACATGACAAAAGCTGAGGGGGTCTGCAGTGTCCACTGGGTTGTTGAGGTCCTTAGCAGTGAAGGCTGCTGTGATCATATGCACAGCAGGCTACTGGAAGCCATGGACACTCCCAGTGCATGGTTGATACTGGTTGCCCCTGCCCTACTTCCTTGTTCCTAGTTTTCTCAAGATGTCTCAGTATTTATACCAAGTTTATTCCAGTTATTGCACGTATAATTTTCTAGAGCTCCTTATATTATTCCACTCTGCTCCCTGGCCATTTCCTCATTTCTTTTTGCAGACAGCAATCACCATTTTTTTTGCTGAGCTTTCTTTTTTCAAGATTTCATTTTTATGTGTATGTCTGGGTCTCCAATGTTCATATGGGAGATTTTCTCCACTTCCAGCTTGTCTGTCTGGAAGTGTTGTGTAGGATCTGGGTTTCACTGCATGTACGTTTGTGGAAAGGAGTGCTCATCTTATACAACACCTTTTAATACCGTATATACCCTGATGACATTGAAAATTGGTATATCTGAACTTCACTTCTGAAATCAAGACTTTCAACATCTCAGTTTGGAAGTTTAAAAGGCATCTAAACCTTGAAAAGAAAAGCTTGAACTACTGATCCCCACTGCTCTATTCCCAAACCTGCTTCTCCCACAGTGCTTCCTTTCTACCTTTACCCAGTTCAAAGTTGGGCAGGTCAAGATACAGTAGTCATTCTTCTCTGCCTTCCTCTCTCTCTCTCTCTTTTTTTTTTGTAAACACACTCAATCATTCTACCAAACAACCCTGAATGGACCTACCTCCAACACATATTCAGAATCCAACAACTTACCACTTTCACTGTTCCAACTCTATCTAGCCCAAAATACTGAAATCAAAATCTTTTGCTTGAATGATCACTCCCAGCTTCCATTCTTACTCCAACCCAGTCCTTCAGCACACATCAGCTGCAGCTCTCCCTTTTAAAATGGAAGACAAATCATGTAATTTCCCTGCTCAAATACCTTTACAGGTGTTCTGTCACACTTAGAACAAAATGTAAATCCTTACCAAAAATCACATCCTTGAAGCCATGATTCTGAGGAGAGTTCTTAGCTTCAGGCTTTCATTATTCCTTCATGTTCACAACTAACTGATCATCTAAATTCATGATTTTTACTTACAACACCTATATTCTCTACTGCATTTCTTCTCCATTCCTACTGACTTCTAGTCATTATTTCTCGTCCAAATCACTTCTGTGGTCTTTTTCCTTTCTAATTACAGTCTTCTGCATTTTATACTCTTTATTGACAGAGCCAGCCCCCCCCCCTCCCCGAATCAGCATTTAAAACCAATATTCGATCATGTTACTCCATGGTTCTACCAGACTAGCAGTTCTATCAATTTGGGGCTTACAAAGCTCTTCACAATCTGGCTCTTCCCTTCTTCTTGGCCTTATCTCCCAATTGCTAACACATACTTACATGCCATAGATACCAAATACCGTATAGTTTCTTGGAATTATGACTTCGCCATGCTTTGTGCCTTTTTGAAGTATCTTTCCATTTGGCTTGTCTTCCTGGTGAATCACTGTTCATCCCTCAAGGCTCACTTTCAGTATTATTGCCTCAAAGCTTTCACTGATTTTTCCCAGCCCTAGAAAATCAGTCACCCCCTCCCCAATAGCATCAGCGTATACCTTAATTATGACATGTAGCACATACATGGCAACTACTTGTTTGTGGTCTACCTGATTCCACTAGAGTAGTTTCTAAACATGGGGACCATGCATGGGCTTCAGAAGCAACCATCAATTCCCTAAAATTGAGTGTGAAATTTTATATGCAAAATCATACTCGCATTGTCCTTGGGAGAAATGTTATGTGATCCTTCATAATCTAAAAAGAATTAGGAACTAATACTCTAGATGGTAATATTCTTTTTTTTTTTCTTTTCTTTTTAGAGCCACACCTGCGGCACATTGAGGTTCCCAAGCTAGGGGTCCAATTGGAGCTACAGCTGCCGGCGTGAGTCACAGTCATAGCAATGCCAGATCCGAGCTGGATCCTTAACCCATTGAGCGAGGCCAGGGATCGAACCCGTAACCTCATGGCTCCTAGTTGGATTCATTTCCGCTGCACCACGATGGGAACTCCCTAGATGCTAATATTCTTGAGGGAAGGAATAAGTCATTCATCTCTAATTTCTGTATCTTACACCTATCACTGTGCACAGAGCATAGTTAAGGCAATTGAACAAAAACGCTTTTGCATGCTTATAAATATAAACTAATATATAGAAGAAATTGATATGCTGTTTATTATTTAGGCAAATTTCCTATGGTCCCTGACTAGGCAACATATTTTGAATCCTCTATGTTCCCCCAGATATTACATTATCTTAAAGAGAAATTTGTAATTCTTTCTAAAACTTGTAATTCTCATTAATACATATTCCTTGAACACATATTCTTCAAAGGGAGGTTTTACCCAGTCCTTTTAGTCTAAGCTTACTAGTCACCTAAGGTTTCTGATGTTTACTTGTTTTACTTTAAAATTTTCTACCTTGGAGTTCCCATCATGGCTCAGTGGTTAACAAATCCAACTAGGAACCGTGCAGTTGCGGGTTTGATCCCTGGCTTTGCTCAGTGGGTTAAGGATCTGGCATTGCCGTGAGCTGTGGTGTAGGTTGCAGACGCAGCTCGGATCCCACGTTGCTGTGGCTGTGGCTGTGGCTGTGGCTGTGGCTGTGACTGGCAGCTACAGCTCCTGTTAGACCCCTACCTAGCCTGGGAACCTCCATATGCCGCGGGTGTGGCCGTAGATAAGGCAAAAAGACAAAAAATAAAATAAAATTAAATTAAATTAAATCAAATTAAATTAAATTAAATTTTGTACCTTTGTTTTAGTTACTTCTTCTCATGCAGCCTGTAAAATGTAATCCTGGTCATCAGGGAACTCAATACACTTTTTTTTTTTTTTTAACGGCTGCATCTGTGGCACATGGATGTTTCTGGGCCAGGAACTGAATCCAAGCCACAGCTGCGACTTATGCCAAAGCCGTGGCAACGATGGACTCTTTAACCCACTGCACCAGGCTGAGGATCAAATCCATGCCTCTAAAGCGACTTGAGCCACTACAGTCAGATTAACTCAATAATAACCAACAGAGAGCTAAGGGATTTATCAGCTTCTGTATCTCTTAGAAATACTGGTACACTGATAAACAACAGGGTCCTATTGCATAGCATAGGGACTTATATTCGATAACTTATAATAAACTATAATAAAGAATCTGAAAAAGAATATGTGCACACATATATACAATATATATATACACACACACATTATATATACATGTGTGTATAACTGAATCATTTTGCTTTACACTAGAAACTAACAACACTAATTCAACTATAGTTCAGTAAAAATTTTTAAGACATATTGGTACATTATTTCCAGGATTACTAATCATTACATTAACTAATAATTGACTCTCTTCATCTTCAACTACCTTCTCTTCCTAAGAGGTAGTAAGAGACAGGATTTTAGTAACTTCTGCTGGTTGAAGGAGTTCTGTTACCAGCAAAACCAACTGAGAAACGGCTCCTAGACATTACAAGTCCAAATAGAAATTCCATTTACAGAACAAGTGTAATAGGTACTGTCCAGATAAAGAAATACATTAAAACACTGACAAAGGAATAATTTTAGCAATATTGTTTCATAATGTAATTACGGATAACAAAGGAGAAAAAAATGAAGTGTGCAGGAACAAGCTACCCTGTGTTATATTTCTTACCATTTTATAGAGATCTGAAACACTAATCTGGTCCGAATCCACTACTTCAAAGTCCTTTCGAGGCACCAGGTCCAGGCCCAAATGCCTAGTAAAGAGAAAAACCACATTGAGCACACCATGTCCTCAGATTACTCATCTCTCTTTATGTGCCTAGGAATCCATGCCTGCCATGACCTTGTGGACAGAGGTTCAGACCTTTATTTGGTAACCTAATTGTGTTTACCTTTAGGTAAATAAATGAGGTTAGGAATTTTAAGACTGTGACAATTTTAGTCATCAAGCAGTTCCCCCTGTGATAGTAAAAATGATTCAGTCAGCATCACATTTATAACAGATTAAAGAAATCTGCTCATTAAGGACAGGTTTTCTTAGGTCATTAATAAGTCCTGTTTATTTTTCTATTTCCCCCATCTTACAAGTATTCTCAAGACTCAGCCATACATTATTTTCATTCAGATAAAAAAATTAATTCAAAGTCAAACACATAAAAATCACCTCCTAAAGGTATTAAACTCAAAAAAAAATACATATTTTGGATTGAGTTTTATCTAATTTTCAATTTAATTAATACCGACATTGGGTTAAAATTAAGACTTCACCACATATTAGCCAATATCTTACGACAATGTAGATGGAAGTTTAATCAGGGAGTGCTGTAACTAAAGAAAATAATACTTAGAAGATATGGTGTAACTTGGGCAGGAAGGAATAAGTAAGGATGATTAATGGTTGATTGGGAGGCAGTATGAGAGAGTGGAAATAACTCTGAACAGGCAAAACTCTTGGGTTCAAATACAGTACATAATTTATATTCAGTATATGTTAGCACCTTACTTACTGTCTAGAACAGTTCTAAACTTGGAGTCCAATGAAATTAGGAGGTTGTGGACCCCTGTAACTACTTATAAAAGTATGTGCATGTGTTCGTGTATACACATTTTCTGTGAGGAGAGGGTCTAGAACTCTCATTAGGGTTTCAAGAGCTGCTATGTGACCACCCTACTCTAAAACAAATATTACTGTACCAGTAAATTATTGTACCAGGGAAAAATATACCATAGATGATAGAAGTATATACATATTTTTCACTTCACCTATATTATAAACTACATTTAGAATACACTAGTAAAACTAATTCTGTAGGCTATTTCTGTGCATAAAACTCCCACATATTTAAAGATATATGCGCATCTAAAATGCATATTTATTTATAATTTACACCCTATTTATAGGGAAAGACATGAAGAGAGATTGAGATTGTTTAAAAAATGGGAAATCAAACCTATATGAAGAGGGTATAAGCAAACACACTAATTACATAGACTAGAATAAGAATGAAAATTTAGATGTGTACTTTTCTAGCAGGCAAGAAAAAAGGAGAAACCTATTTTTCCATTAAAGGATAAAAACTCATATTTTCTTATTGCCTATTATTATAACTTGTATTATTCTGTAATAGAGAAATATAAGTTTTTAAAGAGGAATAATTTATCGGTACTAAAAGCTAAAAAGAAAATCTCATGGTTTTGCATGATGAGAAGATCAGTAATATACTGTTGGCCTTAACTAAAATAGTCTACAGCTTAATGGTAAAACCATGCTATCAAATATGATTACTGAAGTTAATGCACTTATATCTCTAAGAGATTTTATTTCTTGTCCTCACAGATCCAAGAAGACACCATTTAACTACCTCTTACCAATTATTCTTAATTTCTCTGAAATAACTTCAGGCCTCTGGCTTCTAATACCTATAGCATGTAAAGGCAGCAGTGTTGTCATAGAGAGCAAGACAGAACTAAAGCATATCATTTCTACCTCTCCAGTTTTTTTTCTTTTTTTTTAAATGGCTGCACCCATGGCATATGAAAGTTCCAGGACCAGGGACTGAATGTGAACTGTAGCTGGACTTAAGCCATGCCTGTGGCAATGCCATACCCTTTAACCCGCTGTGCTGGGCCAGGGATGGAACCCATGCCTCCCTAGTCAGATTCCCTTTTTTTTTTTTTTTTTTTTTTTGTCTTTAGGGCTACACCCGTGGCATATAGAAGTTCCCAGGCTTGGGGTCGAACTGGACCTACAACTCCTGGACTATGCCACAGCCACAGCAATGCCAGATCCAAGCTCCGTCTGTAACCTACACCACAGCTCACAGCAATGCCAGAACCTTAACACACTGAGTGAGGCCAGGGATCAAACTCCATCCTCATGAATATTAGCTGGGTTCACTAGCACTGAGCCACAAAGGGAACTCCCTGCAGTCAGATTCTTAACCCTCTGTGCCATATCAAGAATTCTCACATCTCTCGTTTTAAAAAGCAATTTACACTTAAAAGATAATTTTGCAGTTATAATCTTGAATATTGAGAATACTTTTACATGCATATGGAAAAACAGTGGAAAAGATCACAAAAATGATATCACTATCTGTATAAGGATAGTAGAATTATACAACTGATCAATTTAAAACACTTTACACATTTTATGTATCATACTGTTGAAATTTCTTTAAATACAAAAATGAAGAGATAAAATTTTAGGCCTAATCTTAAACCACTGAGGGCCATAAAATACATGAAAAAGACTGTACAAATAATCTAATCAAAATAGATGTTTTTAATACAATAGCTTAAGAAAAATTCAGAAGAGATCTAAGTGAATAGGGCTGGGTTGAGTATATGTTCACCACACACAGTGATAAGGCTGTGTGGAGACTTACATCTATTATGCAAACTCTGTCTTGGCACTATTACATCCTTATCTTGTTTGTCCATTCAATTTTCCACCAATATACCCATCCACTCACCCTAAAGACACTTTCTGAAGAGCTATCATGTACCATCAATCATGTTGGATACAGGAAATACAATAGCTCTTTTCTTTTTCTTTTTAGGGTCGCATCTGTGGCATATGGAAGTTCCCAGGCTAGGGGTTGAATCAGAGCTGCAGCTGTCCACCTACGCCACAGGCACAGCAACGTGGGATCCGAGCCACACCTGCAACCTATGCTGCAGCTTGTGGCAATCTCAGATCCTTAGCCCAGTGAGCAAGGCCAGGGATCAAACCCGTATTCTCTCAGATACTGCAGGTTCTTAACCCTCTGAGCCACAACAAGAATTCCTACAGCAACTTCTGAGTCAAGCAATTGATCATCTTAATTCCCCCGAAAACAAAGTGTTTTTCCCTCTCCTAGAAGTCACTAGAACACAATACCTGTTAGTTTTTCAATTACATTATACTAGGAAATAAGAAAATGATTAAAGGTGATTTAATCAAAACAAAGACTGATTTCCTTCTATTAAGATCATCTTCCATGGGAGAAAAGTAGTTTTTAAGAGCTAAACTGAAAGAACATCCTCAATGGAAGAAGGCAGAGATGCTGCACAGTGAGAAACAACACAAGTGCACAACAAATTTCACCCCATAAAAGATGTTCCTATTTCCCCTTATGGTGTAGTCTAAGCATAGCGAACAGCTAAGTGCATGGAATAGTCAACTTGGTCTTTTCTGTAATTTCACAGAAAAGGGAGGCCGTGCAGCAGGGTAGTTAGTGCATGGGCTCTGATGTCAGATTGCCTAGTTTGTACCTTGGCTCTCCCACCAAACCACACTGTCTTCTCTGCTATCACAGGCTGTTTTAAGGATTAATCCATGTAAAGCACTCAGTACACTGCCAAGCACTGTGAATTCCTTTTGCTGTTATAATTATCATCGTGTGTTACATCGTAGCAAAAATACAACTTAAAAATAAGAACTGTGATTAAAGAGAATACAGTCTGAAAAAAAAAAAAAAAAAAAAAAACTCCTGAACAGATGGACACAAGCAGGAGGCATACAACTAAGTATGTATCTACATAATAATAAAATACAAGAAGTAAGTAATAATAGCTACCTTTTACTGACCATTTACTTGGAATGGGCATTTTACATATATCCTAAGTATTATGGGAAGTACACAGTATTAGACTCATTTTGTTTTTATTTCAAAAATTTTTTTTTGGCTGCACACATGGCATGCAGAAGTTCCCAGGCCAGGGATCAAACCCTCACCACAGCAATGACCTGAGCCACAGCAGTGAAGCAGTGACAACATCAGATCCTTAACCTGCTGAGTCATCAGGGAATTCCTTGATCCATTTCACATTTGAGGAGACTGAAGCCCAAAGAAGTTAACCAAGTAGCCTATTAAGGAATTGGAGTTGATGTTGTCTCAAGCTAAGTCTTTCCTTTCTTTTTTTTTTTTGTCTTTTGTCTTTTTTGCCTTATCTAGGGCTGTACCCGCGGCATATGGAGGTTCCCAGGCTAGGGGTCTAACAAGAGTTGTAGCTGCCGGCCTTCGCCACAGCAACACGGGATCCAAGCCGTGCCTGCAACCTACACCACAGTTCACGGCAACGTCAGATCCTTAACCCAATGAGCAAGGCCAGGGATCGAACCCACAACTTCATGGTTCCCATTCGGATTCGTTAACCACTGAGCCATGACGGGAACTCCCTAAGTCTTTCCTACTCTGAACCCATGATATTTCCTTTATTCCTGTTGCCTTTTTATTAACCATAAAGTTAAGTACTAACTATAAGTGACTATAATAAATTTGGTCATAATAGTTTTTTTTAAACTATTTAATTTTATTGAATTACTGTTGATTTATAATGTATGTTTCAGGTATACAACAAAGTGAATCAGTCATACGTATAATTATATCCATTCTTTTTTTCCATATAGGTTATTACAAATTATTGAGTAGATTTTCCTGTGCTATAAGAAGGTTCTCATTAATTAGCTACTTTATACAAGAAGGTGTATACGTTATTCCCTCCCTCTCAATTCTTCTCTTGCCTCCCTTCCCCAATGGTTTCACCTATGGGACCATAAGACTGGTTTTGATAACTGTGCATTTATTTGTTTTTTAAATAAGTTCTTTTGTATTATTTTATTAGATTCCACATATAAATGATATCATATGCTATTTGTCTTTATCTTACTTCACTCAGTATAATCTCTAAGTCCATCCATGTTGCTGCAAATAGCATTATTTTGTTCTTTTTTTATGATTGAGTAATATTTCATTGTATATATGTACCACATCTTCTCTATACATTCCTCTGTTGATGGATATTCAGGCTGCTTCCATGTCTTGGATATTGTAAACAGTGCCACAGTGAACTTTGGGATGTACGTATCTTTTCAAATTACGATTTTCTTCAGTATGCCCAGGAGTGAGACTGCTAGATATGATGGTTCTATATTTAGTTTTTTAAGGAAACTCCATACTGTCTTCCATAGTGGCTGTACTGATTTACATTCCCACCAACAGTGTAGAAGGGTTCCCTCTTCACACTCTCTCCAGCCTTAATTGTTTGTAGACTTTCTGATGATGGCCATTTTGACTTGTGTGAAGCGATACCTCATTGTAGCTTTGAGTTGTATGTCTCTAATAATTAGTGATGTTGAGTATCTTTTCATGTACTTTTTGGCCATCTGTATCTCTTCTTTGGAGATACATCTTTTAGCTTTTCTGTCCATTACTGATTTTTTTTATATATATATAAAAAGCTCCATGAGATACTTGTATATTTTGGAGATTAATCACTTGGTTTGTTTGCAAAATGTTTTTCCCACTCTGTGGGTTATCTTTTCATTGTTTAATGGTCTTCTTTGCTGTGCAAAAGCCTTTGTGTGTAATTAGGTCCCACTGGTTTTCATTTTTATTGTCATTATACCAGGAAGTGGGTCAAACAAAATATTGCTATGATTTATGTCCAAGAGTGTTGTACATATTTTCCTCTAGCTTTATATATCCGGCCTTACATTTAGGTCTTTAATCTATTTTGAATTTATGTTTATACATGGTGTTAGAGAATGTTCTAACTTCATTCTTTTACATGTAACTGTCCAATCTTCCCAGCATCACTTATTGAAGAGGACTGTCTCTCCTCCATTCTATGTTTTTGCCTCCTTCATCGTAGATTAGCTGACCATAGGTGCTTGGGTTTCTTTCTGGACTTTCTATCTTGTTCCATTGATCTATATGTCTGTTTTTGTGTCAGTACCATATTGTTTTGATGACTGTAACTTCGTAGTATAGTCTGTAGTCAGAGAGCCTGATTCCTCCAGTTCTATTTTTCTTTTTAAATATGCTTTGGCTAGGTGGGGTCTTTTTGTTTTCATACAAATTTGAAAATATTTTCTTCTAGTTCTGTGAGGAATGTCATTGGTAACTTGACAGGGATTTCACTGAATCTGTAGATTGCCTTGGGTAGTAGAGTCATTTTGAGAATACTGATTCTTCCAATCCAAGCGTATGGTATATCTTTCCATCTGCTTCTGTTATCTTTATTTACTTTTTTTTCTTTTTTTGGGGGGGGGGCTACCCTGTGGCATATGGAGTTCCTGGGTCATGGTTCAGATCTGAGCTGCAGTTGCAACCTATGCCACAGCTGCAGCAATATGTCAGATCCTTTAACCCACTCTGCTGGGCTGGGAATCGAACCTATGTCCTGGCACTGCAGAGAAAGTATTGATCCCATTGTGCCTCAGTGGGAACTCCCACTTTTGATTTGTTTCATCAGCATCTTATAGTTTTCAGAGTACAGGTATTCTGTCTCTTTAGGTATCCTTATTCCCAAATATTGTATTCTCTTTCATGTGATGGTAAATGGGACTGTTTCCTTAACTTCTCTTTCTGATCTTTCATGTTAGTATACAGAATTGTGGAGTTCCTGTTGTGGCTCAGTGGTTAACGAATCTGACTAGCATCCATGAGGATGCAGATTCAATCCCTGGCCTCACTCAGTGGGCTAAGGATCTGGCATTGCCGTGAACTGTGGTGTAAATCACAGACACTGTTCTTATCTCACATTGCTGTGGCTGTGGTGCAGGCAGGCAGCTACAGCTTCAGTTGGACCCCTAGCCTGGGAACCTCCATAGGCTGCAGGTGCAGCCCTAAAAAGACAAAAAAGAAAAAAAAAAGGTATATAGAATTGTGACAGCTCTGTATTTATTTTGTATCCTGCAACTTTACCAAATTCATTGATGAGCTCTAACAGTATTCTGGTAGCATCTTTAGGATTTTCTATGTATAGTATCATGTCATCTGCAAACTGATAATTTTGCTTCTTTTCCAAGAAGGCACTAGAAGCTTTTCCTTTTATTTCTTTTTCTTCCTAACTGCCTTGGTGAGGACTTTCAAAACTATGTCGAATAACAGTGGTGAAAGTAGACATCCTTGTCTTGTCCCTGATCTTAGTGGAAACGCTTTCAGCTTCTCACCATGGAAAATGGTGTTAGCTGTGGGTTTATTATATATGGCTTTTCTTATATTGAGGTAAGTTCCCTCTATGTCCACTTTCTGGAGAGTTTTTATTAGAAATGGGTACTGAATTTTGTCAAAAGTTTTTTCTTCATCTATTGAAATGATCATATGGTTTTTATTCTTCAGTTTGTTAATGTTATGAATCACACTGCTTTGCAGATATTGAAGAATCCTTGGATCCCTGGGATAAACTCCACTTGATCATGGTATATGATCCTTTTAATATGTAGTTGGATTTGGTTTGCTAATATTTTGTTAAGGAGTTTTGCATCTATGTTCATCAGTGACACTGGTCTGTAATTTTCTTTTTTTGTGGTGTTAGGGTGATGGTGACCTCAGAATGAGTTTGGGAGTATTCCTTACTCTGTAGTTTTTTGGAAGAGTTTCAGCAGAACAGATTTTAACTATTCTCTGCATGTTTGATAGAACATGCCTGTGAAGCCATCTGGTCCTGGACTTTAGTTTGTTAGAAGTTTTTTAATCACGGTTTCAATTTCAATACTTGTGATTGGTCTGTTCATCTCTTCTATTTCTTCCTGGTTTAATCTTGGAAGATTGTACCTTTCTAAGAACCATTTTCTTCTATGTACCTTTCTAAGAACCATTTTCTTCTATGTTATAATTTGGTCATAATATTTTGAGGAATGATTTTATGTCAGTATATCAACCCAGAAGGAAATAAACATAGAATGATGAATGAGTAGCCACCAAGCATAAGAAAAATCCACCTTGTTACTTAGATACATTCACGTAGTGCCTATCAAGTGCAGGCACTGTGCTAAGTGCAGGGTATGCTGATGAGCCAAACAGATGCGCAAAGAATGTATGTGTGTGTATGTCAGTCATTTAAACATGCTAACTTGACAGAAGAATTCTGACACACGCACACTTTAAACATAGTTATCTCAGATTTCTTAAGTATGGCAAAATACTGATTGATGGGCAAAACACCTTATTCAAAAGAATTTAAGAAGGCACTACAAGCTTCTGCTAATATCAGATGTCCTGAACCTGGAAAACATCACAATGCCCTTAAAGAGAAAGTACTGAACCATAAAACTTTGAGTCCTTGCTAAAAATCTACTCAGAGGAAACTCACTGGGGTAGAGGGTGGGGTGATAGTATTTTCTGCATACTACAACCCAAACTGCAGCTGTGTTGCTTCCTCCAAGAGCAATTTCCTTTGTGAGGAATATAAACTAGGTGGGAATAAAGGGACGTGGTTAGCATCATTCAAAGTTAGCATCTTTGAAAATCTGAGAGAAGGTAGAGGAGAAGCAAGGGAGGGAAATTATATACATATACACACACATGTGTGTATGTGCATATATATACACACACATATATATATGGGGGGAGAGAATAAAATAACTAGAAATTGGAGTTCCTTGATAGCTTAGCAGTCAAGGATCTGGCATTGTCATTGCTATGGCACAGGTTCAGTCCCTGGCCTGGAACTTCCACATGTCATGGGCACACCCCCCAAAAAAATTATTTCTATTATTATATAAATAATAATTTCTACTATTATAGAAATTATAATCTATTGGTGATTGCTCTTAAATGACGAGACTTCACAATAAAAATGTATAATTTTTTCATTTGATACTTGAAATCTTTAGAAACATCATTCTAATACAACAAAATTTATAAAATGTTTATTGTATTCAAATCTGTACTTTCTACCTAAAGAAGAAATACAAAAATACTATAAATTATTCTAAGAGTAAAATATTTCTGGCAGGTATTTTTCTAAGACAAAGATCAGTTAGTCTGTGTCAGTCCTGGGCTAATGCAATTTTAACTCAGGTATGCTATGTTTACTGTTGTAATGATACTAGAGGCTGAAAAGAAATTTTTCGCAATATCTTTACAGAAGTTATCAAAAATATCATGTTAACACATTAAAATTATATTGCTAGACAAATTATTTTAAAATTCCCTTTGAGAGGATATAATTAACTGATTTTCTCTTTGAGTAGATGACTTGAGCAGAGATAATGGCCAGTTAATTTGAAGACAATCTTGTTTTATGCCCTTCCTATATTTTAAAACACATTATTACAAATGCTGATTTCCACCTAATACAATTTTAACAATTTTCACTTATGAAATGAATGTGCACATAGGTGAAGAGGCCAACAAGTATAAGCCATATGAACTTAATGCTGGAATCTTCAAATTTTTGGCAAATATTAATTCCTAATCTCACAAAACAAAATTGTTATGCAGATGTGGAGAGCTCTGCATTTAATTTAAACTCTAAATAAAAGAGTAAAGTACCAGTTTAATTTCTATCCTTGAAAGTTCTAACTCAATGTTAAAGCAGATATATATGTATCTATATCTATATAATGGGAAATACAGTGTAGATAATACGACAAAGATAAAAAAACCTATAGATTAGAAATATTGACAATTATTTGCCTGGTTTTAAGATTCACACTTAAAGATCATAGTAGAGGGAGTTCCTGTTGAGGCTCAGTGGTAACAAACCTGAGGATGTGGGTTTGACCCCGGCATTGCTCAGTGGGTTAAGGATCTGGCATTGCTGTGAGCTGTGGTATAGGTTACAGATGAAGCCTGGATCTGGTGTTGCTGTGGCTGTGGTGTAGGCTGGCATCTGTAGCTCCAATTTGACCACTAGCCTGGGAACTTCCATATACTTCAGGTGTGGCTCTACAAAGCAAAAAAAAAAAAAAAAAAAAGAAAGAAAAGAAATGATAATCACAGCAATGGTAAGGTCCTGATTACACTATATGGGCTTTGGGATCCATACTGGGTACAAACACCAGTTCTACCACTCACTATGCAACAATGGAAAAAGTGCTTCTGAACCTCAGTTTCCTCTTCAGGTAAAACAGAATTCTTGGAAGAGCGTAAGAGCATTTCATTATAACAGTGCAGGTAAGTTAGACCATCCACTTGACAAGTGATACAGGTAGATGTACTCAATGAACTTTTTTTTTTTTTATGGCCACAACTGTGGCACAAGGAAGTTCCTAGCCAGGGGCTGAACTGGAGCTGAAGCTGCAGCTTACACCACAACCACAGCAATACAGGATCTGAGCTGCATCTGTGACCTACGCTGCAACCCACAGCAATGCCAGATCCCTAACACACTAAGCCAGGCCAGGGATCCAACCTGCATCCTCACAGAGACAATGTTGGGTCCTTAAGCCTCTGAGCCACAGAGGGAACTCCTCAATAAACTATTAATAGCTGCTATTAATAGCTTCTGAAATAGGTTCTGAAAAGGCAGAGCTATAATGCTTAAGAGTAAAGAAAAAGGCATAAAATTAAAAATTACATATGATTAATATTTAATTACATTAATTACAATGTAAACATACATTCAGCAAACATTGTGCACCTACCACATGCCAGTGTATGTCAAGGTTCAATATTTTGTGGCATTTATAAAAGCGTGGTGGAACAAGAAGTGTAGAACTATGAAGGTATAACGTGGGAACAATGGATATGGTTATCGGTGCTCAGCTGTTTCATGCAACAGTCTCCTTTACATAATCTAATGGTATGAAATGACAATTTTTGCAGCATACCACCTGTTTTTTCAAAATAAGAAAGACAACTTTTATTTATTGGTTTATTTATTTTTCTTTATGGCCACACCTGTGGCATATGGAAGTTCCCCAGCTAGGGGTTGAATCAGAGCCACAGCTGCAGGCCTATGCCACAGCCATGGCAACACCTGAATCCAAGCCTCATCTGCAATTTAAGCCATATTTGTGGTAACACCGGATCCTTAATCCACTGAGCAAGGCCAGGGATCAGACTTGCATCCTCATGGACACTATGTCAGATTCTTAGCCCACTGAGCCACAACAGGAACTCCAAGAAGGAAAATTTTTAAAAGGGTTAGTTTAAGTGAGGATCAGGGAGAACAGTCTTATTGGTCTGGGGTGCAATACGTCTTTTTCCTTTAAGAATAGTAGACTACAAAGTTCTTATTTAAGTTTTTAAGTGACTATTTTCCACTGGGGATAAAAAGGAAAATGGAAAGAAGAAGCGGAGGAGGAAATAAGTGGAAGAGGAGGGAGAAGGGAGGGCAGAAGATACAGAAACACCAGAAGAGAGGATCAGGGGAGAGGGGAAAGTGTAAGGAAAAAAGTATTGGGGCGGCAGAGCTATGTTCATGGTTTTTGTTTACTAAAATGAGTACTTAAATACTCCCCCCCACCACAAACATGTACACACTTTGATGAGAAAGTGATTAATGAAGTTGAGATAGCTCTGTAATTTACAGACAGGTATTTATAATGGTCTCTACCTTTTTCAAATATAATTTGATCTTGTTTCCAAGCTATCATCTTTAAGTTTTCAGATTTGATTGCAAAATCTGATTGGTCTGTTTTCCAAGTTTTATCATAAAGAGGTATTGATATTTCTGAAACATTTCACTTGTTCACGTACTGGTATTTATAGCTACAGTTAAGTACAACATAATGATTTATACAACTGTTAGTGTCATTAGTTAAGTGTAACAATCTGGTACATAATGATGTTATATTTGCAAATTACTATTATTTAGATTTTTTTAAATATATGCAATATCATTTTATAACATAGTACTGTCTGGGGCTGAGGACGCAGGATCAGTAGCTACGCTGTTAACATACTGCATTTTGCTAAGATTTCTGTTGCCCAAGGTTAGATTTGGAGAACTGTCTGATCTGTGGTACACCTGGATCCACGTTACATCACACAAGGAGTGTGTGATGTGTGCCAAGCAATCCTAATAACAGTCGAGAGGATGTAATTTAATAAAACAAACAAGGATAGGATGTTGTCACTTCAAAAGGTCACAAATCCCTCTGGGGTAGATCCACTGTTTAATACATTTCCTGGTGATCCTCTTCTACTTCTGCAAGAACACATTTTTCTTTAAAGAAAGAAGCCATGAAACTTCTGCATCCTTGAATTTTTTTTTTTTTTAGGGCCTTACAAGGGGCATATAGAAGTTCCCGGGCTAGGGGTCTAACAGGAGCTCCAACTGCTGGCCACAACCACAGCAATGTAGGATCTGAGCTGGATCTGTGACCTACACGACAGCTCACGACAATGCCAGATCCTTAACCTACTGAGAGAGGTCAGGGATCGAACCTGCATCTCATGGATAGTAGTCAGGTTTGTAATCTGCTGAGCCACAGCAGGAACTTCCTGCATCACTGAATACTTTAAAATGGCTTTATTTGGCCCTTACTTGATCACATGGTTTGGTTGTTTATAAATTCCTGGCTGGCAAATCATTTCCCAATGGAATTTTGAAGACATAACTTCATTATATTCAAGGATCTAGTGTTAATGCTAAAACTTTTGGGGCTGGTGTGAATCTTACTCTTTTGTAAGAAGATCTATTTCTCTGACAATCTTTTAGGATCTTCTCTTCATCTCTAGAACACTGAAATATCTTAACTGCCTCGCTATGAGTTTTGGTTTTTCTTCCCCCTCATTATACTAGGTATTTGATGGGTTCTTTCAATCCTAAGTCATCTGCTCTTTGGCTCTGAGAAATTCTCTTCTGTCATTTCCTTAGAATTTCCTCTTTATTGCCTTTATTTTTATTCCTGGAAATGATAATGATTGATGTTGAATCCCCCGGACTGAACCCCTGTATTGTTCTTCTTTCTGCAACCGTTTCCCATCTTTCTGTTTTATTTTCCTAGAGATAACATAAAATTATCTTCCTTCTCTCTTTCTGAACTCTTTTGAAATAATATTCTCTATTCTTTTTTCATTGAATTTTAAAAAACATAATGAATGTTCTTGATTCTCTTTGAGGATATTCCGAGATTTTTTTTAAAGCTCCTTACTAATCTCTAGTTCTCTCTAGGGTCAGATATTTTGGTCTCTCTCTCTCTCTCTTCTGTGAAAGGATTTCTTCAAATGCCTGGTAATACTCGATTGTCTACTCAAATTTAATGAAATTTAAGGAATGGACCTAGAGATTATCATAGTGAGTGAAGTAAGACAGAGAAAGACATATATCACATGATAGCAGTTACACGTTGAATCTAATAAAAATGATACAAAACTTATTTTTAAAAACAGAAACTTACTCAACGATTTTTAAAACCAATCTAATGGTTACCACTGGGGTAAGGGAAGAATTGGGAGGGTGGGAATAACATATATACACTACTCTATGATCCTGCAATCCTGCTCCTGGGCATATATCCAGACAAAACTTTCCCTGAAAAAGATACATGCACCCATGTGTTCATTGCAGCATTATTTACAATAGCCAAGACCTAATAACCTAAATGTCCATCAACTAGATAAATGGATTAAGAAGATGTGATACATATATACAATGGAATAATATTCAGCCATAAAAAAGGACAAAATAATTTGCAGCAATATGGATGGAACTGGAGACTCATACTGAGTGAAGTAAATCAGAAAGAGAAAGACACCATATATCACTTATATGTGGAGTCTAAAATATGGCACACATGGACTTCCCATGTGGCTCGCAGCATAACATATGGCACACATGATCTATCTATAAAACAGAAACAGATCATGGACATGGGGGACAGACTTGTGTTTGCCGACGGGAGGAGGAGGGAGTGGGATGGATTGGGAGTTTGGGGTTAGTAGATGTAAACTACTGCATCTGGGGTGGATAAGCAGTGAGATCCTGTTGTATAGTACAGGGAACTATACCTGTCACTGTGATGGAATATGATGGAGGATAATGTGATAAAAGAATATATATATATTCTTTTATATTCGTCAATTATTAAATCTAGGAAGAAATAAAATCTGAATACTATCTTTCCTAGCTTTCCACGCTAAAGTCTTAGATTTTTAAATATATATATATATATATATATATTCACTTTGCTGTACAGCAGACATTAACAGAACATTGTAAATCAACTATAATAAAAAATTTAAAAATAGTGTATAAAATAGATGATTAATGAGAACCCACTGTATAGCACAGGAAAATCTACTAATAACCTATATGGGAAAAAAGAATGGATATATTTATATGTATGACTGATTCACTTTGCTGTACACCTGAAAATAATACAACATTGTAAGTCAACTATACACCAATAAAATTGAATTTTAAAAAAAGGCACTAGAAGCATGCATAGCTTTTAGTACATGGGTGGATGCCTAGCGATCTTCTCTTTCTGGTAAATGAAAGGGATCTGGTCATTATACTTTGAAACCCTTAAATGCCTTTATATGGAGGGCTTTGCAATAAAGTATGAGTTCAAACTTTGTTACCCAGTTTCCTGGGAAGCCCGCTGGTCTCTGTTTATCTGAAGGAGAAATGTCTGGCTGCCAGGCTTTGTGCTCTTACTGGTAAATTATTACTTTACATACTTTTAAGCTCACATCCCCCTTTGTTTAAAGCTCCAGGGCACACACTCTTTCTTCCATGATTGTTGCAGCTGAGGACAGACCAGTTCCTTCATTAGCTAAAGTCTCCTTCTTATGTTACTGGCTTCTTCTGTCACTAATCCTCTATCTACTTTTTGGCTTCTGGACGGGGGTTCATACATCTTATTTACTGCTAGCCTCTTCTCATTCTTCTTTTTAAAAAATCATTACCACGACATCTTGAGGGGGAGAGGAGCTAAAGAGATGTTCTAAAATATACTGAAGGTATTGGTATATCTTGAATGGGAAGCAATCTGGTCACTTCAAAGTTCAATGGATTTGATTTTAAGAGGAGACCAAAAGCACTTGAGAATTACGTCAATTATTAAATCTAGGAAGAAATAAAATCTGAATACTATCTTTCCTAGCTTCCCACGCTAAAGTCTTAGATTTTTAACTTGTATGGCAATAGAGAATAATCATATCCACTGCATAAATACAGGGCTACTTTTGAATGACAAATTAATTAAGAATATTCTGAAGCACAGGAGTTCCCATCGTGGCTCAGTGGTTAATGAATCCGACTAGGAACCATGAGATGCAGGTTCGATCCCTGGCCTCGCTCAGTGGGTTAAGGATCCGGCATTGCCGTGAGCTGTGGTGTAGGTCACAGACATGGCTCGGATCCCAAGTTGCTGTGGCTGTGGCGTAGGCCGGCAGCTACAGCTCCAATTAGACCCCTAGCCTGGGAACATCCACATGCTGCAGGTGCAGCCCTAGAAAAGACAAAAAAAAAAAAAAAAAAGGAATATTCTGAAGTACAAATATAGACAGTTTCCAATTGTAGTATATGCTTATGGAGATTCACTGTAAGGTTATAAAATGTAAAGGATGCAAAATTCACATGAAATGAAAAAATTCTAAAGATGAAACAAACAAGTATCTGATTACTGAGGTCTAGAATCAAGGAATTTGAGCTGGAAGAACCCCAGAGGTTAATGTAGTCCAATTATTTAATTTTCTGTAAGTGAAAATAGAAGCTAAGGATAGAGGCTAAGAGAGTACAGTGAGTAGAACAGTGAATGTCCTTTGCTATAAACTAAAAGAACCACTCTTTGCAAAAATGTTCAAAGCTTGGTGGAAAATACAGTATCTTGTAGTCCCTAAAGATAAGTTTTGATCAGGTACAAACTCCATGAGGACTGAGTTATCATAAATGAAACTGAGAGATGCCCAAATGAGTCATACTTACTCATTGCCCCAGTCCAGGCGCACGGTGATGTGCCGCTTAACCTCCCGCACCTGATCCTGAGTCAGGTGACCAGACAGGAGCTGTCTTCGAAGGTCAATAAGTTCATTCATCACATGGCGTAGCTTGTAGAAAAGATCTACTTTATGTTTCTGAAAGGGCATTTTTGGTGTTGGGTGAAATAAAAAAAGGGGTATGGAAAGGGAATGAAAAAAGAAAGAGAAATAGTTAAACTATGAAAAGTGCTCATTTCTCTGAACCTCTAAAAAAAGGCAATATAAAGAAGGGCTTACTTATGAATCTTAAAGTCCTTAGTTTCTATTGTATAAAAATCTCTATAAAGCGATATCTAAAATATAATTGATCTGGCTCTTGCAAAGTACCATTTGATCTCTGCTCCATTCTGGACTATTCATTTTCCAGTAAGTAACTTAATCAAAGAACAAAAAGTAACACAGAAGCCTAGAGAGGTTTTCTCTGACAGAAATTACCATGCATGTAACAACAAAGATTTCAACTGAACATCCAGTTTCTCCAGGAGGAATACTTAAACTGGGGGAGGGAGACAGAGAATCTCTTGTCCTATTTTGAAGGAACTAAGTTTTCAAATACAAAACTACAGTCTCTGGAGTGAGATTCATTTCAGGTTTCCAGGCCTCATCTAGCTTTAATTAGCTTTCGAAAACAGTATGTGTCCCTAGTGTCAGAGATCTACTCCTTTCAGTTCAATAAAAAGTGTCACCTTTAGAAGAGGTAAGTGGAAACACCTTAAACTTAATTATGGACATCATAGTGGTTTCAACCTTACAAGAAAAAAATGTAAATGCCATGACAGTAGATGATTAACAAAAAGGTTTACTAGAGGGTTTAATTAAAAAAAATTTATTTAAGTTTCAAACTGAAGTCCTACTTGCTCGCAAGTGAAATCCTGATACTGGAATTTTTTAGTTTCTGTTTCCATTATAGAAAAGCATAATTATATATGATAATTAAAATTCCTGGAATGTAACTAATCTATAAGAATGCTTTTAAAGATAAATCCATCTTTACCATAGTGTTAGTAAAATCTCTTTCTGGGATTTCCACTAAGAAAACACTCGCCAAAATAAGCTGGATTCAAATGGCCGTAAATAAAATTAATTATAAAGTAAATTATAAACCAGCATAATCACTAATGTTTTTAAGTGGCCCTTATCTTCTGATTAAAAATTTTGGAACATCATATTTCTTAGAAATCATCTAATGGAGAGAGAGGCCAAGATGATGGAGTAGAAGGACTCGAGCGCACCTCCTCTCATGAAAACACCCAAATCACAACTATCTGCTAAACAACCATCAGCAAAACAGACTGGAAGCTATCAAAAAAGATATTCTACACTGAAGGACAAAGAAGACAACACCATGAGATGGTAGGAGGAGTGCTTTTGCAATATAAGCAATCCCATACACACTGGGTGGGCAATTCACAAACTGGAAAATGACTATCGCAGAAATCAAAGTCTACCTCACACCTGCGGGGTCTGGCATTGGGAAGAGGACCCCCTGGAGCATTTGCTGTTAAAGGCCAGAGGGGCTTGAGTGTAGGAGCTCCATAGGACTGGAGGAAACAGAGACTCCACTCTTGGAGGGCGTACACAGGGTTTCACATGCACTGCGTCCCAGGGCAAATCAGGGACTCCATAAGAATCTGGGCCAGTCCTACTGTGTGGGTCTTGGAGGGTCTCCTGGGGAGGCAGGGGTCCCAAGTAATAATCATTGGTGTAAGCTCCTCTGGAGGCTACCATTTTGGAAAAATCAGGCCCTACCCAATAGTATGCCTACACCAGTGCTAAGAAGCCCTGGGCCAAACAACTTACAACAAACTGGGTAGAAACACAGCCCCACCCATCAGCAGACAGGCTATCTAAAGTCTTCCCAGGCACACAGCCGCCTCTTATCACACCCAGAGACAAAGTTCCGCCCCCTAGAGGGACAAGCCTCAGCACACCTACCAGTGGGCAGACACTAGTCATTCCCATCAGGAAGCCAGCCACAAGACCCTGAATCAACTTCACCCACAAGTGGGCAGACAACAGAAGCAAAAGATGCTACAACACTGCAGCCCGTAGAATGGAGACCACGCAGAAAGCTATACAAAATGAAAAGTCTGAGCAATATGAAACAGATGAAGGAGCAAGACAAAACCCAAGGAAAACAACTAAGTGAAATGGAGATAAGCAACCTACATGAAAAAGACTTTAGAGTAAGAGAGTAAGGATGATCCAAGATCTTGGAAAAAAACTGGAGGCAAGGATCAAGAAATTACAAGAAACACTGAATAAAGAAAGAGAAGATTTAAAGAACAAACAAAGGTGAACAACACGATAACCAAAATGAAATTCACTGGAAGGAATCAACAGCAGAATATAGGA
The DNA here is from genome assembly GCA_004024745.2 of Catagonus wagneri. NCBI lineage: Eukaryota > Metazoa > Chordata > Mammalia > Artiodactyla > Tayassuidae > Catagonus > Catagonus wagneri. The sequence goes on along the minus strand of PVHT021183699.1, from coordinate 34,205,973 downwards.
GGCAGAAGAACAAATAAGTGATGTGGAAGATAGACTGATGGAAATCAAAGTGGAACAGAATAAAGAAAAAAGAATGAAAAGAAATGACAGTATAAGAGAATCTGGGACAATATTAAACACACCAACATTTGCATTATAAGGGAGTTAGAAGGAGAGGAGAGAAAGGGCCAGAGAAAATATGTGAAGAGATAAGAGCTGAAAACTTCCCTAATATGGCACAGGAATCACTCACTCAAATCCAGGAAAAACCCGTCCCTTTAGAAATTATATAATGAAGAAATAGATTTTTGAAGGTCCATCTTAAAGAGAAATTGTTTTTAACTAAAAGACCTTAGGAATCATGTACTCTAACTACATTCAAGCAGTTCCTTCCCCATTCAATAAACATATGAAGAAAAGTTAAGCACCTTGAATGTACATGATGCTGGCAAATGGGCAGAACTCAAATTCTTCTTTTTTCTTTTTAGAGCTGCACCTGCAGCATATAGAAGTTCTCAGGCTAGGGGTGAAATTGGAGCTGCAGCTGCCAGCCTATGCCACAGCCATAGCAATGCCAGATCTGAGCCACACCACAGTTCATAGCAACACTGGATCCTTAACCAACTGAGCGAGGCCAGGGATTGAACCTACATTCTCAAGGAGACCAGCTGAGTTCTTAAACCATTGAGCCATGGCAAGAACCCCTGAACTCAAATTCTTGCCAGCTCAAAACTAATAAAGCCTAAGCAAACTGCATCTAGAAAACTGAAATCTTGAAGTAACAAAGGCAATGTGATATTTGCCTCCAGCACATGAATTTCTTTTTCATAAATCAGGGTGACCTAAGTATAAAATAGAAAGTTAGAACTACTATTTTCCTATCAGTCCATACTCAACAACCCACTATACACATATACAACATTTGTTCATTCACTCAATTAACAATGTTTATGGAGCATCTGCTGAGTGCTATCAGTTTGTTGAGATCACAAGTCTCTACTCTTATGGTGTTTTCAATCTAGAGAAGACAGACAGACCACAGGCAAATACATAATGGTAGTGATAAAGCAGAAAGAAAATTAGAACAGAACAGGGACAAGTGGGTGGCCAAAGGTGGGTTGTCTGGAAACTAGGAGCAGTTACTGCTTCGGGCAGAATGGTCATGGAAAGCCTTCTTTGGCAGCTGAACTTTAGGTAGAAACCTGAATGAAATAAGGTGACAGGATTTAGGAAAACTGCGGAAGCTTTAGAGGCATATGAAACAGCAAGGGCAAATGCCCTGATGTGGAACTGGACTTGGGAAGTTCACAGAGAATAAAGAGACTGATGCACCTGGAACAAAGTGAGCAAAGTGGGGAGTGGTGATGATACAGTCAGAGAGGAAACAAGAACCAGATTAGGCAGGGCCTTTATAAATCATGCGAAGGGCACTAGCTTTTAGTACCAGCAAAATGAGAAGCCACTGGAGGTTTGTAGCAAAAGTGTGATATGACCTAAGTCTTGAAAACATTACTTGGAGTGCTCTGTTGAGAATATATCATGAAAAGGCAAAGAGGACCATAAGAGTTCCAGGTAGGAGGCCATTTATTACAACAATCCATAGGAAGATGAATGACAAAGATAAGAATGGTGAAGGTATAATTTTTAGAGTTTAGAATTTTGACATGTTTTATAGTTAAAGCTGTCAAGATCTGCTGATAGATTAGGTATGAGATATGAATGGAGTCAAGGATCATTCTTTTTTCTAGTCTGAAGAAAATATGTGCAAAAGGGAAACAATGTTCAATTTGGACATGCTAAGTTTGATGTCAAGTTTCAACATTTAGAGGTCAGGAAAGTGAGGAAAATCTAACAAAGGAAATTAAGAAATAAACAGGTAAGAAGAAAATCAAGAGAGTATTATGGAAAACAGGGCTTAAGGAGGACTTTGTTAAATGCACTGAGAGGTTAAATAAAATATAGCCATTACTAACCACTGAAGGAATGGTTGAAATGAGTTCAAGAGTAATGGGGTGAGTTCCCCCTGTGACTCACTGCATTAAGAATGCAACTAGTAACCTTGAGGATGAGGGTTCAATCCTTGGTCTTGCTCAGTGGGTCAAGGTTCTAGTACTGTCATAAGCTGCAGCGTAGGTTGCAGATGCGGCCTGGATCTGGCATTGCCATGGCTGTGGTGCAGGCTGGCAGCTGCAGCTCCAATTTGACCCTTAGCCTGGGAACTTCCATATGTTGCAATCAAGGCCCTAAAAAGAAAAAAATAAAAAAAGTAATGGGAAAGGAGGGAATCGAGACAGAGGACAGACATTTCTTTTGTAGAACTTTCAGTAAGTGGAAGCAGAGAAAAGGGGTAGCAAAACGGATTTTGCAATCAAAGGAAGGTTTTTTAAAAATGAAACACAATTTTACGCTATTTGTATGCTGAAGGTAATAACCTAGAAATAAAATCTTGATGAGGCAGGTGTTAAAACCTTGAGCAGCCAAGAAGAAACGGGTCCCAGGTTAAAAGGGAAGGTTTCACTTAGGCTGGATATCTTATTGTCACAGAGAGGAAAGGCATAGAAATGAGTAATGATACAGATAGTTGCGAAATTTGGTGACAGAATTGTATTTTTCTTCTGGATGTTTTATTCTCAAGGAAATAAAAAGCAAGGTCAGCTGAGAGTGGCTAGAGTTGGAGCTGGTGTTAGAGATTTGAGAATAAAGGAAAATATTTAAAAGTTTCATGGAGAGTGGTAACACAAATCATCAGGGCAAAGTTCAAATGTCAGATAGTTTTGAGATTTGTGAACATTAATTAAAAGTGCAATTTTGTGGGCTTAAGCCATGTATAAGGAAGCATACTGATGATGAAATATCACATATATGCACATATATATATGTGTGTGTATGCACCAATATATACACGTATATAACATACACTTACATACAATATCATATAACAAACATGCATACACATACAAACAATACCAATGAAAAGAATATACTAATATGCTCTTTCTTTTTTCTTTTTAGGGCAATACCTACAGCATATGGAAATTCCCAGGCTAAGGGCTGAATCAGAGCCACAGCTGCAGCAACGAGAGACAAGCAACATCTGTGACCTACATCACAGCTTGTGGCAATGTTGGCTCCTTAACTCACTGTGCAAGGCCAGGGATAAAACCCACACGTCATGGACACTAGTTGGGTTCTTAACCCACTGAGCCACAATGGGAACTCCATAACATACATTCTTAAGGCATTACATGGTTATTTTTTAATTATTGATTTCTTTATTTATTTAGTCTTTTTGCCATATCTAGGGCCGCACCCGCGGCATATGGAGGTTCCTAGGCTAGGGGTCTAATCGGAGCTGTAGCTGCCGGCCTTCGCCACAGCCACAGCAACACCAGATCCGAACCGTGTCTGCAACCTACACCACAGCTCACGGCAACGCCAGATCCTTAACCCACTGAGCAAGGCCAGGGATCGAACCTGCAACCTCATGGTTCCTAGTCGGATTCGTTAACCACTGAGCCACGACAGGAACTCCTACATGGTTATTTTTTTAATCAAGAGTTTCCAACAGGAGCTCCTGCTGTGGTGCAACAGGACCAGCAGCCTCTTGGAAGTTATAAGACATGGGTTTAATCCCCAGCCTGGCACAGTGAGTTAAGGATCCAGCATTGCCACAGCTGCGGCTTAGGTCATGACTACAGCTTGGATCTCATCCCTGGCTGGGAACTCCATATGCCATGGGGAGGCCAAAAGTGGGGAAAAAAACAAGAGAGTTTCTAACAGATTGTATTTTTCAAACATGACAACAATATCTCCCATTCCAAGAGTTCTTTTGCAAAAATGTGAATCTGACACTCCCCTGGTATGAACCAGAGCCTATTTCTTTACACCCTTAAATCCAGGCAGGCCCATGAGACTGCTCTAACCAACCAAACGCGACAGCAGTGAGTGAGGCTAGTTCTAGGTGTCCTTAACTAACCTGGCAGCTATTTGGAAAGTATACTGAAGAATCAGTAGAAACCATAAATTTAGAATAATTAAACTACTTTTCAAGCACATGCCAGGTAGAATTTGCCTCATTATCATGAAAGAATCCCTGGAACTCTGCAGAAAATACCTGATTTAAAAATTATTTAAAGTGGAGTTCCCGTTGTGGTGCAGCGAAAACGAATCTGACTAGTAACCATGAAGTTGCAGGTTCGATCCCTGGCCTCGCTCGGTGGGTTAAAGATCTGGCACGGTTGTGAGCTGTGGTAGTTCACAGATGTGTCTCGGATCCTGCGTTGCTGTGGCTGTGGCGTAGGCTGGCAGCTGTAGCTGCAATTTGACCCTTAGCCTGGGAACATCCATATGCCGAGGATGCAGCCCTAAAAGGCAAAAAAAAAAAAAAAATTTAAACCGCCTGTAACCCAGTGTTGAAAGAAAGACTGCTGCAATGATGTTTCTGAGTCATAAATGGGCTATAGGGCATTCATCACAAAACATGCTACCTTTATTTTTAAACTACATATGCATAAATATTGGCTAATATATGCTAATATAAGATTGTAAAAATCTAATTGAAATTACTTCAAAAGTACTGCTCTCATCAAAGAGAACAAATGTGCTGCCATGAGTACTAGAAACTTTAAGTCAAAATCAATTTAATGGAAATTAAATACAGCATCTAAAAGTTCAAGCTGTTAAGGGAAGATAGATTCCCAGATCTCATTAATATAATTACTTCCTTACTTTTGGATGTTCTTTTATTTACCTATAGGTAGGTGGCTTTGTTTACTCATTTTATTTCTTGTTAAAAGATCAATCATTAAGAACCTAAGTTTATTCAAACATCTCAAGTATTCCTTTAATTGCTATTAATAATCAAGTCTCTTACTATGAAGTAAACTCTAATCCTATTCAAAATGCTTATATTATATCCCAAAACTCTAGGACTCATCCTAGTATAATATAAAAATATCTAAACTGCAGTACTTGCAACTTTAATGACATTTCTGCCAAAAATATCTTTAAGTCTGGAGTTTCCGTCGTGGCTCAGTGGTTAATCAATCTGACTAGGAACCATGAGGTTGCGGGTTCAATCCCTGGCCTTGCTCAGTGGGTTAAGGATCTCGTGTTGCCATGAGCTGTGGTGTAGGTTGCAGACACGGCTCGGATCCCGTGTTGCTGTGGCTGTGGTGAAGGCCGGCGGCTACAGCTCCTGTTAGACCCCTAGCCTGGGAACCTCCATAGGCCGCAGGTGCGGCTCTAGATAAAGGCAAAAAGACAATAAAAAAAAAAAAGAGAGAGAGAAATTTCTGTCAAACAAAATATTTAAATCCAAGCTATATCACAGTTATCTTCAAGTACATATCTGCAAGAAGTAAGAATGCAAAGAAGTAATGTGGAAATTCTTTTTAACTCCTACTAATAAAGATGTTTTTCTCTACAATTTATTTGCTTGACATACATACTTACTCCTTCACTTCTCAGAGACCAGGATGTCTTCCTCACTTCATTCTTGACCCAAACACAGCCTCCCTTATAGACTTGTTGATAACCAAAATAACACTACTTACTGTTTCAACCCTCTTTCACAACACAGATATTTTCAGAAGAGTTAAGATTTAAAAGTCTTTGTTTATTATGGTTACCAAAGGGGAAACAGTTGGGGGTAGAGATAAATTAAAGGGATGGGATTAACACATATACACTAGTATATAAAAAGTAGATAACTGGGAATTCCCATTGTGGCTCAGTGGTTAATGAACCCGACTAGCATCCATGAAGACTCGTATTTAATCCCTGGCCTCGCTCAGTGGGTTAAAGATCAGGCATTGCCATGAGCTGTGGTGTAGGTCACAGATGTGGCTTGGATCCCATGTTGCTGTGACTGCAGTGTAGGCTGGCAGCTACAGCTCTGATTGGACCCCTAGTCTGGGAACCTCCATATGCCGCAGGTGTGACCCTAAAAAGACAAAAAAAAAAAAAAAAAGGGAGATAACTAACAAGGATCTACTATACAGCACAGGAAAATCTACTCAATATTTTGTATAACCTATATAGGAAAAGAGAATGAATATGTATATATTTGTGTGTGTGTATATATATGTGTGTGTGTAACTAATACAACATTGTAAGTCAACTATTCTCCAACAAAATTTTTTTTTAAAGCCTTAGTTTAAATAAGCTGATCATATTCTTTCCCAAGAGGAGATAAAAATCTTGATAAGAAGTGAACAAGTTAACTGAAAGGTAAGGAGAATACTAGTGACGTCCAGTTGCTGATGTGAAGGGTGCCCATTCACAGTTCTGAACAGGATGAACTTATCTAACAGTGAGCTGTGGACAGCTGAGGTGTTCTCAGGCTCACAGTCAGCCCTTCTACACAAGACTCAACAAAACTCTATTTAAAGGCAGCATTTAATTGGTCTCCCCTAGGTACCTCTTTTTAGATAAAGAGACCAATAAGAAGCCAGTTACAATTACCTCCTCCTCCAGATGTTGAAGATGAAAGCTGTAAAGAAAATATCTTGGCTAAAAACAAGACTGAAAACTAAGGCCTAGTGACAGGGTGAGGAAGAGGTGAAGCGGGGAGAGAAGAAGGAAATTAGTGAGAATTCAGCAGAAAGACTCAGGAACTGGAGGTCAGGAGCCTCTGAAAATGTGCATACGCAAGTGTGGGTATGGCAGGTCTGGCATGTGGGCTTGGGTATGGAAACAGAAGAATTGGTTAAAAGTCTTTTAAAAGGCTTTAAGATCATCAGATCATTACCCCATTCTATTTTCCAGTTTTGCTTTTGTTTTTGTTTTTAATGTGATAGTTTTACTCCCTGCAAAGGTTCAAACAGAATCTAAACCACTGCAGGGCACCAAACAGAGCTGATGATGTTACAACGGAAATTAAGTCATGGATTATGTACTAAATTATGCCCTGGGTGCTCTTTCCTCATCAAGCTCCCAAAGTGTTGACAGCCAGGCTTATGTCTTCCTAGGAAGGAGAATGGAGGACTCCTTACTGAGAAAATTTAGCCAAGGGAAAAGACCTAGAAATACTGACAGTTGCTCTCCTACTCCCATGAAAAGCCAGGTCCTCTTCTGATCACTCTACAGTATAACTGTAATGAGCAGGACCCTATAGGGCCTTCCCAGAACAGACCCCCCACCCATGTTCTCTGCCTGCCTTTTGTATATAGTAGAATTTTAGTCAAAGAATAAATTTAGTCAGAGAAATGAAAAATGCACAAAGAAAGGAAAACAGTCAAGCAAAACTAAATAACAGTTTACCCATTTGACAAAGTCAAGGACATTTAGTTCTTCCTCAAGGACTACAGATAATGTTCTCAGTCATGTCTCTCAAGCTGTTTTGCAGATACTGAAACCATCAGATGGAAGAAGTTAACTGTATGCTACCCACAAGCATGAAGACCTCAGGCCAGTTAGAACCAGAAGGCTGATGACTCTCTCAGTTATCTCACTGCCAACCAATCAGAAGAATGTCCACAGTTGGTCATGCCCTGCTCCTTAAACACTATGACTCCTCACTACCCCATCCAGGAGGGGACACAGTTTTGAGGGCATTAGCCTGCTGTGGCCCACTTTGCCGGCAAAGCAATAAAGCTATTCTTTTCTTCATCCGAAGTTCTGTCTCCATGTTTCATTTGGCACTGCTGAACAGAGGGAAGTTTCGGCAACAACATCTGCTAGTTAGTAAATATCAGAGCCATTCACCGAGTTTTCTGTCAAAAATTTAATGCCTCATTCATAAATATGAATGGAAAAGAATACCATATAATAAAGAAAAGCTTTCAACATGACGGAAAAAGATTAAAACAATCAGAAAAAATGGAAATTAGGAAAATAGAAACAATTCCAGGAATAAAAGAGTACTCTAAAGAAACAATAATTAACATTCTTGGAGAGCACAGAGATTACAGTAAATCCCTGAAAAAAGAACGGGATATAACAAGATGGGAGAAAAAGATCCAGAGCTCAAAAGAGATTTGGAAGACTGCTGTAATTTAAAACAAAATCCAGGGAGTTCCGTAGGGGCTCAGCAGTAATGAACCTGACTAGGATCCATGAGGATGCAGGTTCAATGCCTGGCCTCGCTCAGTGGGTGAAGCATACGGCACTGTTATAAGCTGTCGTGTAGGTTGAAGACGCGGCTCATATTCTGTGTTGCTGTGGTTGTGGTAAAGGCCAGCAGTTGCAGCTCCGATTCGACCCATAGCCTGGGAACTTCCATACACCTCAGGTATGACCCTAAAAAGCAAAAATTAAAAAAAAAAAATTCAGGGAGTTCCTGGTGGGTTAAGGATCTGGTGTTGCTGCAGCTATGGTGTAGGTCACAGTTCTGGCTTGGATTTGATCCTTGACCAGGGAACTTCCATATGCTGCAGTAGGTAGCCAAAAATAAATATTCAGTAATAAGGAAAGAACAGAATGTTAAAGAATTCTGCCAGAGAGTAAAACAAAAAATGTAATACAATGGATAAATGGGTGAGAAAATATAAGAAAATTAGTGAATCATTCCAGGATGTTCAATTCTAACAAAAGAGTTCTAGGAAGAAAACCTGAAAACAGGGAGGAAAAAACTGCCAAAGAAGTAACACAATATTTTAGAACTGGGAGTTCCTGTTGTGGCTCAGTGGAAAAGAACACAACTAGAATACATGATGATGTGGGTTCGAACCCTGGCCCCAATCAGTGGGTTGGGATCCAGTGTTGCCATGAAATGTGGTGTAGGTCACAGACGTGGCTCAGATCCCAAGGTGCAATGGTTGTGGTGTAGGCCGGCAGCTGCAGCTCCAATTTGACACCTAGCCTTAGAACTTCCATGTGCCACTGGTACGGCCCCCCCCCCCAAAAAAAATCTTAGAACTGAAGGAAATCGGTGTCTAGGATGATGGAATTCACTAAATAGCCAGTATAATCCAAATACAAGAAAAAAAAGAAGGCAACTAAGACACTTTTGTAAAACTGCAGAACACTGGGGACAAAGAAATGATTCTAACATCTTTCACAGGAAACAATTTGTCAACAAAAGACTCAGGAAAAAGAATGACACTGGACTTCTCAACAACATTGGAAGCTAGAATATAATGAAGTAATGCTTTAAAACTTCTGTACTTTATTTGTAACCAAGAATTTTCTACCAAGCCAAACTATCAATCCAGGTAAGGGTAATCTGAAGACATTTCAAGTATGTAAAATCTCAAAAAAAATTTCTCCTACACATTTTTCTCAGGAAGCTATGGAGAAAATAATTCATCAAATGAGGAAGTAAACCAAGAATTGAGGTGACACTGCTTTAAACCATAAGACAAAAGGTCCTAGCTGAGGGCAAAGAAAATTCTTAGGTCTGATTAACACAGGAGGCTGGAGGGCTCCAAACAAGTTATCTCTATGGAAAAAAAAAACTAGGAATTCATAAAACACTTAAATATTTTTGAACATACTCAAAGGAGATTTTCATTTCTGCCAGAAGGCTAGGAGGAGGAAAACAAAGAAGAAAAAAATAAATAAAAAGAGAAACAACTGTTAACATAAAAAAACTAAATTATACAAGAAAAGAAATATAACTTTAATTCATTATACGGCTCAGATGTAAAAGTAGTTACATAGGCATGGTAGCAACTGCACACTGACTTAACCAAAAAGATGGTGATTATCTATTCTGGAAATACTTGAGGAGGGGAAGAATATACATGAATGGAGAAGGACATACAGAGCTAAAATTCTTATCTTCTGTAACAAGAAATCACTAAATCATATCTAAAATAGAAAAAAATAAATATGCACTAAAATAATATTATTTAGAAATACGAAATATTAGAAGAAATAGCTAAAAGAACTGAATAAAATAAGTACGGCATGGAAATCAGGAATGGGAAGAGACAGGGTCATGAACTACTACTTTTCATTAAAGGCCTAGTTATTTTAATATATGATTTAAAAAGCCATATACATACATTTCTTTGATTTTTAAAAAAATATTTTTGAGTAATTCTCCTGCAGCACAATGGGTTAAGGATCTGTTGTTTTCACTGCAGCAGCCATGGGTCACTGCTGTGCTGCAGGTTCTATCCCTGGCATGGAAACTTCTGCATGCTGCAGGCACAGCAAAAGAAAAAAAGAAAGAAAGAAAAGAAAAAAAATTAAATAGCCTATACCATAAAAAGGCCAATTGGTTTTCTCTGAGTCACAAAGTTAAGTGGAGCCTCAATCCAGCCTTCACTGCTATTTATTACTTTAAATATTAACAAATGAAAGCAGCCAAACTTGCACAAGTGCAATGATCCCTTGTCAGAATCAACACAAAAGCTAGATCATTTATAATGTCTCATTCCCAGAGTGAATGTAAAATAAAACACATTCCACAGAAGAAAAATGCCCTGGAGAAAAAAGCTTTGTCTCTTGACTACAGCAGAGCATCTATCTATTCACAGTGTCCACACTCTGGTGATAGTATATACAGGGTAGAAGTGATAGCCGTTCCCCTGCAAAGCAAGTCCCTTCAGAATAGGAGTCACCCAGCTTCAGCAAAAAGTGAAAAAGTCAGAAGGCATACATCTGTATCCAAGTTATCTAGAGATGCTTCACTGACAGTTTTTTTACACAAAGCCATAATTTCAAGGGCATAGAAGGGCTGTGCTATGCTGAAGCCTACCCCGGCCTGCTCTAGTCTTACCTATTGACTCTGTCTTACCTACTAAAGCAAACAAAACAGCTGGGAACTTTAAACAAAAACACAAATTATTTCACTCACCACCCTACTCTTACAATCTATGTTGAACACCATTACAAAAACACTCTACTTGTGAAATTTATCCAGACCACTCCTGCCTTCCTACTACCAACCCTTGCTCTAGAGTTTCATACTTCTTTTTTTTTTGTCTTTTTGCCTTTTTTTATGTAGAGCCGCACCCGTGGCATATGGAGGTTCCCAGGCTAGGGGTCTAACAGGAGCTATAGCCGCTGACCTTCGCCACAGCCCCAGCAACAGCAATGCGGGATCCAAGCCGCGTCTGCAACCTACACCACAGCTCATGGCAACGCCGGATCCTTAACCCACTAAGCAAGGCCAGGGATCGAACCCGCAACCTCAAGGTTCCTAGTCGGATTCGTTAACCACTGAGCCGCGACAGGAACTCCCATAATTCTTTAATGTAGAGAAATATTGCATAGTGGATAAAGGCATTGATTCTGGAGTCAGAATGTTTGGTTTTCTATCTCAGCTCTGTGAACTGTGGTGCCTTGGGCAAATTTATCAATCCCTGTATGACTGTGATTGCCTCATCCTTTTTACAATAATAATAACAATAAAAAGAGCATCTATCTAAGGTTGTTATAGGGGTTCACTGTGCATGGAACCTAGTAGGTGCTCTTAAATATAGGTATTGCCATACTACATTCCTTGCCCTCTCTCTGCTCTGGACATGGCATCTAGATGTGTTTCTTAAACCACAACACCCCTGTCAGGGTACCATGTCTGGCTTTGGCCCTTGAATATTACTATGTGCACATCTCTAATAATAATCCTTTTCAACTTTCTACTGGTAACTATTGTCTTTTTTTTTCAGGGAGAGAAAGATCATTATTTTAATGCTCAATGTATTTGAGGCACTTTGCACACATCCAATCCTCACAAAGTCCTGTGAGGTTTTATTTCTGATATACATGAGGAGACTGAAACATAAGATCAGGAAATTAGGAAGTGGTAGAGCCAAGATGAACACCTGACCCTGTCTGGCTTCACCGTCCATGTTCTGCTCAGATAACCATGGTCCTGATTTGTATTCTTTTCTTTCATATTTTAACTACCTATATATGTATACCTTAAAAGGTATCCTCACCAACATTTGTTATTTGTGTTCTTTTTGATGACTGCCATTCAGACACATGTGAGGTGATAGCTGTGGTTTGATTTTCTCTAATAATCCACATATCTTCTTTGGAAAAGTATCTCTTTGGGTCTTTTGCCCATTTTTTAATCAGACTGGTTTTTCTTGATATTATATGAGCCATTTATTTATTTTCGATAGAAATAACCTCACACCAGTCAGAATGGCTATTTTTGACAGAAAGAACCTCACACCGGTCAAAATGATAAATGCTGGAGAAAAGGTATGAAGAAAACGGAACCCTAGTACACAGCAGCATTATTTAAAGTAGCCAAGATATGGAAGCAACCTAAGTGTTCATCAACAAGTGAATGGACAAAGAAGACAATATTATATAGATAAAATCTAAATTTCAATTACTTTTGTATAAATTAAAAACAATATTTTGGGAATAACAACATATTCAAGAACATATATTAAATATATTGGAATAAGTGCTCACAGTAGCGGTGATGGGAGAATAGGAGTAGGGATAGAGAATAAACAGAAAAATAAGGTAAAAGAGGATTCTGAAATGAAGAGGACTATAGTGTGTGATGAACAAGGGAATATAAATATCTCAACCCTTCCTTGAGTTCCAAAAGAAAATATAATAAAGAAAACAAATATGCCAAGTTATCACTCTACAATGAAATATATTAAGAAAGCCTGATATTGGCAATGGCCTTATCAACACTGTACCTAAAGAGTCAAAACGTCAGAAGGCTGCACACCCTGAGTGAACTCTAACAAGGGGAAATGGGTGTGTCACATGGATGGTCAAAGAATATTCAACAGACAGTCTGACGGTCTGATGCATGCATCTCCATAATGTAATGAAGCAGGCTCTCTCTCTCTGCTGTATAAATGCCTCTTCTATAGACTGGGTTTTATGAAATCTCCACTGGCTCTGATAATTCTGAACAAGGGATTTCTACTGCAGTACCTGGCCTTTACCTCTTTTTAGCTCAAATCTTACTTTCCATTTTATTTCATAGCTGAAGCCTGAAAAATCAATTCTCTCCTGCCTAGATCCTAGAAACCTAACCAATCCAGGGCATATACACCCCAGTTTATCAGGAGGGGTATACCCATAAGATGGAAAGGGTAGAGTCAGCCTAACAAGATTCCCTTTTCCCTATAAATAATCTGGATGGGTAGTACTAACATCTGACTCTATGATTCTCTATTTTTTCCTCTATGTTTTGACTATTTACAGATCACTGCAACTGACACATTTTAGTTCCTAAAAATTCTGGTAGGCTGCATTCCTTTTCTAAGATAATTTCAACTTTGCTATGAACAGCTATATGTTGCCTTGCTCACTAACTTCCAAAGGGAAAACTCATTTCCTTATTTCCAAAGTTCTCAGGGATTATAACCTTATTTTTACCTTCTTTGACTGACGTGAAGGCCAGATCTAACATTTGGTTTAGATCTGGCATCTGAACTGCCTCTTATGGACCTACCCTAGGGTGACTGGCTTGCCCGGTGCAATGAATTCCTTCCCAGTTTAAGCCTTTTCTCTTAATCATCAGTATACATTTCTAATGGGACACTTGACTCTGATTAGCATCAATGGCAACTTAAATTCATAGTTGAAGGGTTATGGGCAGAAAATCAATAATTCCCATTTAGTTGAAAGTCTGAAATAATTGGTACCAGGGATTCGTAAGTAAAATGATATTGTCATTAAGTTGTCATTTTAATTATACTTCCATTAGGTAGGAAGCAGTACAAGAGACAATATTAAGCTCTGAACTATTATTGTCAGTATTGGTCCTTATTTTAACAATAGAATCAATCTATTTGCATCTTAGAGAAAGAAATAATGTCATGTTATGATTATCCGTAAAAAGTAAGTTTAATTCATAATCAGTATCACTTTCAAATACAAAGTAGAATAAACAAAATCTATTTTGGAACTATACCAGGGTACAGCTATTTCAAGGCACAAATTAAAAGAACAGGCATATGCACAGGAATGGTACTGGAAATGCTCTTAATTCTATATTTAAAAGAAGTCTTTTCTTCCTGCATTAAGAGCTATTGTCAAAGACTAGAACAGTGACTAATACCCAAACCTGTTATCACTAGACTCTATAATTAACAATGAATCAACTATGCTCAGCTTCTTAACTCCCCTCAGATTTGATCAGAGAAACAAAAGTTCAAGAGATCTATGCTAAGCTACTCTTCCTTCCCACATTCAAAATAATAGTACTCCTCTTTGGTATTTTTATGGATATTTTTCACTTATCTAGACCAATTCCCTTTCCTTACAAATATTCAGTCTTAGAAATGACTGACTTACGTAGTTGGTACAAGGCTGTTGCTTTGAACAAGTTCAACAATGGTTAAGGACAAGGAATAATAATAAAAAGCCAGTGTCTTGCCACTATGGAGGACAGTAAGGAGATTCCTTAAAAAACTAACATAGTTACCATATGATCTAACAATCCCATTCCTGGGCATATATCCAGAAAAGATGAAAACTCTAATTCAAAAACATACACGCACCCCAGTGTTCATAGTAGCACTAACTACAAGAGCCAAGACATGGCAGCTACCTAAGTGTCCATCAACAGATGAATGGATAAAAAAGATGTGGTGTGTGTGTGTGTGTGTGTGTGTATACACACAATAGAATACTACTCAGCCATAAAAAAGAATGAAGTAATGCCACTTGAAGCAACATGGATGGACCTAGAGATTTATCACATTAAGTGAAATGTCATACAAAGGCAAATATCACATGACATCACTTTTTTGTGAAATCTTAAAAAATGATACAAATGAATCTATTTACAAAACAGAAAGAGACTCACAGACATGGAAAACAAACTTATGGTTACCAAAAAGGGAAAGAGGAGAGGAATAAATTAGGAATTTGGGATTAAGAGATACACACTACTATACATAATACAAACAAACAGTAAGGAACTATTATACGCACAGGGAACTATATTCAACATCTTATAATAACCTGTAATGGAAAAGAATCTATAAAAGAATATAGGAGTTCCCGTCGTGGCTCTGTGCTTAACGAATCCGACTAGGAACCATGAGGTTGCAGGTTCAATCCATGGCCTTGCTCAGTGGGTTAAGGATCCAGCGTAGCTGTGAGCTGTGGTGTAGATTGCAGACATGGCTAGGATCCCACATTGCTGTGGCTGTGGCGTTGGCTGGCGGCTACGGCTCCAATTAGACCCCTACCCTGGGAACCTCCATATGCCGTGGGTGCGGCCCTAGAAAAGGCAAAAAGACAAAAAAAAAAAGAGAAAGAAGAATATATGTTTTTATACTTTTATTTTTTATTAAAGTACAGTTGATTTACAATGTTGTACCAATTTTAGCTATATAGCAAAGTACATACATATTATATAAAAATATATACACACACACACATATATAAAACTGAATCACTTTGCTATATACATGAAACACTAAATCAACTCTTCTTCTATTTATTTATTTATTTATTTATTTATTTATTTATTTTTGCTGCCCCACAGCATATTGGAGTTCCCAGGCCAGGTATCAGACCTGAGCCAGAGTAGTGACCTATGCCACAGCTGCAGCAACAACAGATCCTTAACCCACTGCACCAGGCCAGAGATTGAACCTGTATTCCTGTTTCTGCAGAGACACTGTCAATCCCGCTGCACCACAGTATATGAAGTCCCATATACTTCAATTTTTTAAAAAACAGATAAATAAGATCAACTGCCTCTTTAAAAAAAAGCCAGTGTCATTTACATGATAAGATAATGTCTCAGTCCCACTGGGCTACTATAACAAAATACCATGAACTGTGTGGTACTGTATAAAACAATAGTAATTTACCTCTCACAGCTTTAAAGGCTGGAAGACCAAGATCAGGGTACCAGCCTGGTCAGATTCTAGTGAAGGCCTTCTTTCTGGATGCAAACTGTGGACTTCTCACTGTGTCCTCCTCCAGTGGAGGGGCTAGGGTCTCTTTGGAGTATCTTTTATAAGAACATTAATTCCATTTATGAGGCCTCTACCCTCACAACCTAGGCACCTCCCAAATCATTTTTGGGAGGATATATACATTTAGACAATAACACATAATGATTTAGCTTAACATTTATATGACAGATTCATCTGATGCTGCTAAAATCATTCCTCATTTGTAAATTGTCTTCAAGAAAGAAAACCAGATTCTTTTACCAACATGTTTATAAGGACTGAGACTCTGATAAGTTTTTGCTTACCACTGAATTCTAAGGTTTAATACAGTTCCTTTAAGTATACAATAAATATATGATAAATGAATAAAAGAATGAGACAAAGAAAAAATTTTACTAATGACCCATAGATATGACACTACGAATAAATCTTTTTTCTAGGTTCTGAGAAGTATTTTAATAAAATTAATCACAAACAGTAAGTTATCGCTAGACTGCAAACTTCATGAAGCCAGGCAACATGTCTGTTTCATTTACTGCTGCATTTCTACAACCTATAACAAAGTATGACACGTAATAGGTGATTAATATTTCTGGAATGAAGGAATGAATGAAAAGCTCACAATGTCTTTACCTTATGAAGAAAACCACAGAGAAAAAGAACAAGGAAATGATTATCACCAAAGTCAAGATAACGATCATTTTATAAAGGGGCGTCTAAAGTTCTGGCAACATTCTTCTATCTAATGTGGGTGTTTAGCTGTTTGCATTATATTTGTCTGCACAGTTGTTTGCATTATGCTTTTTTAGCATCTGCACATACATGATTTATGTGCATTTCTGTATGTATAAATACACTATGTAATTTAAAAAGAAAAGAACATTCCCCAAGTCTTACAGGTCATCAAAAACACAAATGCATGTTTTGTTAAAAAATTTTAACCTGTTCTTGACTTCAAACAAATCTAAACTAAGGCGAAAAAAGAAGCAAATTTTGCTTTAAAAAAACTAAGGGCACAAAGTCCTATGGGACATAACGTAATGTTTGTCTTTCTAGCTTGTTAGATACATTAAGCTTGCATTTAAACTAGTATTCTAGAAAGTATTTAAATAAAATGTAAACCAAATGATGTGTATGAGTTACACGGCAGAGTTACAGGTATGAGACTTAAAGCATAAGAGAAACTACTCAAAGGTAGAAATGTTCACTCATTTATATTAGTCACTTCTAAGATTGCCAGGCAAAGAGTATTTTGGTTTCCACATTTAGAATTAGTTTACAAGAAAGTGAAATTTTGCAAAAGGTTCACTGTATTATAAACACGGGTTCTACAGATCATAGCTCTAATTATTCTAAACTCTCAAGAAAGGATATAGCTATTGGAATTCCAATTCCCAAAAAGAGGAGTGATTATCCAGCAAACCAATCCTCCCACAAATAACAACTATCACTCTGCGTGAAATACTACAAACCAATTACCTGAAAGTTCTGGTGACTAAAGGTAATTAAGCAAGCATATTTTGGAAGGGGGTCAAATGTGAAGCAAGGGGTTAACATGAAGTAAGCAACACCCTCCCTGTATCTTTTTAAAGATTTTTTTCCCTAAGGGAGGCTGAAGTCTTCATAGCCACTAAAACATTGAGAAGAAGCCAGTTATCTTTCTGGCCGAATCAAACATAAAATTATCATGGGCAACCAGGGAACTAATGAGGGGAGAGAAAACAGTGAAAACAAAAAGCTTGCTAAACTTTGAATTATGTGTTTAAATGCAGACCAAGTCTCTGGCCTCAGCCTGGACAATGCCTGCACAGGGCAAACTAAAAGCAGCTTGCATCTGTGGCTTAGAGAACTGAACCAGGATCTGACCCACTACTTGCCAGAGGCATAACAGTGTGCAGTTCTGGACTAGCCAAAATAAACTGAATGCTAAAACAAAAGCAACACTCTTAGAAGCAATATAAGTGAATACAGATTTTCCACAATATAACATTCACAAAGTCTAGGACACAAAGGAAAGTTCTTTATAGAAATCTAATGAGGCGGGAAAATGTTACCCAGTCTTAAAGGAAAAGCCAAAACAGATGCTAAACTTGAGATAATCCCAAAATACTGAGATTATCAAACACATACTTTAAAGGAGTTATTAAAACTACATTCAGTGAGATAAAGGACAATGTGTCCTTAATAAATGATAAAATAAGAAATCTCAAGAGAAAAAAATATTAAAAAAACAACCATTTGGAAATTTTAGAATGGCAAACACAATGTGAAAAATCTTTAAATTTCACAGAATAAGCTTAATGGTAGAGTATGACAGAGTCAGTAAACTTGATGGTAAACCAACAGAAATAATCTAATCCGAAAAGAAAAAAATTAAATTGAACAACAACAACAAAAAAAATAAGTAGAGCCTCACAGAGAGACCTGTGGAACAATTTCAAAAGTTCAATCATAACAGAGAAGAGCGAGAATAAGACTGGAAAAATAATGGCAGAAACTTTCCAGTGCTGGTGAAGGATATAACATCAGAAATCCAGTAAGTTCAGCAAAACTGCAAACAAACTGAAGGAATTCATGTGTAGATACAACTTAGCCAAACTGCATTCAGAGAAAAACAGTAAATTATATCCAGCAGAAAAAAGATTCATGTTTCCATTTTTGTCAGAAATTATGAGGTTGGATCACAAAAAAATAGTATTTAATATTAAAAAAGTCAACCCAGAATTCTACGTCCAGAAAAAAATCATTTGAAAATTGGAGATGAAATAAAAACATTTTAAGAAAAAGGAAAACTAAGAGTCTACACTGTCATTGAACTCACTCTACTAGAAATACTGAATAAAATTCCTTATACTGAAGGGAAATAACACCAAAGGGAATCTCCTGGATCTCCAAAAATAAATAAATTGGACATAGTAAATATATGAGTAAATATTAAAGACTACTTTGTTCTTAATTTCTTTAAAGTATGATTGATTAAAGAAAAAATTATAATACTGTCTTAACTGAGTCTCATATAGAGAAAAGCAATATAGATAACTATAACAATTCAAACAACTATAACAGCAGTATGTTTTGTAAATACACCTAATACAGTTGAAAGATATTTTTATTGTAAAGTACAACAATATCAAGTCTATATAAACCATGAAAGGCTATAAATGTATAATTCCTAGAGAAATAGCCAAAAAATGCAAGGTATAATTAAAAGTCAACACAAAAATTATAATGGATCTCTTAAAAGTATTCAAGTAACTCCAAAAAATGTGGGAAAGAGAAAAAAGAATAAAAAACAAATGGGACAAACAAAAAAATACATATGTAAAACAAACATATCAATGATTACATTAAATTCAATAGAATAAACACAAATTTTAAAATATAATAAAAGGCAAATAATATCATAATGGATAAAATTCAAGACCCAACTAAATACTACCTACAAGAAATATATTTTACTTATTTATTTATTTTTTGTCTTTTTGTCATTTTAGGGCCACACCTGCAGCATGTGAAGGTTCCCAGGCTTGGGGTCTAACAGGAGCTGTAACTGCCTGCCTACGCCAGAGCCACAGCAACGCAGGATCTGAGCCATGTCTGCAACCTACACCACAGCTCACGGCAATGCCAGATCCTTACCCCACTGAGCGAGGCCAGGGATCCAACCTGCAACCTCGTGGTTCCTAGTCGGATTCATTTCTGCTGAGCCAAGATGGGAACTCCCCAAGAAATATATTTTATGAGTTCCCATTGTAGCTCATCAGGTGAAGGACCCAATGTTTTCTCTGTGAGGATGTGGGCTTGACCCCTGGCCTCACTCAATGGATTAAAGATCTCGTGTTGCCGCAAGTTGCTGTGTAGATGTGGCTTGGATTTGACCCCTGGCCTGGAAACTTCTATATGCCACAAGTTCAGCTGTAAAAAGGGGAAAAAAAAGAAATACATTTCAAATACAAGGACACAGAGAGGTTAAAGGCAAACTGAAGAAAAAATGTCTGGCAAACAGCATGGAGTGGCTATACTAATATAAGATAAAATAAACTTCAAGACAAGAACACTATTGTCAAAATTAACAGAAGTGTACACTTTAAATGGATATACTATATTATATGTAAATTATTCTTCAATGTATTTTTTTTTAAAAAGTAACACGGTAGCAATAAGCACTTACTGAAATAGTGTCATTTAGGACTTGGTGGTACTAACATGAAACATGGCTTAAGAGACTAAAAACGTATAATTACCAAAACTCTCAAAAGCAATTTTCTCTTTGTCACAATTACAATCAGTTTGGGACGCCAACAACTCTTCCTGAATAAATTCTGGAAAAACTATTGAAGTGAGAAGTGAAGATTCCAGCAACACACAAATACAAGGGGAGGGGGAAGGGAAAAGGAAGAGCAGGAGAATAGGAAGAGGGAGAACATCTTGATAAACACTCCAGGACAATGAGACTATCTTAAATCAATGTGTGTGTGAAGGGTGGGTGCTGCAGCATGGGGCACCATTCTTAATAACGCTTTTGTCCTTACCAAACATTGAGAACACTATTGCTAGTTCTTTCACTATAAAGTCATTAGCAACAATTATGGTTGTCATATCAGTAGGATAAAATCAAGATAAAGGACAGACTTTCCTGGGCAAAGTACTGATGAAAATAAGTGCTGGCACTTCCCAGCACTCCTCTTCCTCTCGCTCCTCTTTCCTCTCACTTTCCAGGCCAATGGATTAAAACATAAAACAACTTCTTTTCAATGTTGCCTTTCCCTAAGAGTTTAAAGGCCAGAGGTTGCTTGGAAAAGTAATACAAACTAGAATTATCAATATGGTTTTGTGGTTATTGTACTCTCTCCTTCATTTCCAAAAGAAAGGAAGATGGGGGGGGGACTCAAATAAAGAAAGCATGACCACAAAAAGGTAAATAAAGACATATCAAATTCAAAAGTATGGGAACTTCTGTCTCACATCGATGATGTAGGAGCTGGGAGCAGCCCAATGCTTCTGTGAGGACGGATAAAAAAGCTGGAAAAAACGTACAAAGTAACTTTCTTTTCTTTTTAAATCTTTTTTTAAGTATAGTTGATTCACAAGGTTGTGGTAATTTCTGCTGTACAAAAAAAAATCTTTTTAAAGTTGTAGTTTTCAAGACAGCCAGGCCTTCAAGGCCAAGATTGCGCCAAAAACGAAAACTCAATTAGGTTAAGTCCAATATTCTGCATGCCACTTTCAGAAATTTAATTACACTTGAGTTAGAAATAAAGGTTATTTACTGTACAGGAGAAATTGACAGAAGAAGGTAAATCAACTATAATTTAAAAATAAAATAAAAAAAAATAGGCTAAGAAGCCAGATAAAAAATGGCTACCAAGAAGCAGAGACACCAATAGAAAGCTTTTGTCAGTCATAGGACCTGGAGATAAAAACTGGGATTTCTGTGACAGAGCTACCAGGACTTGAAGAACTAAAGTTTAAAAGAAAAGAACACCTAATTGAGGGGTGCAGAATACTGTTCTAGCTACTTTTCCTCTTCATACATTTTCTTATTGTACCTCTGTTTCATATGCCTTTCTAGGATACACTCTCTGGTAGTTACAGTTTGAGAAATAAGGTTGTTTACTGTGGCCTCACCTCTTTGTTAAGTCCTGGCTTCAATTTTTTTCTCCAAAACTCTGCTAAAACTTGTGTTCTCCTTGTAGCTTGCTGTCTGTTGGTCTTTTTTAACACTGAAGAATGAGAATTATTCTTAAAATTAGAAAGGCATATGAATCAGAGGTAGACCATACCTTACCAGGACTGTAAAAATCACTATAATTAGTAATTTTAAAGACTTCATTAAATACAAAGCCAGTTTACCAACATCACAAAGAGTTTATATACCTTAACAAATGGAAAATAAGCAGTTCAAAATTATTAATTTATAAGAGCAACAATAAACATAAATTTATACGGATAAAGCTAGTATAATAATAAGACCTCTAAGGTGAAAACTCCCAAAACACTGCTAAGAAAAATTAAAGACGACCTACATAAATGGAAGAGGTAAAGACCCTGTTCATTGACTAGAAAACCTAATACTGTCAAAATATCAATTCTCCCAGAAATTACCTATAGATTCAAATATAGTCTCAATCAAAGTCCCAGAAGGGATCTTATAAGGGAGAGGAGGGTGAAGTAAAGTATTTTTAAATTTAAAAACACTCATTTAAAAATATATGTAAAAATGCTGGTAGGAATGTAAATTGGCACAGCCATTATGGAAAACAGTATGGAGAGTCCTCAAAAAACTAAAAATAGAGGTATCATTTAATCTAACAGCCCACTCCTGGACATGTGTCTGAAAAAGACAAAAACTAATTTAAAAAGATACATGCACGCCAATGTTCACAGCAGCACTATTTACAATAGCCAAGACATGGAAGCAGCTCAAGTGTCCATCAACAGATGAATGCATAAAACTCCAAAACTCTGCATAAAGTATGTGTGTGTGCGTGTGTGTGTGTGTGTGTGTGTGTACACACAATGAAATATACTCAGCTGTAGAGAAGAATTGTCATTTGCAATTTGAACCTGGAGAATATCACAATAAGCGAAGCAAGACAAAGACAAATACATATAACTTATATGAGGAATCTAAAATATAATACAAATGAATCTATTTACAAAACAGAAACAAACTCACAGAGAAAACAAAATTACTGTTACCAAAGGGGAAAGGGAGGGTAGAGATAAACTAGGAGTATGATATACACTACTGTATATAAAACAGATAAGCAATGAGGATTTACTGTGTAACACAGAGAACAATATTCCATATATTACGATAACATATGATGGAAAATAATCTGAAAAAATAATATAGGGAGTTCCTATTGTGGCTCAGCGGGTTAGGACCTAATGTCTCTGTGAGGATGCAGGTACAAGATCCTGGCCTCACTCAGTAGGTTGAGGGTTTGGCACTGCTGCAAGCTACAGCAAGGTTACAGATGAGATGTGGATCACGTGTCGCCATGGCTGTGGTGTGTGTGGGTCTAAGCTGAAGCTCTAATTCGACCCCTAGCCTGGGAACTTGCAAATGCCACAGGTGTAGCCATTAAAAAAAAAAGAAAAGGAAACATACATACATACACATAACTGAATCACTTTGCTATACACCTGAAACTAACATAATATTGTAAAATCAACTATACTTCAATAAAAATAAAAATTTAGGTAGAAATGTAAGTGACCAAGAACATCTAAGAAAATCTTTTACAATTTCTTCAAATCTTTAAGAATCTAAAGAATTTATACTCCCAAATATCAAGTATAAATCTACATTAATTAAGACGTGTTGAGAGATTAGATTAAGATGGTGGAATAGAAGGACTGGAGCTCAACTTCTCTCCTGAAAAACACAAAACTACAACCAAATACCGAGCAGCCTTCAACCAAATGGACTGTAAACCTCCAAAAAAGATATTCTACTCCAGAAGACAAAGAGGAGACCACATCAAGAGGTAGGAGGGGCGATTACGCGATAGAAGCAACCCCATACCTCCCAGGTCAGAAGCCCCACAGACTGGAAAGTAACTGCATCACAGAGACTCAGCTACAGGACTGAGAGTTCTGAGCCCCACGTCAAAACCCCATGCCTGGGGATCGGGCACAGGGAGAAAGAGCCCCCGGAGCATCTGGCACTGAAGGCCAGCAGGGCTTGTGTGCAGGAGCTCCATGGGACTGGGGGAAACAGAGACCCCATCCTTGAAAGGCACACACAGACTTTCACGTGCACTGGGTCCCAGGGCAAAGCAGTCTCCAGAGGAATCCGGGTGGAACATGACTGCAATGCTTGGAGGATCTCCTGAGAGAATAGGGGTGACTGTGGCTTGTTGTGGGAGAAGGGCATTGGAGGCGAAGCTCTCAGGAACATTCATCAGCCTGCATTTCTCTGGAGGTGGCCATTTCTGGGAAAATCTGCTCCCTCCCATCAGTGCTGAGAAGCCCCAGGCCAAACAATAATCCACATGGGATCACAGCACCACCCATCACTAACAGGCTGCCTAAAGACCCCGCAGGCACACAGCCAGCCTCTAGTCTCATCCAGAGACAAAACCCCACCCATCAGAGGGATAGGAATCAACCCCACCTACCAGTGGGCAGGCATCACTCCCTCCCATCAGGAAGCCTACAGCAAGCCCCGCCCATATCAACTTTAGTCACAGGGAAGGTAAACGCCAGAACTAAGAGAGGCTACAACT
>PVHT021183699.1:34167423-34180963 GCA_004024745.2 Catagonus wagneri | reverse complement strand
ATCAAAACTTCAGGGTAAAAAAAAAAAAAAAGAGCCACAAGAACCGCAAACAGTTATTACAATGGCAATAAGAACACATATATCAGTAATTTCCTTAAATGTTAATGGACTGAATGCCTCAACCAAAAGACATAGACTAGCCGAATGGATACAAAAACAAGAAAACAACCAATGGATCACTGAAGAAATCAAAGAGGAAATGAAAAAATACCTAGAAGCAAATGACAACAAAGACACGACACTCCAAAACCTCTGGGATTCAGCAAAAGCAGCGCTAAGAGGAAAGTATATAACAATAGAAGCCTACCTCAGGACACAAGAAAAAGCTCATATAAACAACCTAACTTTACATCTAAAGCAGCTAGAGAGGGAAGAAGCCAGGTCATGGAAACAACCCAAATGCCCATCGACAGAGCAGTGGATAGGGAAGATATGGTACATACACACAATAGAATATTACTCAGCCATTAAAAGGAACGGAATAACAACATTTATAGCAACATGGATGAACCTAGTAATTATCGTACGAAGTGAAACCAGTCAGACAATTAGACAGCAACACCCAATGCTACAGCTTACATGTAGAAACTAAAGAGACACAATGAACTTCTTTGAAGAACAGACAATGACTCACAGATTTTGGAAAACCTTGGTTTTTCAAATAAGACAATCTGGGGATTGGGGGAATGCACTGTGGGTTTGGGACACAAAATCTATCGTATTGACTTATGATCTTTGTACACCTATAACTGAAATAAAATTCATTGTTAATAAGAAAAAAAAAGAACGCTTCAGGGATAATGAAATAAAAATAAAAAAGTAAAAAATAAAACAAAAGATAAAAAGAATGCTGTCAGGGAGTTCCCCGGTGGCCACAGGTCTTAAGAGCCTCGCGCTACCGCTGCTTTGTCTGTGGCAAGAGTTGCATGGGGAGAAGAAGTCCCTGTGGGAATTTCTCCCAATTCATTTGCAGTTACCCAGGGATCAAGCGGATCAGCTTCAAAAATAATGCAGTCAATAAATAATTTTCTGAAAGCCAAAAAAAAAAAAAAGACGTGTTTACCATATGATCTAATATCCTGAATCTAATATAGTTCACAAATGAACCTTTCTACAGAAAAGAAAATCATCACGGACTTGGAGAACAAACTTGTGGATACCAAGGGGTCAGGGGGAGGGAATGGGATGGTATGGGAATCTGGGGTTAATAGATGTAGACTATTGCCTTTGGGATGGAAAAGCAAGGAAATCCTACTGTATAGCACCAGGAACTATGTCTAATCACTTGTGACAAATCTATATATGTATGTGTAACCAGGTCACCACGCTGTACAGATGAAAAATTGACAGAAAACTGTAAACCACCTATAATGGAAAAATAAAAATCATTTAATATAAAAAAAAAAAAAGATGTGTTGAGGAGTTTCCATTGTGGCTCTGCAATAACAAACCTGACTAGTATCCATGAGAATGTGGGTTCAATCTCTGGCCTTGCTCAGTGGGTTAAAGGATGCAGCACTGCCATGAGCTGTGGTATAGGCTGCAGACGTGGCTTGGATCCCACACTGCTGTGGCTGTGGTGTGGCTATAGCTCCAATTCGACTCCTAGCCTGGGAACTTCCATATGCTGTGGGTGTGACCCTAAAAAGACAAAAAAAAAAAAAAAAAAAAGATGTGTTGGTACAAGAAAATCAACAGGACAAATAAAACAGAATTTGTAAACAGACTCACATATATATAGTCACTAGATTTATAACAAAGGTGACAATGCAGAAAAATGGGAAAAGTATTTTCTTTCCAATATGCAATGTTCAGTCAACTGATCAATTGACCCCATATTTCCATGACCAAAATTCAATTATAGATATATCTTAGATCTAAATGTGAAAGGTAAACAAGAAAGCTTCTAGATGATAGCATAATCATAAATTTATGGGGAAGAACAATTTCTCAAACAGGACACAAAAACTGCTAAGTACAAAAGTAAGACCAATTAAGTTGGATTATGCTGAAGCTAATAATATCTGTTCATCAGAATATACCATTAAGAGATTTAAAACACAAACTATAGTGTAGAATAATATGTTTCTAATAATATATACAACAAAAGATTTTCATGAGGAAAATGAAAGTGTCTACAAATCAATAAAAACTTTTTAACTTAATAGAAAAATAAGAAAGAACAGAAACTTTACAAGAAACACTGATATCCAAACGGTTGGCTAGTTATCTTATGAAAAGGTGTTCAACTTCATTAGGGAAAAAATGAAATTAAAATCACAATGAAATACTACAACCTGCTCAAAAGAATGACTAAAATGAAAAAGGTTGACAAAAACTAAGAGTTTTGATGGGAGAAAAGGGATACAGAGCAACTAGAATTGTCACACATTGCTGCTAGAAAAGCAAACTGGTCTAATTATTTACAAAGTGTCTATTAAACTTGGACTTCTGTGTTCCTTATAATCTAGCAATTCCATTCCACCCAGCAAAAATTATATTGCTACTTATGTATACTCTGCAAAAGCCTTAAACACTTTCCAGGAACTATATACTATATAATTCTGAAAGACAACTATGAATTTACGTATCAACTCATACTCCACCCAGTTTAATTCCAGATCATCATTACCCAGTCTTTCTTGGAGGCTCCATTCAATTATATATATTTCCTTTAGTGTCTTGGATAATAGAGGTATTTGGGAGATTAAAGTACTGTCATTTCTTGGGATATTTAAGACATTCATGAGAAGGGATCACAGGTAGTTAAGTAATTCTAGTCCTCTCCTGCTGTCTCTCTCCACTTCACACCTCTACCTTCAAAATTTATCTGGGTTTCAAAGAAGATATACGGATGGTCAGTAGACACATGAAAAGATGCTCAACATCGCTAATTATTGGAGAAATGTAAAGCAAAACTACAATGAGGTATCACCTCACACTGGTCAGAATGGCCATCATCAACAGGTCAACAAATAACAACTGCTGGAGAGGGTGTGGGGAAAAGGAAACTCTTCTACACTGAGGTGGGAATGAAAATTGGTACAACCACTATGGAAAACATTATGGGGGTTCCTCAGAAAACTAAATATAGAACTACCATGTGAACCAGCTCCTGGACAAAACTATGATTCAAAAAGATACATGCAACTCTATGTTCATAGTAGCACTACTCACAATAGCAAAGACATGGAAACAACCTAAATGTCCATTGACAGATGAATAGATTAAGAAGAAATGGTACATACAATACAGTGGAATATTACTCAGCCATAAAAAGAATGAAATAATGCCATTTGCAGCAGCATGGTTGCAACTAGAGATTCTCATACTAAGGTAAATCAGAAAGAGAAAGACAATTTACATGTGGAATCTAAAATATGACACAAATGAACTCTTGTCTACAAAACGGAAACAGACTCATGGACATAGTGAATGGACTTATGGCTGCTAAGGGGGAAGGGAGAGGCAGTTAGATGGACTGGGAAATCAAGAGTAATGGATGCAAACTATTACATGTAGAATGGATAAACAATAAGGTCCTACTGTACAGCACATGGAATTAGATCCAGTCTCCTGGGATATGTAGGTAAAATTGAGTCACAATTCTGTACAGCAAAAACTGGAATAACTCTGTAAATCAACTACACTTTGAAAATTTTTTTTAATTATCTGAGTTTCACAAATTATCAAATTTCTCAAAGGAATAAAGTTACCAGAACAGTCTCTTTTTTCATGAAGGGACTATGAAGTGGATGATGCAGGTCAGAATCTCTTATCAAGTCTTCCAAGAAGGTCATTTGAAGCTCAGTCCTGAGCAGCATGACTTTTGTGGGAAGGATTAAAAAGTGGTTAGCGTGACTACTATGGAAACAAACACCCTGAAAGAATCAATTGCTGTATTATGTCATATGTCCTATGTTCAGTAAGAGGCCAGGGTGCCAGTTTATGAAGAACACAAGTGCAGAAAACTAACTTCTCAAGTTAAGAACATTAAAAATTCTCTCCACTGTGTGTCTACTCCTAGAATATCTCTCAATGTGGCTAAAGCAAAAGCAATTTCATAATGTGAGGAGTAAATACAAATTTTTAAGTTTCGAGATGTAAGCCTTACCCAGCCTTTAAAAGTTCACAAGCACTATAAGTTCAGAGATATAACTATGGTACAAAGTGGTATGAAAAGAGTTGTGAGCTTTATTTGGGTAAAGTAAAATATTTCCTTGAGGGGAGCAAAAAGTTTTAAAAGAGTCTGTAGGAGCTAGAGATGAAAGAAAAAAATCCATAATATTTATTTTTTATTTTTTTGTCTTTTTAAGGCAGCACCTGTGGCATATGGAGGTTCCCAGGCTAGGGGTCAGATTGAAGCTGTAGTCGCTGGCTTACACTACAGCCACAGCAATGTGGGATCTGAGCCACGTCTGCAACCTACACCATGGGCCACAGCAATGCCGAATCCTTAACCCACTGAGCAATGCCAGGGATCAAACCCGCAACCTCATGGTTCCCAGTCAGATTTGTTTCTACTGCGCCAGTTATGGAACTTCAAATCCATACCTTTTAAAAGACACTTGCATAGATCGAAAATGTTAGAAAGATTTTATCTTTCTCAAGACGAAATGATGAAATAAACTAGTGATTAAATAATAAGGAACAAGAAGGAAGGAAAAAGGAAAAGTGTATAAACCTCCTATTAAATTTCACACATTGCTAAGGTCTTATGAAATAAAACTCTTAAAATCTTCACCACAAACCTGGGAAGCAGATATTGTTATACTCTTCACCACTTGACAGATGAAAAATCTAAGGTTTAGAAGGGCTAAATGATTCACCCAGGGTCACTGCTTAGAAGCAGCAGAGTTAAGACACAGAGTTCATATGAGTTTCTTAGTGCATAGAATCATTATAGTAGCACTGTAAGACATACTATCATCTATCTCCATGTAGTGTTAAGAAAACTGTCAGGCAGAGACATCAAATGACTTTCTTCATCAATTGCACGTTGACTGTATCATTATACCCATTAATCACACATTTACTGAACACCTACTGCACCAAACCCTATGATAAACACTGGTCCAGAAGGGTTGATGACAAGGCCAGAAAAGTGTACCAGAAAGTTACAGTACATTCTGGTAAGTGATGTTAGAGAAAGGCAGCTACAAAACCTGGGCACTTAACTCTGGGAAGGTTTCTCTCAAGTGGGTATATCAGAGCAAGGATTAAACAAATGAAGAAAACAATCAAAGGGGTGTAAGGAGAACTGGCACTTTCAGGGAACTGGAGTCTTTTGGAAAGGTTTAGAGCACTGAATTTTTAAGGGGAGATGGGAAAAGATAAAGCTAGAGAGAGGAGTGCCACATCATGAAAGGCTACTATACCATGTTAAAGAGCATAGGTTGCATCCTGAAGATGACAGCAAGTCATTAAAGGCATTTAATCAGAAAATAATATGATCATATTATTATTTATGAAGTGACTTGAAGTACTGTGAAGAATAATGGGTACACCAGTTGAGGTAAGTGGAGTATGTGAGAGTAAATGAGTTTAGAGCAGGAAAACTAGTTAGGAAGCTTTTGCAGAAGTCTAGGTAAGAAATGATGATGGTAGAGATGGAGAGGAAGTGATAGATTCGGGAAGCATTTAGGAAATAAAACTGATGAGACTTGATCATTCAAAGGGATGAAGTAAAGGGAGGAGCCTATGATGACTCCCAGGTTTCTTCATGAGGAGTCTGAGGGGATTAGATTCAGAGTACAGGAGGAGAATTTTAAACACAATGAATTGAAGCATCTATGTCATTTAGTAGAGGAATACAGTGGGTACTCGTTATAAGAATCAGAAATTAATGCTTAAATCTGGGATGGTGCTAAAAATAGAGAAATTGCAGTTCACACCATGGCTCAGCAGAAACTAATTTGACTAGTATCCATGAGGACGCAGGTTCCATCCCTGGCCTCGCTCAGTGGGTTAAGGATCTGCCATTGTGTGATTGTGGCTGTGGCGTAGGCCAGTGACTACAGCTCCAATTCGACCCCTAGCCTGGGAACCTCCATATGCTCTGGGGGTGGCCCTAAAAAGACAAAAATAAACATAAAAAAAATACAGAAATTTTCAGTTTGTGGCTGTGTAGTCTATGTATGAGAACAATGAGCGAGATTATACAAACAAGAAAACATAGTAAAAGACATTTAAGAGGATCACAGAAAAACAGGAACCTATGAAATAAGAATCTTGTATAACAGTATTTTACATATCCAGATATATTATTACTCATAATTCCTCATATTTTTAACCTCAGCAAAATGTACATACTATGAGTAGATGACATATGAAGAATGTGAGAAAAGGCTATTATCATACAACCTAGATTTTCTACAGGATTCCCAATCTGGAATATTCTAAGATTTTATACTACTTTTGCAACAGAATAACAAAATGTTCACGCAATTCTAATATTTATTCCCCTATATGTCATCTAAAGGCAGCACAAAAATTCTGTTAGGTCATGCACTTTTTTTTAAAATACTGAAAGTAAGAAACTGGAATGTACAGCAAGACTGCAGGTCCTTGATTGGGGTCCACAGAGACAGGAGATTTGTCTTTTGGATGATGGCAGTGGAAGTGCAAGGAGCCATCTTTTTGAGTGCTCTGGGCCTGTTATCACAGAAGCCTCTCAAAAAGAGCACCCTGCAGGCCCCCCTTCCTCGATACTGACTGCAGAGGACAGCTTTGCTTTCCGTTAGACTCAATTTACTCTGAGACTACTTCTGGATGTTCACTCTTCAGCAAGTGTTGACAAAGAAGTTAAGATCCAGTCTACTATTTATCAGTCAGAAGCACTTCTGAGATCCAACTGGCAACAATGTTTCTAAGCAACAGCAGCTAAA
This sequence comes from Catagonus wagneri, assembly GCA_004024745.2. Lineage (NCBI taxonomy): Eukaryota > Metazoa > Chordata > Mammalia > Artiodactyla > Tayassuidae > Catagonus > Catagonus wagneri. The sequence continues at coordinate 34,174,076 of PVHT021183699.1, read as the reverse complement.
AAGTACAGTGCACCTATTAAAACTTCAATATATTCCTTATTATAGCTTATAAAATAGAGGGAAATTTTAAGTATAGGAGGCATAAATAATAGAAAAATTCTAATTATAGAAATTTTAAAAATCTCCAAATCATATTTATATCAGGAATGAATTGGAGTTCCCATTGTGGCTCAGTGGGTTAAGAACCTGACTAGTATCCATGAGGATGTGGGTTTGATCCCTGGCCTCGCTCAGTGGGTTAAGGATCCAGCATTGCAGCAAGCTGCAGTATAGGTCTCAGATGTGGCTCAGATCTGGTGTTGTTGTGGCATGGCATAGGGCTGACAGCTGCAGCTCTGATTCAACCCCTAGCCCGGGAACTTCCATATGCTGCTACCCTAAAAAAGGAAAAAAAATGCATCAATGTAATATCACCATGTAATACTCTCATTAGTAATTCAGAAATTTTTCTTAGAAAAACTCTTATTTAGTGATATTGCATGTGGATATTAGGTTACTATGAAATTGCCCATTTTATAGGCCCAAAATAATCACATATCAGTAATTTTATATGACAACTTAATAGAGTCAAAATATAAGCTTGTCTCAGAAATACCAACAAAGGCATACATTAATTCATCAAAAATGTACTAAAGACCCACAATGTGCCATGCACCATTTTGGTTACTGGGATAATAGCAACGCACAAACACAATTTTTAAATACCTTCTTTCATGAAGCTTACATTATAATAAATAGAAAAATAATAAAATTATGTAAGTAAAATATATAATATCTTAGAGGTGATAAATGCTACAGAGAAAAGATTGGGGGAACAAGGAGTGTGAGATTGAACATTTTTAATTTCAAATACGGTGGTCAGGAGACTGTGACAGGCACAGAGTCATGAAGGATGAGATAAAGTGACCTGTGAAGGAAGTGACCACTCATTTAAATGAGGTAATGAAGGCTTTTTAAGTTAGATTAACTCCACCTCTACAAGGCGCTGTTCTCAAATGAAAGAAGATACAATAAAAATATAGGCCTAAGAACGGCCATCATCAAAAAGTCTACTACAAACAATAAGTTCTGGAGAAGGTGTGGAGAAAAAGGAACCCTATTACACTGTTGGTGGTAATGTAAATTGGTGCAACCACTATGGAAAACAGTATGGAGATGTCTCAGAAAACTAAAAATAGAATTACCATTTGGTCCAGCAATCCTACTCCTGGGCATCTATCCAGAAAAAGCCATGACTCGAAAAGACACATGTACTCCAATGTTCACTACAGCACTCTATACAACAGCCAAGACATGGAAACAACCTAAACATCCATCGACAGAGAAGTGGATAAAGAAGAGGTGATACATATATACAATGGAATATTACTCAGCCATTAAAAAGAAAGAAACAACAGCATTTGCAGCAACATGGATGAACCTAGAAATTATGCTGAGTGAAGTCAGCCAGACAATGAGACACCAACATCAAATGCTATCACTTACATGTGGAATCTAAAAAAAGGACACAATGAATTTCTTCTCAGAACAGATACTGACTCAAAGACACTGAAAAACTTGTGGTTTCCAAATGAGACAGGTTGGGGAGTGGGGGGATGCACTGAGGGTTTGGTATGGAAATGCTATAAAATATGGTTATGATTGTTGTACACCTATAAATGCAATAAAATTCATTAAGTAATTAACAAACAAACAAACAAAAAATAAAGGTGCAGAATTCAAGCTGGGGAAAAAAAAATACAGGCCTAAAGGATTAATACGAGAGCTTAAAAATAAAAAGACCATGAAAGCCTACTCCACTTAAGTGAGCTGTATCTTTATAGTAAGTCATTGTGATCATCACCATTCTGTATTTCCACAAAATATGACAACTTATTGAGAGATGGTGCAGGATGTGTGTGCTTTACTATTTTACCTACTAGTCATTATAGAAATGTATAACACAAAACAAAATTCTTTTCTTCCTTCATGAAGCTTGCATTATAGTAGAAAGGGGAAAAATAGTTTAAATAAGTACAATATACAATATCTTAGAGATTGATTAATCATCCCCTAAGCTCTCTGTTTTCATAAACATGAGCAGAATCACAATTTCATGTACACTCATGGCAGGAAAAGACTTAACCATTTTAGTTATCTGTCTATTTCTTCATCACAAAATACCCCGCCACTTAAAGGTTAGAAACTGTAAGTATGATCTCACAGTTTTTAATGCATCAGGAATCTAGGAGTGGTTTAGTTGAATAGTTATCGTTCAGGATCTCTCATGAGGGTACAAGCAACATGTTGGCCAGGGCCTAAGTCATCTCAAGACCAGACCAAAGTAAAATCTGTTTCCAAACTCACTCACATGGGCCTCTCCATTGTCTGTCTTGAAATACGGCAGCTGGCTTCCCTCAGAGTGTGAGCAATTCAAGAAACAGAGACAGGAAGAAAGAGAGAACCCAAGATGGAAATCCCGGTCTTTTTAAAACCTTTCTTAGAAGTGAAATCCCATATCATTTCTGCTGTATTCTAGTCATTAGAAGCAAGTCAGTAAGTCTAGCCCACGCTCAAATAGAGGGGATTTCACTGGGGGTGGGGGTGGCTATTTAAAAGTTACCTACCACAACTACCTTTGTCAGGTATTTATGCATTTAAAATTTCTTGATCCTTAGGAACGTTTGCTGTTTTTAGGGTCAATTACTAAGAAGTAAGGCTACCACACGTAATTCTTAGAGTGAATGTATGCCATTCATTTGGAGCTTTGTGAATTGTTCTGTTAAACAGTAAACTCTATAAGCTTGTCTTTTGATGTTTTAAGATTTTACCAATATAGAAATATACAAGGAAATATGGGATTTAGTGATCTAGACTTTCATTTATAAATAAAGTCTGCTTCCTATGCTTTGTTATTACGACCATATGCTCCAATTTACAGTTTACAAAGCAATGTATATTGCCCAGTTTGGACCCATCATTTTTGCTAAAATGTTGCCAGAGCTGCTCCATGTCTTTGCTCAAAATCTGCCAACCCCTATAGAAGAAGTTAACATAAATCTTTCAGATAAAGGGTTCAGAGATAAAACAGGAAGTTACAAACAAACAAAAACAGACGGAATCAGACAATAATGACCTCCAGCAGACCTTAAGTATCATTATATGCTGATTTCCTATATTAGCATATTAAATGACACACCTACTATGGCCATGACCAGATATTAAGGACCAAAAAAGACAAAAATGGGGTGGGACCCCACCCCCCTGAAAAAAGTCCTGCCCCTTTCCCAGGACACTAATGCATAGGCCTCTACATTATTAGCCTCACTCCTACTCCCTTTGTCTTTATTATCTAAAATTAAACTCCTCTCCCCTCTTGTAGGTGAGAAGTTGATCTGAGAACTTGGTTCCTGCTTCTCCATTCTTTGGCCGCTGAACAAAGTCTGTGTTGTTTAGGTCTCAGGTGCTTGAACCAGATGGGAAAAAGAACTCTCCCCCTGCCAAAATAAAGAGCCTTGGCCAGGCCTGGGTTTAAGCAGGGTCCATACAATACACTTTGGAACAAAAAGACAGACTAGCAATTCTTCAAGAAACGAGAAAAGCCTCTAAAATCTATTTGAGGTTTTCTTCCCATCTTCTCTTTGCCTTGCTATTTTTTTTAATGACTCAGTAGAAAAATTCATACTGAGAAAAAAAAAAAGAGTTGTCAAGAGATACTGTCTGAAACATTATTTTATGCTCAGAACAAATATTCAGTGTTCCTCCTTATGTTTCTAAACCCTTCGCCCTGTGTCTGAGTGCCAAGCCCTTTGTTATATTTCATGAATCAGAGCAAGTCAGGGTAAATTTAATAACACTCTTCAGAATGAACAATCACAATCACTTTTCTAACAATCACATACATTTATCCAGAGTTAATAAACCAGTTATTTTCTTCTCAAATACTTTGAGATTGCAAGGCTCAAACATAGCTTAAGAAAAACTATTATATCAAATGGAAATGTAGTCTGTCCCAGGTCATTAAATGGGTCAGAGAGGAGTTGCAGGCTTTTTATTCCTTATGCCAGTAGTCTTCAACTGATTTCAGGAGACAGAACAGGAATGTGACCAGATACACTAAGAAAGGGGAAAATTTCCTTTTTCCCCATTCCTAATGATCCAGCTCACAGGATGAGTGACCAATAGTTGTCACTTCTAATTATGGCCCTATGTGATCTTTTACAATACACCCTCTCCACATGGCGAAAAGTAATCCCAAGATACTGAGACCACTAAGACATTTTGGCTTTAAATTATGTATTACACCTCATTTTGTAATAACTTTGTCATCCTATCAATTCAATTCAACCACTTAGCACCTATTATGTTGTAAGGGTTAGGGGATACAAATGGGAGTCACAGTGGTCCTAGTTCTCAGGAAGAAACTTATTTTTTGACTAGGCCAAGGAATGTATACAAAAGTGAGAAGGGAGTGAAACAACTGTATATCCAAATGGAAAAAAAGAAAAGACTAAATTGTATATCTTATGTTAAAATTAACTAAAAATGGATCATAAATAGAAACATAAAACTATCAAAACTTTAGAAAAAAAAACAGGAGAAAATCTTTATTACCTGTGCATAGGCACAGAATTCAGAGTCATGATATCAAAAGCATAATCCACAAAAGAAAATATGAATAAGACCATCAAAATTAAAAAAAAAATTTGTTCTGTGAAATTACTCATGAGAAAATGAAAAGATAAACTACAGATAAGGAGAAAATATCTGCAAATCAGGTATTTTACAAAGTGTATTCTGATATCCAGAATATATAAAGAACTCTCAAATCTCAATTTAAATTAAAAAATGACTTTAAAGATACTCCATCAAAGAAGATATACAAATGGCAAATAATGAAAAGATGTTCAATTCATTAGCCAGTAATAAAATGTAAATTGAAACATAATGAGATACTATTACATACTATTAGAATAGTTAAACTACACTGGCAGTACTAAGTACTGGTGAGAATACAGTGCAACTGGAACTCTCATGTAATACTGGTGGGAATGTAAAATGTTACAACTTTTGAAAACAGTCTAGCAGTTTCATAAAGTTAAACATGCACTTAACCATACAATTTAGAAATTCCACACCTAGTCATTTACCCAAGAGAAATGATATATGTACATTGTGTATTTATATCATATTATATATATAAAATATGATATCCACGACTAGAGAATGAGGGTTCTTCAGACAAACAGAACCAACAGGATGAGTGTGTGTGTGTGTGTGTGTGTGTGTGTGTGTATACACACATATACACATACATACACACAGAGAGATTTAATATAAGAAACTGGTTTCAAACAATTACGGAGTTTAAAAAATCCCAGGATCTGCAGGCAGTAAACTGGAGACCCAGGAGAACCAATGGTATGGTCCCAATCCAAAAGCAGGAAAAGACCAACATTCCCAGCTCATGTAGTCAGCAAGAGGAGTTTCTTACTCAAATTCAACATAATAAAAGGAGGGTTAGCCTTTTGTTCTATTCAGGCCTGCAACTCATTAGATGATGGCATCCACATTATGGAGGGCAATCTGCAAATTTAAATGATAATCGATTTCAAAATACCCTTAAGAGACACAATTGGAATAGTGTTTGACCAAATATCTGGCATCCGTGACCCAGTCAAGCTGACATGTAAAATTTAACCATCACAACCACTTTTTAGCTAAAAACTGGGAACAATCCAAATGTTTACCAACAAGTAGATAAACAAATTGTATATACCCATCCAATAAAATACTGATCAGAATAAAAAGATATGAACTATGTGACAACAGAAAATGACAAAGTAAGCAGCTCCAACACTTGTTCCCTCACAGAAACATTGAAAAATAAGCAGAAACTGTCAGAACCAACATTTTTAGAATTCCGTAAAACAGTCGAAGGTTTACAGAAAACAATCAAATCTTGAATCAAAAAAGACAACTTAAAAACAGTATGAAGGAATTCCCACTGTGGTGCAGTGGGTTAAGAATCCAACTGCAGATCAGTCCTGAGATTGGATTAAGATGGCGGAATAGAAGGACTGGAGCTCAACTTCTCTCCCAAATAACAGCAAAAATACAGCCATATGCCGAGCAACCTTCAACCAAATGGACTGTAAACTTCCAAAAAAGATACTCTGCTCCAGAAGACACAGCGGAGACCACATCAAGAGGTAGGAGGGGCGATTACGCGATATAAGCAACCCCATACACCCGGGTGGGATGCCCCACAGACTGGAAAGTAACTGCATCACAGAGACTCAGCTACAGGACTGAGAGTTCTGAGCCTCACGTCAAAACCCCACACCTGGGGATCGGGCACAGGGAGAAAGAGCCCGGGGAGCATCTGGCATTGAAGGCCAGCGGGGCTTGAGTGCAGGAGCTCCACAGGACTGGGGGAAACAGAGACCCCATCCTTGAAAGGCACACACAGACTTTCACGTGCACTGGGTCCCAGGGCAAAGCAGTCTCCAGAGGAATCCGGGTGGAACCTGACTGCAATTCCTGGAGGATCTCCTGGGAAAACAGGGGTGACTGTGCCTTGTTGTGGGGGAAGGGCACTGGAGGTGAAGCTTCCCGGGGACATTCATCAGACTGCATTTCTATGGAGGTAGCCATTTCTGGGAAAATCTGGT
>PVHT021183699.1:34149791-34166423 GCA_004024745.2 Catagonus wagneri | reverse complement strand
CCTTCTTACAGAACAGACAATGACTCACAGACTTTGGAAAACCTTGGTTTTTCAAATAAGACAATCTGGGGGGGTGGGGGGATGCACTGGGGATTTGGGATACAAAATCTGTAAAATTGACTTGTGATGATTTATGCACACCATAATTGAAATAAAATCCTTTAAGAGAAAAAAAAAAAAACTTTATCAGTCAAAAAAAAAAAAACCAAAAAAAAAAAAAAAAAGAATCCAACTGCAGGTTAAGAATCTGCTGGTGGGGGTCCGGGGGCTGGGTGGATATTTGATCCCTGGTTAGTACTGTGGCTCAAATTCAGTTGCCAGCCCAGGAACTTCCATGTGGTAGGTGCGGCCGTTAAAAAAATACATATGGGAGTTCCTGTCATGGCACAGCGGAAACAAATCCAGCTAGGAACCATGAAGTTGTGGGTTCAATCCCTGGCCTCACTCAGTGGGTTAAGGATCCAGCATGGTCATGAGCTACGGTATAGGTCACAGATGTGGACTGAATCCTGTGTGGCTGTGGCTGTGGCTGTGGCCAGCAGTTGTGTAGCTCTGATTAAACCCATAGCCTGGGAACCTCCATATGCCACAAGTACGTCTCAAAAAAGCAAAAAAAAAAAAAAAAAAGTATGAAAATTTTGTGGTGTCTTTATTTGCCCTTACCCCAGAACCTTCTCAGCATGGCACAGTTTTAAAGTAGTAGCAGTCTTAAAGTGGCAGTAGACTGTGTTCACAAAAGGGAAAAAAGTCACTGAAGGTAATTCACACAGTACTATGATAACAAAAAACCAGGAGACCTACTTTTATTGGACTGCTAGAGAAAGCTTCTCAGGTGAAGCAACATTAAGTAGAGACCAAAGGATGAGGGGGAGTCAGAGGTGAAGAACCAGGGGATGAACATAAGTACCCGAAAGAGCAAAGATACCAGGTGGTAAGCAGTTCGGTACTTTGGTAAACGGGATAGTGGAATAGAGATGCAGGCAGGGATCATAGCCAGGAGTGGTCATTTATTCTAAGTGCAATGGGAACCACTGAAAGGCTGGCCATGGAAGGGACACAATGGTCCCACATGCATTTTAAAGAGACGATGGTTCCTATCGTGTGGAGAGGGAAACAAAAGGAAGAGGAAATTAAAATACCACACATATCCCATTTCCTCGTTTTTTTAAAAAATGTAGGCCAGTGTTTTACCACTAAAAATCAAACCAGTAATAAAACAAGTACAAATGGAGAGAAATTGAGAGACTCGAGATACATTATGAAGACAGAAATAACGGGGCTTATTGAAGGATTGTATGTGCAGAGAATAAGGAAGAAAAAGAAACCACCGATATTAAAACAAAAGACTAGGATAAAAAGTTTCTTGGAAGAAAGTGAAATTTTTTTCTTTTTAACCTTATCAAATGAATGAATCTTAATTCCCTACTGAAGACTTTTTGGTTTTTCCCATCTTCTACAATTACCAATGACGGTGCCACAGATACTCTCATACTGGTATCTTAGTGATCAGGGAGAGGCATATCTGTGCCATAGAATCTTAGAAGTAGAACTGCTTTGTAGAAGGATGTGCACGTTTAAAAGACTGACAGGTTGGCAAATCACACTCCAAAATGGTTATATTTACATTAACATCAAATACTAAGTACTGTCCATCTTTTGAGTTTTATCAATCTGATAAGTCAAAGTCAGTCCATACCTCCTCTTAATTTGTATTTATTTCTATGTATAGCTAGAAATGTTTTCATATATTTATTGGTGATTTTTATAATTCTTTCTAATGAAATGTCCATATAAACAACTTCCTAATAGAGTTTAAAAGAATACCATCAACAGTTGTTACTTAGTACTGATTTTGGTTCTGGTCAAAATTTTTCCAGGAACTTTGAAATCATTCCACCACACAATCCTTCTCCAGACATGGAGCTGGGGGGGGGTGTGCTATTTGTTTTGTTTTGTTTTAAATTATCTTTTAAAGGTAACTGCTCTGATACAGAAAAAACAATCAAGTAACATTTCCATTTATAGACTAAGACAGTGGCAAAATGTAGAAACATCAAGTAAACTAATAGCGTGGGCATAAATGTTTGTGAGTATGCATGTACAAAAATGAGCATGGCAAAAATTAGCTGAAGGTCCCTGGGGCAATATAGATGCCAGGCACAATCCAGCTCTTTTGGGATGTTTCTTAATAAGTTGCCTGAGAGTTTAAGGATGAGTTCCTGGAATACTAGATAACCAGTTTAGTATCTACTGGAGCCTACTTATTCTCAGAGAAAAAAAATGCACTGTGTTTTTAATCATCAAAAGAGCTCTCCTGAGGGTAGAAGAAGAAATCATAACCAAGTGAAGAAGGTATTAAAAGTTACAGTAAACCCCTTTAAAATTGTTCTTACTTGGGATGGTAGTCATATGTGTAGTCATAAATGTTTAAATTAAGTTTCAGGCTGATATTTTTACATCTTGCTCCTCAAATTGGAGTAGGAGATGGGCCCCTGGGCTGAAAACAGCTGGGAATTGTTAGGCCAAGTAAATTGGGCCTTGTTTCTCTTTGACACTTCAAGGAACAAGTTAATGGCAGGAGCTGAGCTGTGCTGGAGTAGAAAGATGACCACATCAATCACTCCTAGGGTCAAGGAGAGCTCCCTAAATACACATGGGCAGTAAGCCTCCTAGGGGTCAAAAAGGGAGGGGACACCAGGCCATGATAAGCCTTGATACTGTCCTGGCACCCTTTGCTCTGGAACCAAAAGATGTGCACACATTGGGGAAGGATCTGTGTCCAGTCAGGTGTGAGAAATAAAACAAGAAAATTGGCTAAAACTAAACAAAGTCCCTGAAGAACTGTGCTATATAAGTGATTTAAATCGTCTCCCTGATGTGCTCCTCACTCAGGGGGGCGCCCAAACGTGCACCCCTCTTTAGGGTGTATATTACTTCTTTGCTTCTGACTAAAACTACTTCTCTGTGTGCTCTCCCACATGTGTGTTATTGTCTTAACAATAAACTTTATACCTGTTTTCAGAGTCTTTGCCTCCTTGAAACACTCTTGCTTTCAACAGGGGGCAAGAATCAGGGCAATTCTACTTCGTGTCTACCTAGTCTAGTGGCTAGGGTTCCTGGTTTTCAACCAGGCTGCGGAGTTCAATTCCTGAGCAGGGAATTAAGATCTAGCGCCAAGCCATCACTCACTGCTGTCCCTCTGAGATCAAAACCTTGACTTATACAATTCTACAAGCTGTATATAAGAAATATTTTCAGGAGTTTCTGTCGTGGCTCAGCAGAAACAAATCTGACTAGGAACCATGAGGTTGTGGGTTCAATCCCTGGCCTCACTCAGTGGGTTAAGGATCTGGCGTTGCCGTGAGCTGTGGTGTAGGTCGCAGATGTGGCTCAGATCTGGCATTGTGGCTGTGGTGTAGGCTGGCAGCTGTAGCTCCAAATAGACACCCTAGCCTGGGAACCTCCATATGCCATGGGTGTGGCCCTAAAAAGAAAAGAAAAAAAGAAATATTTTCAGTAACTATACATCATTAGTAAAATAAATTACTTATAAAGATACCGACATTGGCATTGATACATAAAACCACTGCTGTTAATGGACATTTACATGTGGTTTCAACATCCTGCATTGGTCTTGCAAACAGGAATTCAATAACAATAAATGAGAGAAGTGGAGTTACCGTCATAGCACAGTGGAAAAGAATCTAACTAGGAACCACGAGGTTGTGGACTCGATCCCTGGCTTTGCTCAGTGGGTTAAGGATCCGGCGTTGCTATGGGCTGTGGCGTAGGTGGCAGATGCATCTTGGATCTGGCATTGCTGTGGCGTTGGCTGGCAGCAACAGCTCCGATTAGACCCCTAGTCTGGGACTCTCCATGTGCCATGGGTGTGGCCTTAAAAAGACAAAAAAAAAAAAAAAAGACAGAATAAATATCTAAATAAATTTATGCCCCATGTTTGTCCTATCCATAGGATCAACGCAAGACATTATGAGACTGTCCAGTTTCTCTAGAACACTTCTTTCCCATTAGCTCCTACCTTCCTGCAATCTTTCTGTCTTTTGAATGTATTTTTCTTTTCCTGACCATCCTTCCTGAACTAATCCTGAAAGGTGGAGAGATTGGTTCATTGCTAACTTTCAAGGCCCATAATAGCACTCACTGTCTTTACTCATTAGGGAGGAGATATCATTTTTTTTTTTTTTCCTTATCTAGGGCCGCAACCGCGGCATATTGAGGTTCCCAAGCTAGGGGTCTAACAGGAGCTGGAGCTGCCGGCCTTCACCACAGCCACAGCAACACAGGATCTGAGCCGCGTCTGCAACCTACACCACAGCTCACGGCAACACCGTATCCTTAACCCACTGAGCAAGGCCAGGGATCGAACTCGCAACCTCATGGTTCCTAGTCGGATTCGTTAACCACTGAGCCACAACGGGAACTCCGAGGAGATATCATTTTTTATTGCCGTTTATCACCTCCTCTTTGCGAATCTTTCCTAAAGTCTGTAAGTACTTGGACGTCTAGAGCTATGTTTTATTTTATTTTTTATATATATATTTAAGTTTTATTTAAGTATGGTTGATTTACAATGTTGTGTTACTTTCTAGTGTACAGCAAAATGATTCATATCTTCTATACATACACACATTTTTCTATACATATACACATATCCATTCCCATATAAGTTATCACAGATACTGAATAGAGTTTCCTGTGCTGTACAGCAAGTCCCATTAACCATCCATTCCATACACAATAGTGTGCATATGGCAATCACATACTTAAGTATAAAATATGGCTCTGGACTAGAGCCATATTTTATACTTAAGTATGTTCTCCACACTCCATCCTATCCCTTTCCCTCAACTGCAAAATGCAGCCTTGAAACAGAAGTTTATCAAATGCAGGCTGATTACAAAATTTTTGCTGCAAACCTAACACTCTGCTTACTGCTGTTGATTCATGGTCAGACAGCTTAGCCATCTTATTTGCTTCACTGAGTCCTAAAAATATGTATTCCACATCCCTTAACTGTAGATTCCATTCTTTAGCTCTTTGGTAGTTTCTTTGGTAACCTGACTTCCATCTTTGCAGCTATGTGAATGACGAACAGCACTTCAGTGCATCAATGACATTTCAGAGTCTTATTGATAAGGACTGTGCCTCCTCATTAAATAGTAAATAAGCTTTGTAGGTGGCACTGATTTAACTGCTTAAACAAAAAATTCCTACTTGAATTTGCTTAAAGAGATAAAAACTAAGAGCAGTCACTCCTCTGCCAGACAATTACAGCTTAGCTTCTTTATTATAGATGTCAGAAGTAATTTAAGGCAACTGACTTTTCCAAATGAATTTAATCACCTGAAGGAATATACTTCTATTGAGAACATTTTAAAGTGACAATACAATTGTGAACATCAATACAAAACACTACATAAAAAATAATACTAACAATGAGAATCCAAACGCTTTTTGCTGTCTCAGGAATATAATTATTGATCTCCTACAGAATGCTTGATCTTTCACAACACACTTAAGATACCATCACAATTTTAAAAATCATACCTTGTTGTAATAAAATATCAAAAATATTGTTGCAGTCTCATTTTTAGTCTCTATTTATGCTACACAATAATATAACAGATAATACCTACTGATCACTTAGCGGGCTCCAGGCATTGTCCTAAGTTCTTCTTACTTGTTATGTAATTGAGCCCTCACACAAGGCTTATGAACCCTCAACAAGGTCACACTTTCCCCTTGGGTAACCTTGACCCTTTCCATGGCTCTAAACATCACTGAATAATGATTGCATAACCTCCTTCTCCAACTTCCCATTCTCTTTGGAAATCCATACAAGCATTTCCATTCGGGTATGGATACTTTCTCCTGGATATCCAGAAATAAACTTATCTTCTATTTTCCTGCTTTTTTCTTCATCTTCAGATATATACACACTTGTTCCTAAAAGTGTGCCCCCATCTTACACTTTACATCTTAGCTAACACAACTACTGCCCACTGGATTTCTCAAAGAAAATAGCACAGGTTTGAAATCACACTGCTCAGGTTTGATAACTGTGTGGAATAAGCAAAATAAGTAATACCTCTGCCAGCATTTCCTTTTAAAAGCCTGAGGATATTACTAATACCTATCTCATAAGATAATTATGAGGAATAAAAGAGAATAGCTCAAGTTTAACAACGGTGTCCAATATATAGTAACTGCTACATAAATTTATGTGTAAAATATTTTATTATAATTTTTGTGACTTCTCCCTTTCCCTTAACAACAGCATACAATTAGTTACTAGATCTCACTAATTTTATTTCTAAAAGTTTTCTTGTATGCAGTCCCTGTATCCTCTGCCATTTTCTGGCTTAGGCTCACACTATTTCTCATTTTCACTGGTTCCCCAGCCTTGCCAATCCACTCCACTCCACCATCAATGTTGCAAAAGCAGATATAATTATATTCTTGCACTGCTTTAAAAAAATGTGCCACTCCCCACAGCCTTAAAAAAAAAGAAAAAAAAAACTTTATAACCTGGGACCTCCACCCTAGGTTTGAGGTAGTACAGATCAGATTCTACAGGGTCTGGTCAACAACATTAAGGATTGGGGTGTTTTTTTCTTAAAGTTATGGAAAGCCATTAAAAATTTTTAACCAGGGCAAAGGCACGCTCAAATCAATTTTAAAAGATCATTTTGGTTACAGTTTAAAGAAGAGAATGTAGGAGCCTAAATATTGAGGTGTACATTCTATTAGAATAGTACTAGTAAGAGATGGTAAATCAGGATGGAAGAAATGGAGGTGGCAAGATTAAAGAAATATTTAATAAAAACGCAGAGAACAAGGTGATGGATTTGTCATGTGCATGAATAAGCTGATATGCACTGGGGAAAGACCAAACTGCAAGAGCAGAGAAGGAGTTTTGAGGTTGGTTCTGGATCCAGAGTGGTTCTACAAATTCCAGTGGCTTTAAATATTGGAATTTCTCAGGGCACAGTCCTATACCCCCTTTCTTCTCCTTCTCAGTCTCTTCTGAGGTCATACCTACAGCTTTAGTATCTATGTATCAGTGTCTACTAGATCTGTATTAATATATTAAAGTAAACTAAATTTTATTTTATTTTACTTTATTTTTTGCCTTTTGTCGTTTTAGGGCTGCACTTGCGGCATGTGGAGGTTCCCAGGCTAGGGGTCTAATGGGAGCTGTAGCCACTGGCCTACGCCGCAGCCACAGCAACGCAGGATCCGAGCCGCATCTGCAACCTACACCACAGCTCACGGCAACGCCGGATCGTTAACCCACTGAGCAAGGCCAGGGATCGAACCCGCAACCTCATGGTTCCTAGTCGGATTCATTAGCCACTGAGCCACAACGGGAACTCCCTAAACTAAATTTTAAAAGATCAGGAATGTGTAGTTCCCACTGTGGCACAACAGGATTGGCAGTGTCTCTGCAGCACCAGGAAGCAGGTTTGCTCCCTAGCCCAGCACAAAGCGTTAGTGGATCTGGAGTAGATGCAGCTGTGGATAGCTCACAACTGCAGCTTGGATCTGCTCCCAGGCCCACAAACTACATATGCTACGGGGTGGCCAAAAAAAGAAAAAAAAAGATCAGGTATAAGCTCTAGAATACATTATTTTTAAACAATAGAATTTCTAAACGTTAATCAATGTAAAAGATTACAGATTTAATTTATCAATCCCATCCACGTGTGTTCAAAAGCAGAAAATCAGTATTTTGATAGAGACTAAGAAAACAAAAGTAATTAAAAATGCACACAACTCTTGTCATGTGGACTTATGGGAAAAAATCACAAATATAAGAGAGGCAATCTTTGCTAAAACATTACAATTTCTACAGCTGAAAAAGATGAAACCCCAAGACCTAAGAATGGACTGGAGACTGCAGAATATTGCCTGGAGAAAGGACAAAGTTACATGATTGCTTGGCAATGAATTTCCAGGCTCTAGTACCTTAGGACTGCAGCAGTGTGCTGTTCCTAGAAATGACACTTTTCTCACAAATCAAAATGTTGTGCTTGAACAACCTTAAGATCTTTTTGTAACACCTTTTTTTGTAAGATATAATAAACCTAAGCTTATTAGACTGATGACATGTAGAGCTCTATGTAAATGTATATTGTTTTTATGCTATGTAATTTAATGTCTCCGAAAAATATTTTAGTGCTATTCTTTTAAAATATAAGACGTGTCTGATGTAAGGCAGAAAGAAATCTACATTTTCAACACAGAAAATCCAAAAAAAAAAAAAAACAGTTTATTCAAAACACTCAGAAAGGGGAGAAGGACTGGAGTTCACCTTCTCTCATGAAAACAACAAAACTACAATCAACTGCTGAACAACGTTCAACAAAATAGACTGGAAACTATCAAAAAAGATGTCCTTCTCCAAAAGACAAAGAGGGGGCCACATCCAGAAGGTAGGAGGGGCAATTACGTGATATAAGAAACCCCTACCAGACATGTAGGCAGCCCACAGACTGGAAAGTAATTATACCACAGAGGCTCAACCACCGGAGTGAGAGTTCCAAACCCCACAACGGGTTCCCATGCATGGGGATTTGGCACTGGGAAGAGGAGCCCCTGGAACATTTGGCGTTGAGGGTTAGTGGGGCTTGTGCACAGAAGCTCTACGGGACTGCGGGGAATGGACTCCACTCTTGCAAGGTTCACATATGCTTTCACATGCACTGGGTCCCAGGGCAAAGCAGAGACGTCATAGGAATCTGGGTCAGACCTGCCTGAGGATTCTCGTAGGATCTCCTGGGACAACAGGGAGTGACTGTGGCTCACTGTGGGGAAGGGACCGTGGAGGCAAAGGTCTTGGGCATAATCATCAGTGTGAACTCCTCTAGAGGTGGCCATTATGGGAAAATCTGGCCCTGCCCATCAGCACTGAGAAGCCCCAGGCCAAACAACAAACTCGGTGGGAGCATAGCTCCACCCATCAGCAAACAGGCTGCCTAAAGATCCTCCCAACCCCAGGCACACAGCCACCTTTAATAACACCCAGAGACAAAGCCCCACCCACCAGAGGGATAAGAATCGATCCACCTACCAGTGGGCAGGCACCAGTCCCTCCTACCAGGAAGCCTGCAGCAAGCCCCCTCAGCAACTTCAGCCACAGGGGGTAAGACATGAGAAGCAAGAGTGGCTACAGCCCTACTGTATGCATAAAGGAGACCATATTTAAAAACTATACAAGGAGGAGTTCCCTTCGTGGCTCAGTGGTTAACGAATCCGACTAAGAACCATGAGGTTGCGGGTTCAATCCCTGGCCTTGCTCAGTGGGTTAAGGATCCGGCGTTGCCGTGAGCTGTGGTGAAGTTTGCAGATGTGGCTCGGATGCCACGTTGCTGTGGCAAAGGCCGGCAGCTACAGCTCCTGTTAGATCCCTAGCCTGGGAACCTCCATATGCCGTGGGTGTGGCTCTACATAAAGGCAAAAAGACAAAAAAAAAAAAAAAAAAAAAAAAAAAAAAAAAAAAAAAAAAAAAAAAAAAAAAAAAAAAAAAAAAAAAAAAAAAAAAAAAAAAAAAAAAAAAAAACTATACAAAATGATAAGGCAGAGAATTAAGACTCAAATAAATGTACAAGAAAATACCCCAGAAAGACAGATAAATAATCTGGAGATTACCAACCTCCCTGAAAAAGACTTTAGACTAATGATAGTAAAGATGATTCAAGATCTTAGAAATAAATTGGAGGAAAAGATTGATAAATTACAAGAAACACTGAATAAAGAAATAGAAGATTTAAAGAACAAACAAGCAGAGACGTAAAACACAAAAACTGAAATGAAAAATTCATGAGAAGGAACCAACAGCAAAATACAGGAGGCAGAAGAATGAAAAAGTGAAGTGAAAGACAGACTGGTAGAAATCACTGACATGGAACAGAAAAAAATTAAAAAGATTGAAAAGAAATGAAGACAGTCGAAGAGAACTCTGAAACAACTTTAAATGCACCAAAATATGTATTATAGGGGTGTCAGAAGGAGAAGATAGAGAGAAAGGGCCAGAGAAAATATTTGAAGAGATAAAAGCCAAAAATTGCCCTGACATGGAGAAGAAATCACTAAAATCCAGGAAGAACAAGTACCATATAAAATAAACCCAAGGAGTAACACCCCAGACACATTAATCAAACAGATCAAATAAAGACAAAGAGAAAATATTGAAAGCAGCAGGGAAAAGAAACAAACAGCATACAAGGGAACCCTGATAAGGTTATCAGCTGATTTTTCACCAGAAACCCTGCAGGCCAGAAGGGAATGGCAGGATATACTTAAAGTGATGAAAGAAAAAAATCTTCAACCAGATTACTCTACTCAGCAAGGCACTTAATCAGATTTGAGGAAGAAATCAAAAGCTTTACAAACAAAAACTAAGAGAATTCAGCACAACTAAGCCAGCTTTACACAAATAGTAAAAGAACTTCTCTAGGTGGAAAAGAAAAGGCCACAACTGGAAATAAAAACATTACAAATGACAAGGCTCACCAGTAAAGGCATACATAGAGTAAAGGTAGGAAATCATCCACATGCAAATAACAGAAATTGTGAGAATAGGAGGGTACAAACGTAGGATACTGGAGATGCATTTGCAATTAAGAGACCAGCAACTTAAAACAATCTTGTGTGTGTGTGTGTGTGTGTGTGTGTGTGTGTATTCCTATCAAAACTTCATGGTACCTGCAAACTAGAAATCTACAATAGACATATACACAAATAAGAAAAATCAATACAAACACAATACTACAGATAGTCATCAAACCACAAGAAAACAAGAGAAAAAGGGGAAAAAAGACCAACAAAAACAAATCTGGAACAATTAATAAAATGGCAATAAGAACATACATACCAATAATTAACGTAAACATAAATGAACTAAATGCCCCAACTAAAACATAGTGGCTGAATGAATACAAAAAAAGATATATATATACTGTAATCAAGAGATCCACTTTGGTACTAGGGACACACAGAAATTGAAACTGAAAGGATGGAAGACAATATTCCATGGAAACGGAAATCAAAAGAAAGCAGGGCTAGAATACTCAGATCAAAGAAAACAGACCTTAAAATAAAGAATATTATAAGAGAAAAAGGACATTACATAATGATCAAAGTATAAATTCAAGAAGATATGACAACAGTAAATATTGAGGCACCCAACACAGGATTACCTCAATCTATAACACAACTGCTAACAACCTTAAAAGAAGAAAATGACAATATCACAATAACAGTGGGGAACTTGAACACTCCACTTACAGCAATGGACAGATCATCCAGGGAGGAAAAAAAAGGAAACAAGGAAACACAGGCCTTAAGGGACGTATTAGAGCAGATGAACTCACTAAATATTTATAGAATATTCTATCCAAAACTAGCAGAATACACATTCTTCTCAAACACACATGGAACATTCTATAGGACTGATTACATTCTGGGCCATAAATCAAGACTCAGTAAATTTAAGAAAACTCAAATCATATCAAACATCTTTTGACCAGAACACTTTAAGACTAGAAATCAATAACAAGAAAACAGAGCAAAAGATACTAACACGTGGAGACTAAACAATATACTACTAAATAACCAGTGGATCACTGAAGAAATCAAAGAGGAAATTTAAAAATACCTAGAAACAAATGACAACAGAGACACAACAATCCAAAACCTATGGGATACAGCAGAAGCAGAGCTAAGAAGGAAGTTTATAACAATAAAAGCCTACCTCAGGTAACAAGGGAAATCTCAAATAAACAACCTAACTTGACATCTCAAGCAACTACAGAAAGAAGAGACAAAACCCAAAGTTAGCAGAAGGAAAGAAATAAAAAATCAGAGCAGTAATGAATAAAATAGAAGTAAAGAAAACCAAAGAAAAGACTGATGAAACTAAAAGCTGGTAATTTGAAAAGATCAACAAAATTGATAAACCCTTAGCCAGACGCATCAAGAAAAAAAGAGAGGACTCAAATCAATAAAATTAGAAATGATAAAGAAGTTACAACTGACATCATCACAGAAGTAGAAAGGATCATAAGAGACTACTACAAGCAAATACATGCCAATAAAATGGACAACCTCAAAGAAATGGACAAATTCTTAGGAAGGTATAATCTTCCAAGACTAAACAAAGAAGAAATAAAAAATATTAGAGTTTCCGTCATGGCTCAGCAGAAATGAACCTGACTAGCATCCATGAGGATGCAGGTTTGATCCCTGGCTTTGCTCAGGATTAAGGATCTGGCATTGCTGTGAACTGTAATGTAGCTCACCAACTCAGCTCAGATCTGGCATTGCTATGGCTGTGGTGTAGGCCAGTGGCTACAGCTTTGATTCAACCCCTAGCCTGGGAACCTCCATATGCCATGGGTGCAGCCCTAAAAAGACCCCCCCCAAAAAAAGGAAAGAAAATAGAAAAGATGAGGGGACCATCACAAATACTGGAATTAAAACTGTGATCAAAAAACATCCATAAAAAAAAGGTCCAGTACCAAATGGCCTTATAGACAAATTCTATCAAAAATTAGATAAGAGTTAATACCTATCCTTCTGAAAATCTACTGAAAAATCACAGAAGCAGGGACACTCCCTAACTCATTCTATGAGGACACCGTCACCCTGACACCAAAATCAAAGATACCCCAAAAAAAGAAAATTACAGGCCAGTAACACTGATGAACCTAGACGCAAAAATCCCCAACAAAATATCAGCACACCAAATCCAGCAATACACTAAAAGGATCATATGCCATGATCAAGTGGGATTTATCCCAGGGATGCAAGGATTTTACAAATCTGCAAATCAATCAGTGTGATACACGACATTAACAAATTGAAGAATAAAACCAAATGATCCTTTCAATAGATGCAGAAAAAGCTTTTGACAAAATCCGACACCCATTTCTGATTAAAAAAAAAAAACAAAAAACCCTCCAGAAAGTGGGTATAGAAGGAACCCACCTCAACATAATAACGGTCATATATGAAAAACCCAAAGCTAACATCATTCTCAAAGGTGAAAAGCTGGAAGCATTTCTGCTATGATCAGGAACAAGACAAGGATGTTCATTTTCACCACTACTATTCAACATAGTTTTGGAAGTCCTAGCCAAGGCAATCAGAGAAGAAAAAAAAAAAGGTAAAAGGAATCTTGGAGTTCCCAGCATGACTCAGCGGAAATGAATCCGACTAGTATCCATGAGGAAACGGATTCAATCCCTGGCCTCGCTCAGTGAGTCAGGGATCCAGCATTGCCATGAGCTGTGATGTAGGTCAGAGACGCAACTCAGATCTTACATTGATGTGACTGTGGTGTAGTCCCACAGCTGTAGCTCGAATTCGACCCCTAGCCAGGGAACTTCCATATGCCACAGGTGCAGCCCTAAAAACCAAATGAATGAATGAATGAATGAATGAATAAATAAATAAACAAATAAATAAATAAAAGGAATCCAAATTGGAAAGGAAGAAGTAAAACTACCACTGTTTGCAGATGACATGATACTATAACTAGAAAATCCTGAAGACATTAACCAGAAAACTGTTAAAACTGATCAATTTGGTAAGGTTGCAGGATAAAAAATTAATACACAGAAATCAACTGTATTTCTATATACTAACAACAAAAGAACAGAAAAATAAATTAGGAAAACAATCCCATTTATCACTGCATCAAAAAGAATAAAATACCTAGGAATAAACCTACCAAAAGAAACAAAAGACCTATACTCTGAAAACGATAAGACACTGATGGAAGAAATCAAAGGTGACACAAACAGACGAAAAGATATACCATGCTCTTGGACTGGAAGACTCAGTATCATCAAAGACTATACCACACGAGGCAATCTACAGAGTCAAGGCAATTCCTATCAAATTTCTGATGGCATTCTTCACAGAACCAGAACAACATATTTTAAAGTTTGGGATCACAAAAGACCCAGGATAGCCAAAGCAATCTTAAGAAAGAAAAGTGGAGCTGGAGGAATCAGCGTCCATGACGTCAGACTATACTACAAAGATAAGTCATGAAAACAGTATGGTACTGGCAAAGGAACAGAAATAGAGATGAATGGAACAGGATATAAAGCCCAGAAATAAACCCAAGCACCTATAGTCAATTAATCTATCACAAAGGAGGCAAAAATATACAGTGTAAAAAGGCAGTCCCTTCAATAAGTGGTGCTGGGAAAACTAGACAGCTACATGTAAAAGAAGGAAATTAGAATACTCCCTAATCCTATATACAAAAATAAACTCAAAAGGAATTAAAGACCTAAATATAAATCCAGATACTATAAAACTCAAAGCAAAACATAATCCAAAACTCTGACATAAACCACAGCAATATCTTCTCGGATCCACCTCCCAGAGTAATGACAGTAAAAACAAAAATAAACAAATGGGACCTAATTAAAACTTAAAAGTTTTTACACAGCAAAGGAAACCCTTAACAAAGGGAAAAGAAGTCAAATCAAAACTACAATGAGATACCACCTCATACCAGTCAGAATGGCTATCATTAATAAGCCTGCAAATAAGGAATGCTGGATAGGGTGTGGAGAAAAAGAAACGCTGCAATTCTGTTGAAGCGAATGCAAATTGGTACAACCACTATGGAAAACAGTATGGAGGTACCTCAGGAATGAACATATAAAACCATCACATAAATCAGCAATCCCACTCCTGAGCATATATCTGGACAAAGCTTTCATTGAAAGAGATACAGAGATTGGATTAAGATGGCAGAATAGAAGGACTGGAGCTCAACTTCTCTCCCGAAAAACAACAAAACTACAACCAAATACCGAGCAGCCTTCAACCAAATGGACTGTAAACTTCCAAAAAAGATATTCTACTCCAGAAGACAAAGAGGAGACCACATCAAGAGGTAGGAGGGGCGATTACGCGATAGAAGCAACCCCATACCTCCCAGGTCAGAAGCCCCACAGACTGGAAAGTAACTGCATCACAGAGACTCAGCTACAGGACTGAGAGTTCTGAGCCCCACGTCAAAACCCCATGCCTGGGGATTGGGCACAGGGAGAAAGAGCCCCTGGAGCATCTGGCATTGAAGGCCAGCGGGGCTTGTGTGCAGGAGCTCCACGGGACTGGGGGAAACAGAGACCCCATCCTTGAAAGGCACACACAGACTTTCACGTGCACTGGGTCCCAGGGCAAAGCAGTCTCCAGAGGAATCCGGGTGGAACATGACTGCAATGCTTGGAGGATCTCCTGAGAAAATAGTGATGACTGTGGCTTGTTATGGGGCAAGGACATTGGAGGTGAAGCTCTCGGGAACATTCATCAGCCTGCATTTCTCTGGAGGTGGCCATTTCTGGGAAAATCTGCTCCCTCCCATCAGTGCTGAGAAGCCCCAGGCCAAACAATAATCCACGTGGGATCACAGCACCACCCATCAGTAAACAGGCTGCCTAAAGACCCCTCAGGCACACAGCCAGCCTCTAGTCTCATCCAGAGACAAAACCCTACCCATCAGAGGGATAGGAATCAACCCCACCTACCAGTGGGCAGGCATCACTCCCTCCCATCAGGAAGCCTACAGCAAGCTCCGCCCATACCAGCTTTAGTCACAGGGCAGGCAAACGCCAG
The DNA here is from genome assembly GCA_004024745.2 of Catagonus wagneri. NCBI lineage: Eukaryota > Metazoa > Chordata > Mammalia > Artiodactyla > Tayassuidae > Catagonus > Catagonus wagneri. The sequence goes on along the minus strand of PVHT021183699.1, from coordinate 34,150,760 downwards.
AACTAAGAGAGGCTACAACTCTATTGTTGGCAAAAAGGTCACCACACCAAAAACCTATAAAATTGAAAAGACAGAAAACTATAACACAGATAAGGGAGAAAGAGAAAAGCCCAGAAAAACAGCTCAGTGATGAGATTACCAGCCTCTCAGAAAGAGACTTTAGACTGTTGATGCTGAAGATGATGCAAGGCATTGGAAATAGACTGGAGGCAAAGAATGATCATTTACAGGAAACACCGAGGAGAGAAATACAAGCTGTAAAAATTAAACAAGAAGAGATGCAAAATACAATCACTGAAATAAAAAATGCCTTAGAAGCAGCCAACAGTAGAATACAGGAGGCAGAAGAAAGAATCACTGAGGTGCAGGACAGATTAGTGGAAATCACTAATGCAGAAGAGAAAAGAGATAAAAGATTGAAAGGAAATGAGCTGAGTCTCAGAGAACTCTGGGATAATGTTAAACGCACCAACATCTGTACTATAGGGGTGCCAGAGGGAGAAGAGAGAGAGAAGGGGACAGAAAAAGTATTCGAGGAGATAATAGCTGAAAACTTCCCTAATGTGGGAAAGGAACCACTCAGTCAAATTCAGGAAGCGCAACGAGTACCATATAAAATAAACCCAAGGAGAAACACCCCCAGACACATATTAATCAAAATGACCAAAATTAAAGACAAAGAGAAAATTTTGAAAGCAGCTAGGGAAAAGAAACAAATGACATACAAGGAAACCCCAATAAGGTTATCAGCAGATTTCTCAGCTGAAACTCTACAGGCCAGAAGGGAGTGGCATGATATACTTAATGTGATGAAAGGGAAAAACTTCCAACCAAGATTGCTTTACCCTGCAAGGCTCACATTCAGATTTGAAGGAGAGATCAAAACCTTTACAGATAAGCAAAAGTTAAGAGATTTCTGCAACACTAAACCAGCTTTACAACAAATCTTAAAGGAACTTCTCTAGGCAG
>PVHT021183699.1:34079913-34148791 GCA_004024745.2 Catagonus wagneri | reverse complement strand
AAAAAAAAAAAAAAAAGAGCAAAAAAACCCCAAACAGTTAATACAATGGCAATAAGAACATATATATTAGTAATTTCCTTAAATGTTAATGGACTGAATGCCTCAACCAAAAGACATAGACTAGCCGAATGGATACGAAAACAAGAAAACAACCAATGGATCACTGAAGAAATCAAAGAAGAAATGAAAAAATACCTAGAAGCAAATGACAACAAAGACACGACACTCCAAAAACCTCTGGGATTCAGCAAAAGCAGCGCTAAGAGGAAAGTATATAGCAATACAAGCCAACCTCAGGAAACAAGAAAAAGCTCAAATAAATAACCTAACTTTACATCTAAAGCAGCTAGAGAGGGAAGAAGCTAGGTCATGGAAACAACCCAAATGCCCATCGACAGAGGAGTGGATAGGGAAGATATGGTACATAATGGAATATTACTCAGCCATTAAAAGGAACGGAATAACATTTATAGCAACATGGATGAACCTAGAAATTATCATACGAAGTGAAACCAGTCAGACAATTAGACAGCAACACCCAATGCTACCACCTACATGTGGAAACTAAAGAGACACAATGAACTTCTTTGAAGAACAGACAATGACTCACAGATTTTGGAAAACCTTGGTTTTTCAAATAAGACAATCTGGGGGGTGGGGGGATGCACTGTGGGTTTGAGACACAAAATCTATCATATTGACTTATGATCTCTGTACACCTATAACTGAAATAAAATTCATTGTTAATATAAATAAATAAATAAATAAAATAAAATTCACCCCATGAAAAAAAAAAAGAAAAAGAAAAAGATACATGCACCCATATGTTCACTGCAGCACTATTCACAATAGCCAAGACATGGGTACAACCTAAATGTCCATCAACAGATGTACGGATTAAGAAGATGTAGTACATACAAACAAACGGAATACCACTCAGCCATAAAAAAAGAACAAAGTAATCCCATTTGCAGCAACATGGTTGGAACTAGAGACTCTCCTACTAAGTGAAGTTAAGTCAGAAAGAGCAAAACGAGTACCGTATGATATCACTTATATCTGCAATCCAATATATGGCACAAATGAATATCTACAGAAAAGAAACAAACTCATGGACTTGGAGAACAGACTTGTGGTTGTCAAGGGAGAGGGAGTGGGAGGGAGTTTGGTGTTAGTAGATGCAAACTACTGTATCTTGAGTGGATAAGCAATGAGGTCCTGCTGTATAGCACAGGGAACTATATGCAGTCACTTGTGATGGAACATGATGGAGGATAATGTGAGAAAAAGAGTGTGTATATGCGTGTGTGTGTGTGTATGTATAAAACTGGGTCATTTTACTGTACAGCAGAAATTGATAGAACATTGTAAATCAACTATAATAAAAAATTAAAAAATAAGATAAAAAATAAAAAACAAAAAGAAAAGATACATGCACCACAATGTTCTTTATAGCACTGCTTACAATAGCCAAGACATGGAAGCAACCTAAATGGCCATCAACAAAGGAATGGCTACAGAATATGTGGTATATATCACAATGGAATATTACTCAGCCATAAAAAAGAATGAAATAATGCCATTTGCAGCAACATGAATTGACTTAGTGATTATCATACTATGTGGAGCAAATCAGGCAGAGACAATTATATGATATCACTTACATGTGGAATCTAATAAAAATGGTACAAAAGAACTTATTTACAAAACAGAAACAAAGATTTTGAAATCAAACTGACATCCCCTAGCTTCAAGTGAGTCTGGAAGGATGGATACCTTAGCTATCCATAACGCCAACCTAAACAGTTCTAGCTCTTTCAGTAAGAAACAAAGTATCTGGCAACTGCATAGCCACAAGGTGTCTGCCAAAATATTCTTTCAGATTTTAAATGGGCCTAAAATAAAGTACAATAAAAGTTATCCTCAGTTGAAAAAAAAAGCAGCCTCAAGTCATTAAAATACTGACTTACAACATATTTTGAGAGACCTTCAAAGCTATCATTTTGTTACATACAAAATATATTTTTTTAACGTAGCAAGAAAAAGGGTTTGCCAGTTTCAAAGACTGAATTGTTTAGAGTAAGGCAGATTAAGGGTCTAGGATATATTTGAAAAAAATATAAAACTAAAGCAGGTAGAAGACTTGTTTTAGGAACAGATACCTGTAGTAATATCATTTTTATTAAATGCCAACAAAAATTAAATAACAAGTAAGCATTCAACCAAGCACTTAAAATGTGTCAGGAACTGTTCTAAGCTTTTTATATCATTTAAACAACTGAGCAACCCTAGGAAGTAGATATCATTACTATCTCCCAGGTGGAAGCTAAGGGGCACAAAGTCACACAGGTAGTGCATTGACGAATCAGAAGTTGAACTCAGCAGCCTCTCTCTAGAGCCTATATACTTAATCTCACTTCTGAATTTCTCTCAATATGATAATATATGATAATGCTATTAGCACATATCTTCCTAATGTTTGGCAAATCAAAATTATTGAGACAAACATAAAAATGAATTTTATATCTTGCTTTTTATAGATGGAACCTCAAAAGGACATGTTACCTTCTATTTTCAGACTTAATCTTCCAAAGACTAGAAAGGCACTATTCAGCAGAATTCAGAGAACTCTTACTTCTAGTAATACAAAGTACAACTGTTACAAAGCATATCTTCAGTAAATATGTCCAGTCAGAAATGTGTTTAATAGCTTCCTAATAACATGAAAATATTGCTTCACTAAGCTATAGTCCATCACAAACGAAAAAGTAAACTACAGAATAAATTTCATCATAGATGTCCACTTAAGTAAAAGTGAGTTTTTAATAGGAAAGCAAAATTTCTAATAGGTCACCCTACATTTTTACAAAAATGTATGATTAAAATTACTTAGCTACAATTATAAAACAATCATTTTATAAAGATTCTCCTGAGGGAAAACGCACAAGTCCAAAATTAATTCAAGTACACATGCTTTTTCTATTTATAGTGTCATCTTAACAGACACTATAACTGACTGTTAAACCCTATTATGGAAAATGTAAACAACTGCATAGTTTTTTCGAAGATAATTTCTTAGTTGTTTGAAAATTCTTTTTCTCATTGCTGTGATATCTTTTAAAATGAAGGATAGTTTTGGGAAATAAAGTTCTTTCTTTCTACCTTTATTAATAATTGGTCTCAACCGTTATCTTGGCAAAAAAGAGAAAGGTATCTTCTGTATATGATTTCTAATGTGCCTTTATGGTTTATAGTTTATTTTATTTTATTATTTATTTAAATTTTTGGTCTTTTGTCTTTTTAGGGAGCATATGGAGGTTCCCAAGCTAGGGGTCGAAGCGGATCTGAAGCCGCCAGCCTAGCCACAGCCACAGCAACTCAGGATCCAACCGTGTCTATGACCTACACCAGAGCTGACATCAACGCTGGATCTTTAACCCACTGGGCAAGGCCAGGGATTGAACCTGCGTCCTCATGGATGCTAGTCGGGTTTGTTAACTGCTGAGCCACGAACAGGAACTCCTTTTTTTTTTTTTTTTTTTAAGTACTGTAGCATATATATTTAAAATTTGACAATCTTGTTTTTTACCAAAATGAGTAATGATATCATTGTTTTCCACAAACATGGTTCTCAGATTATCTTTTCACATCAAAATAAGATTACTGGTTGCCGTTGTGCTTGTGGAGCAGCGGAAACAAATCCAACTAGTATCCATGAGGATATGGGTTTGATCCCCGGACTTGCTCAGTGGGTCAGGGATCCAGCATTGCCATGAGCTGTGGTGTAGGTCGCAGACACAGCTTGGATCCTGAGTTGCTGTGGTGTAGGCCGGCAGCTGTAGCTATGATTCGACCCCTAGCCTGAGAACTTCCATATGCAGTAGGTGTAGCCCTAAAAAGCAAAGAAAAAAAAATAAAGATTATGTTCATGAAGAGATTATGATTTTAACTGCTTCAGAAGGACAAAAGGTTTTTCTGTCCTGGCTTAAGTATACACATACTCTTATCAAAAAAACCCATTATACAAATGAAGTCCACTTCATTGAGTCTATTTCTTTATGTATATATTCTTAAGTGATATATTGTTATCATTATAAATATAACCTACATCAGAAAACAGACATCAATTATGTATACCTGAAGAGACATAGTTCATATCAAAAATGGAATAATACAATTAACTTGAAGTTTTATATGCAATTTCATATAATCTCTAACAACCTTTTGGAATTGTTTTTTGTTCTATAAATGGGTATTATAAAGCAGACCTAGTTCCTGCTCTGGCACAGTGGGTTAAGGATCCAGGGCTGTCTCTGCAGTGGTGCAGGTTCAATCCCAGGCCTGGTGGAGTGGGTTAAGGATCTGGCATTGCCTCATCTGTGGCACAGGTCGCAGCTGCAGCTCAGATTCCATCCCTTGCCTGAAACTTCTATATGCCATGAGTGCAGCCATTTTTTAGCAGACCCAATAACAAGCCTAACAATAAAAGGTGAAAAACCCAGATTCCAGCCCATGTCCACTTTTCCTAGAATTTAATGTAAACTTGCTGACACTATGATAAAAGCTAAACATAGCAAATTAGTATAAACTCTTAAGTTCTTGTACACACATATTATTCACTTACCACTTGTGATATTATTTTACAATATCCTTATTTTATTGATGAAAGCTTTATTTTATTTTTTCCTAACAAAATAATTCAAAATTTTGAAAAAAAAAAATTAGAAAAGACGACATCTAACAACTTAACCCCTCCATTAATCTCCATTAATACTATGGTAAATTTTCTTATTTCCCTCAAATATGCTTTCAGGATATAAAATTGTACTATATACAACAGTTCATAAATTCACTAATATAATTAATGCATAAATTCACTTTAGTATGTATCACACTAGTTATTTATTCATTTATTTTAGGTCTACACCTGCAGCATATGGAAGTTCCCAGGCTAGGGGTTGAACTGGAGCTTCAGCTGCCACCCTATACCACAGGTACAACATCGCCAGATCCAAACCATGTCTACGACCTACACTGCAGCTCACGGCAATGCCAGATCCTTAATCCACTGAGCAGGACCAGGGATCAAACTTGCTTCCTCATGGATACTAGTCAGGTTCATTACCACTGAGCTACAATGGGAACTCCTATTTAAATTTTTCTAACAGTTCTTTAGATGTAGGCGTTAAATCATCTGTGTTAACTGGACCACAGCTGGCACATTAAGGAAAGTGAATTTATGCTTGTTATTGTAAATAACACTTTAAATGAGATAATTTATGAGATTAAAATTCACCTCACTCTCATATTAAATATTATCTTAAAACCCTTTATCTAACATTAAACATTATCTAACAACCCTTTGAAATTGTTTTTTGTTCTATAAATGGATATAATAATAAACAGGTATTATTAGAATTAGAACACCAGGGTTGAAGACTCTTCCCAAACTATTTTTCAAATATGTCAACGAAAACTTGAAATCCATCAGCAGAGTATGGAGAGGCATTCAATTCAGCAAAAATTGAATGACAGAAGATAATTTCTTACTTGTTAACTGGAAGGAGAATTTATTATCTCATTGACTTAATTTGCATATCTTGGATTATTAGTAAGACAATATTTCCCTAATGTAATGCTGTATGAATGGCTTGTTTTATCTTTTGCTGACCACTGACAGTGCTTTTCTGGTTTTCTTATTGACCATTATACTCTCTATACAGACATTAATCTTCATAGTCACATATGTAGAGAATTGTTTCTCATAGTTTACTGTCTTTTATTTATATTATTTTCCTTTTGTTTTCAAAATCAGATAAATTAGACTTTAGACACTGTTAACCTAGATTCATTCTGGCTCTTAAGTATACTTCTTAAAAAACAGGCAAGTAATTAAAAGCTTCTTAGAAAAGTTGGATCAAGAAAAGAACTAAAAGTTTTGAAATTAAGTAGGGAAAATAAAGGGAGTATGTTTAGCTCTCTGATTTTAATAATATAACATATTTTTATTCTACTAGAAAGAATCATTTGGAGAAGACCTGTATTCATTTTTTTTTTCTTTTTACAGCCCCAAGTTCCTGGGCCAGGGGTTGAATCAGAGCTGAGCCACAGCCTACACCACAGTCACAGCAACATCAGATCCAAGCCCATCTGCGACCTATGTGGCAGCTTATGGCAACGCAGGATCCTTGACCCACTGAGTCAGGTAAGGGATCAAACTTGCATCCTCACAAAGACAACATCAGGTCCTCAACCCACTGAGCCACAACAGAAACTCCTACTCATTTGTTTTGAATACATTTTGGCACATATCTGGCTTCCCACCTATATAAAGAAGTGAGAACAACCATTTGACACTTCAAATATTAACAATGGGTTAAAAAGAACTAACCAAAAACACTATGAATTGTTAAAATGGCAAAGGAAAGAAACATTTCATTTATCAAAAAGTGAATTTTAAAACTGTGATGGCAATCCAAACTTTGGCTATAAAGTACTGAAATTATTTTTTATAGCAATCCTCTTTCCAATACAGGTTTTTTTCATATCTCTAGAAAATTGGTAAGCAAATATATAAGCTTCAAAGCATACCTAAAAGATTTTTCAAAACTTAAATGCTCTAAACTACTGCATCAAATAGTAGCTCTAATTTATCCAAAACATTTCTGAGTAAGATGAGCTGCTATAAAATAATGTATCATATTTATCTGATTTTAACTTTTAGGTACAATACATGTACCCTCATAAATGCACATCAAGTTAACAAAACATATTAAAGGAAAACAAGATGATTCTAATCATTTTTACCAACAATTTCATTATTTTTTTCATGTTTTACCTAAAATTCACTTCTTTACATATACAGTATATTAAAGTCTTGGTGAGGGCATTATTCCACTATTTCTCAATAAATTTGACAAAAGAAGGAAAATACCATTAGAACTTTACATGAAAATAATTTCCATGGTTGCCGTGGGAAAGGTTTCTAGTATTTATTTTCCACATTTTATACAGTATCAGAATTCCTGATACTTAACTAGTACATGGCCATCTTGAATAAAGACAGCCTCTACTTCAGCTAGAGGTTAAATTGTGTGTGACTGAGTTTTAACCAACAGGAAGTAGGCAGGAAATGTTCTGAGCAACTTGCAAGAAATGTCCATGAAAGGAAAGAGTGTGACTTTTTTTCTTTTCCTTTCCAACAGCTGGAGTACAGATGTGCTACCTAAAGCTAGTTTGTTTTAGGCTACAAAGCTGAAGCACTGTTAATAAGGAAGAAACAGCAGGAGCACAGAATGAGCCTGAATTCTTGATGACTGCAGAGCTGCCACACCAAATCTAGACTGCCTGCGCCAACTTGAAAAAGAAATAAAGGTCTATTTTGTTTAAGTCACTATTGTTTTATATTTTTGGAGGGGGTATCCTCATTCTGATCAGTGTAACTTCCATATCAGAGCATGACAAGTAACTAGTAAAATCACAATAAATTGTGAGATGTATTAAAAGAATTTAATTCAAAAGATAAAATACTGTCATTATTAAGAGCCCTGGAGTCTAATGAACTCTGATTTGGGCTCTGGCTGAACATTTACTACTTTTGTGACTTTGGGCACATTCCAAATCCTCTCTAAGGATCAGTTTCTAATCAGTATTTTCAGGAGAATAATAATTACAACAATAATTAAAATGAGATAATGGGAGTTCCCTCATAGCCTAGCAATTAAGGATTCAGTGTTGTCACTGCTATGGCTCAAGTTTGATCCCAGGTCAAGGAACTTCCACATATCGTGCGTGCAGCCAAAAAAAACTGAAAATTGAATTAAAAAATAAAATGAGATAATGTATATAAAATATGAAGCACACACAATGTAAGCATTCAAAATATGTTATTGTTATCATCCCTACTATGAAATGATTACTTATTCATGATGTTTTTACTGAGTTAACACAGTAATTATTTGAACTATATCACTCTCCAACAAAGCATTAGTCAAAAGGTGCTGCTGAATAAGGTAACTTTTCATAACTGTTTTCTTGATGCAGCCCAAAGAAAAGTCAAGGCAATTAACAGAACATGTGTAAGCCAGGTAGAATTCCTATTTCATAGGCTTAACATGATTTCAGAATAATACCAATTTGTTTATTAAGTATCAGTGACTGCACTCAACATTACACTGAAGAAGTGTTAACATTTGTATTTTAAATCCAAATGTCCTTCTCATCATTTGGTATTTTCAGTATTTTGTTTCAGTCATTCTAATAGGTGTGTAGTAGTATCTCACTGCAGCATTAATTTTCTTTACCCTAATGTCTAAACTATATGAAAAATCTTTTCATGTTCTTATTGACTCACAATATATTTGCCTTGACAAAGTGTTTACTCAAATCTTTTGCCCATTTTCTAAATAAACTGTAAGAAATTACTTTTAGAACCACTGTTCTGTTTAGGATATTCCTTATATATTCTACATACAAGCCTGTGGCAGATATGTGATTTGAAAATATTTTCTTCTAGTCTACGACATATATTTTCATTTAGGAGGGAGGGAGAAGCAATAACTTTTTGTTTTTATGAAGTCCAATTTATTAACATTTTATTTTATAGGCTATTCCTTAGTGCCATGCTTAAGATTCTTCAGCTAATTGCAGGTCATTAAGATTTTCTCAAAAAAATTTTATACTTTTATGTTTTACATTTAGGTATATGATCCATTGAATTTGCCTCTGAATGTCAACTGCTCCACCTATGCACTTATTTTATTGAACTTTTATTGATGTAAAGTTGATTTCCAAAGTTGCAATAATTTCTGCTGTGCAACAAAGTGATTCAGTGATACATGTACACATATCCATTCTCTATTAGAAGCTTTCCCACATAGATTATCACAGAATACTGGGCAGAGTTCTCCGTCCCATACAGCAGGTACCCGCTGGCCAATCATTCCATATACCTCAGTGAGTATATGTCAATCCCAACCCCCCAGTCCATCCCTACCATCCCAAACTGTCCCATTACAGTAACCATAAAGTTTTCAAAGTCTGTGAGTCTGTTTCTGTTCTACAAATAAGTTCATTTGTATGCTTTTTTCAGATTCCACATATAACTGAAATCACATGATGTTTGTCTTTCACTGTCTAACCTCATTTAGTATGATGATCTCTAGGTCCATCCATTTTGCTACAAATGGCATTATTTCATTCTATTTATGCCTGAATGATATACCATTGTATACATGTACCATGTCTTCTTAATCCATTCCTCTGTCGATGAACATTTAGATTGCCTCCATGTCTTATACTGCTTCAATGAACACTTGCGTGCATATATCATTTTGAATGAGTTTTCTCTAGAGAGATGTCTAGGAGCAGGATTCCTGGATTATATGGTAGTTCTACTTTTAGTTTTTTGAAGAAAATCCACACTGCTTTCTATGGTGGTTGTATCAATTTACATTCCCACCAACTGTATAGGAGGGTACCCTTTCCTCTGCACACTCTCCAGAAGTTACTGTTTATAGACTTTTTGATGATGGCTGTTTTGGATGGTCTAAGGTGGTATCTCGTTGTAGTTTTGATTGGCATTTCTCTAACAAACAGTGATGTTGAGCATCTTTTCTTAGGTTTTTGGCCATATATATGTCTTCTTTGGAGAAACATCTATTTAGTTCTTCTACCCATTTTTGATAGGATTGTTTTATGGTAATGAGCTGCATGAGTTATTTACATATTTTGGAGATTAATCCATTGTCAGTCACAACATTTGCAAAGATTTTCTCCAGTTCTGTGCCTTTTTGTTTTGCTTTGCCTTTAAGTTTAATTAGGTCCCTTCTGTTTATTCCTTTATTTTCATTACTCTAGGAAGTGGATCTGAGAAGACAGTGTTGCAGCTTATGTTAGAGAGTGGCCTATGTTTTCCTCTAAGAGTTTTATAGTATCTAGTCTTATATTTTATCTAGTCTTATATTAACTTAAATCCCTTCTGAGTTTATTTTTGCGTATGGTGCTAGAGTGTGTTCTAATTTCATTCTTTTACACGTAGCTGTCCAATTTTCCCAGCACTACTTATTTGAAGAGACTGTCTTCTCTCCATTGTATATTCTAGCCTCCTCTGTCATGGAATAGTTGACCAGAAGTATTTCTGGGCTTTCCATCCTGTTCCATAGATCTATATTTCTGTTTTTGTGCCAGTACCATGCTGTCTTGATGGCTGTAGCTTTGTAGTATAATCTGAAGCCAAAGTGTCTGATTCCTCTAGGTACATTTTTCTTTCTCAGGATTGCTTTGGCTATTCAGAATTTTTGTATTTCCATAAAAATTAAAAAAAAAATTTTGTTCTAGTTGTGTGAAAAATCCCATTGGTAATTTGATAGGGAATGCACTGAATCTGTAGATTGCCTTGGGTAGTATAGTATAGTAATTTTGACAATACTGATTCTCTCAATCTAAGAGCATGGTATATCTTGCCATCCATTTGTATCATCTTTAATTTCATTCATAAATATCTTTCAGTTTTCAGAGGATGGGTCTTTTGTCTCTTCTGGTAGGTTTATTCTGAGGTATTTTATTCTCTTCTATGAGATGGTAAATTGGATGGTTCCCCTAGTTTCTCTTTCATTGTTAGTATACAGAAATGCAATTGATTTCTGTGTATTAATTTTGTACCCTGCAACTTTAGCAAATTCACTGATGAGCTCCAACAGTTTTCTGGTAATGTCTTTAGGATTTTCTAGGTACAATCTCATATCATCTGCAAACAGTAATAGTTTTACTTCTTCCTTTCCAATTCGGATTCCTTTTATATCTTTTTCCTTTCTGGTTGCCTTGCTTAGGACTTCCAAAACTATGTTGAACAGAAATAGCAAGAGCAGACATCCTTGTCTTGTTCTTATCTAAGTGGAAATGCTTTCAGCTTTTCACCATTAAGAATGATATTAGCTGTGGGTTTATCATATGTGACCTTTATTATGTTGGGTAGGTTTCCTCTATGCCCATTTACTGGAGGGTTTTTATCAGAAATGGGTGTTGGATTTTGTCAAAAGCTTCTTCTGCATCTATTGATAGGATCGTATGATTTTATTCTTCAATTTGTTAATGTGATGTATCACACTGATTTGTGGACACTGAAAAATACTTGCATCCTTGGGATAAATCCCATTTGAGCACAGTGTATGATCCTTTTAATGTATTACTGGTTTTGGTTTGCTAGTATTTTGTTGAGGATTTTTGTGTCTAAGTTCATCAGTGATATTGGCCTGTAATTTTCTTTTTTAGTGGTATCTTTGTCTAGTTTTGGTATCACAGTGATGGTGGCATCATAGAATGAGTTTGGGAGTGTTCCTTCCTCTGCAATTTTTCAGTAGAGTTTCAGAAGAAGAGGTATTAACTCTTCTCTAAATGTTTGACAGAATTGGCCTGTGAAGCCATCTCATCCTGGACTTTTGCTTACTGAAAGTTCTGTTTGTTTGTTTGTTTGCTTGCTTTCTGAGGCATATGTAAGTTCCCAGGCTAGGGGTCTAATCAGAGCTACAGCCATTGGCCTACGCCACAGCAATACAGGATCCAAGCCGCATCTGTGATCTACACTGCAGCTCATGGCAATGCTGAATCCTCAACCCACTGAGCAAGACCAGGGACTGCATCCACATCCTCACGGATCCTGGTTGGATCCATGAGACAAAAAGGGAACTCACATTTTATTCAAAGTTTTTTAATCACAGTTTCAATTTCAATACCTGTGATTGGTCTGTTCATGTTTTCCATTTTTCCGGGTTTAGCCTTAGAAGATTGTACCTTTCTAGGAATTTGTGTATTTCTACTAGGTTGTCCATTTTATTGGGATATAGTGGTTTGTAGTAGTTTCTCATGATCCTTTATATTTCTGCAATATCTGTTGTAACTTCTTTTTCATTTCTAATTTTATTGATTTGAGTCCTTTTTTTCCTTGATCAGTCTGATCAATTTTGTTGATATTTTCAAAGAACCAGCTTTTACTTTCAATGATCTCACCTACGGTTTTCTTTGTCTCTATTTCATTTATTTCTGCTCTGATTTTATGATTACTTATCTTCTACTAACTTCGGGTTTTGTTTGTTCTTTATTCTCTAACTGCTTGAGATATAAAGTTAGGTTGTTTATTTGAGACATCCCCTCCTTCCTGAGATAGGCTTTTAGTGTTATAAACTTCCCTTTTAGACCTGCTTTTGCTGCATCCCACAGGTTTTGAATCTTTATGTTTTTGTTGTCATTTGCTTCTAGGTATTTTTTAATTTCCTCTTTGATTTTCAAGGATATATTGGCTGTTACGTAGCACATTGGTTAGCCTCCATGTTTTTGTTTTTTGCATTTTTTCTTGTCACTCATTTCCTTTCTTACAGCATGATGACTGGAAAAGATGCTTGTTAAGATTTCGATTTTCTTAAATTTACTGAGGCTTGACTTGTAGCCCAAAATGTGTTCTATCTTGGAGAATGTTCTGTGTGCATTTAGGGAGAATGAGTATTTTGTTGCTTTTAGATAGAAATTCTATAAATATCTGTTAAACCCATTTGCTCTAATGCATCATTTAAGGCCTATATTTCCTTAATGATTTTCTGTCTGATCTGTCTACTGCTGTAATAACTACCTCACTATTACTGTGATATTGCTGATTTCCCCTTTTAAGGCTGTTAGCAGTCGCTTATATATTGAAATGCGCATATAATGGGTGCATACATATTTACAATTGTTCTACCTTCTTCTTGGATTGATCCTTTGATCATTATGTAATGCCCCTCTATGTCTCTTACAGCCATCTTTACTTTAAAGTCTGTTTTGTGTTGCTATTCCAGATATCTTTTGACTTCCATTTGCATGGAATATCTTCTTTCCTCCTCTCTCTTCCAGTTTGTGTGTGTCTCTAGAACTGAAGTGGGTCTCTTGTAGTATATATATGGGTCTTGTTTTTGTAATCATTCACCCAGACTATGTCTTTTGGTTGGAGCAATTAGTCCATTTACATTTAAGATAATTATTGAAAGGCATGTTCTTACTTCTATTTCGTTAATTGTTTTGGATTTGGCTTTGTTAGTATTTTTCCTTCTTCCACTGCTCTCTTCTCTTGTGGTTTGATGACTATCTTTAGTGTTGTATTTGGATTGATTTTTCTTATGTGCGCATCTACTGTAGATTTTTAGTTTGGAGGTACCAAATATATAAATATATATGTATATATATGTATATACACCACACACAAGATTGTTTTAAGTTGCTGGTCTCTTAATTGAAAATGCATCTTCAATATCCCACATTTGTACCCTCCTCTTCTCACAATTTCTGCTATTGGTAGCATATTTGTGTGTGGATGATTTCCTAGCTTTACTCAATGTATGCCTTTACTGGTGAGCCTTGTTATTTATAATATTTCTGTTTCCAGTCGTGGCCTTTTCTTTTTCACCTAGGAAAGTTCCTTTAGTATTTGTTGTAAATCTGGTTTACTGGTGCTGAATCCTCTCAGCTTTTGCTTGTCTATAAAGCCTTTTTTTTTTTTTTGCTTTTTTTAGGGCTGCACCCAAGGCACAGGGAAGTTCCCAGACTAGGATTCAAACTGGAGCTACAGCTGCCAGCCTATGCCACACCCACAGCAATGTCGGATCTGAGGTGAGTCTGTGACCTATGCCACATCTCAGGGCAATGCCAAGTCGCCAACTCTCTGAGCGAGGCCAGGGATCAAACCTGTATCCTCATGCATAGTAGCTGGTTTTGTTTCTCTGCTGCACCACAATGGGAACCCCCTTATTTGTAAAGCTTTTGATTTCTCCTTCAAATCTGAATGAGACCATTGCTGGGTAGAGTATTCTTGGTTAGAGGCTTTTTCCTTTCATCACTGTAAGTATATACTGCCACTCCCTTCTGGCCTGCAGGATTTCTGCTGAAAAATCAGCTGACAACCTTACTGGAGTTCCCTTCTATGCTATTTGTTGCTTTTCTCTAGCTGCTTTCAGTATGTTCTCCTTGTTTTTCATTTTGGTCAGTCTGATCAATAGGTGTCTCGAGGTCTTCCTCCTTAGGGTGATTCTATATGGCATTCATTATGCTTCCTGGATTTGAGTGAGTGATTCCTTTCCCATGTTAGGGAAGTTTTCGGATATTAGCTCTTCAAATATTTTCTCTGGCCCTTTCTCTGTATCTTCTCCTTCTGGCACCCCTATAATGAAATATTGGTGCATTTAAGGTTGTCCCAGAGTTCTCTTAGACTATCCTCATTTCTTTTCATTCTTTTTTCTTTATTCTTTTCTGCATCAGTGATTTCTGCCAGTCTGTCTTCCAACTCATTTATTTGTTCTTCTGCCTACTGAATTCTGCTATTGGTTCCTTCTAGTGAATATTTTATTTCAGTTATTGTATTTTGCATCTCTACTTGTTTCTTTAAATATTATCTTTCTTTGTTCAATGTTTCTTATAATTTATCAATTTTTGCCTCCAGTTTTTTTTTTTTTCTAAGATCTTGGCTCACCTTTACCATCATTACTCTGAAGTCTTTTCCACGTAGGTTGCTTACCTCCACTTCACTTAGCTGTTCTGGGGTTTTGTTCCTTTATCTGCTTCATATTTCTCTGCCTTTCCATTTTGTATCATTTTTGTGTGGTTTCCTTTTCGTGAGCTACAGGGTTGTAGCCTCTCTTGCTTTTGGTGTCTACCCCCTTGTGATTGAACTTGATACAGACACTTGTGGCAGGTTTTCTGATGAGAGGGACTGGTGTCTGTCCACTGGCAGGTAGAGCTAAGTCTTGTCCCTCTGGTGGGTGGGGCTCTACCTCTGGGTGTTATTCAAGTCAACTATGTGTTTGGATTTTAGGCAGCCTGTCTGCTGATAGGTCAGGCTGTGTTCCAACCCTGTTTCTTGTTTGGCCTTTGGCTTCTCAGCACTAATTGGTAGGGCCTGACTTTTCCAAAACATCAGCATCTGGGAGAGCTCACACTGATGATTATTCCTGCAACATCCACCTCCAATGTCCTGTCCCCAGAGAACACCACAGCTGTTCCCTGCTTTCCCAGGAGACCCTCCAAGAATGACAGATTTTTACGGAGTTCCTGCTTTGCTATGGGACCTAGTGCACATGAAAGCCTATGTCTGCCCTCCAAGAGTGGAGTCTCTGTTCCCCCACACCTGTGGAGCTCCTGCACACAAGCCCCGATGGCCTTCAACACCAAATGTTCGAGGCGTTCCTCCTCCCAATGCCAAACTCCCAGGCTGAGGAACTTGATTGGGGGGTTTGAAACTCTCCTGTGGAAAAGCCTCTACAATATAATTATTTTTCAGTTTGCGGGTCACCCACTCAAGTATGGGATTGCTTACACCACGAAAACACCCCTCTCCCATCTCAAAATGGCTTCTTCTTTGTCTCTGGGTGCAGGATATCTGTTTTGGCAGTATCCAGTCTATTTTGTTGATGGTTCTCTAGGAGTTAGTTGTAATTTTGATGTTTTCATGACAGAAAGTGAGCTTATTAACTCTCCATTTGTTGACAAGAACACCTTTCCTTCATTTAATTGCTTTTGCATCTTTGCTATACCATCTATATTACACAGTAGTGTGTATGTTATTCCTACCCTCCCAATTTTTCCTTCCCCTCAGTGGTTTCACCTATGGTAACCATAAGATTGGTTTTGAGATCTGTGAGTGTTTCTGTTTCTAAAATAAGTTCTTTTATATCACTTTTTATTAGATTCCACATGTAAATGATATCATACTGTATCTGTATTTCTCTTTCTGACCTACTTCACTTAGAATGATAACTTCTAGGTCCATCCATGCTGCTATGAATGGCATTCTGTTCTTTTTATGGCTGAATAATATTCCATTGTATATATGTACTACACCTTCTTTATCTATTCCTCTGTCGGATGACATTTTAGTTTCTTCAGACAGAATGTCCATCATCAAGAAGTCTACAAACAATAAATGCTGGGGACGGTGTGGAGAAAAACGAACCCTCCCATACTGGTGATGGAAATATAAATTGCTGTAACAAATGTGGAGCACAGTATGGAGGTTCCTTAAGAAACTAAATATAGAACTATGCTGTATTCTAGCAATCCCACTCCTAGGCACATATCCAGACAAAACTATAATTCAAAAAGATATATGTACCCCAACGTTCACAGTAGCATTATTCACAATAGCCAAGACATGGAAAAAAAACAAATGTCCATCAACAGAGGAATGGATTAAGATGTGGTACATATATACAATGGAATACTACTCAGCCATAAAAAGAACAAAATAATGCCATTTTCAGTAACATGGATACAACTAGAGATTCTTCAGAGTCAGTAGAATAAGTCAGAAAGAGAAAGACAAATACCATATAATATCATTTATATGTGGAATCTAAAATATGGCACAAATGAATCTATCTACAAAATAGGAACAGTCTCATGGACATAGAGAACAGACTTGTGGGTGCCAAGGGGGATGGGGAGGGACTGGAATGGATTGGGAGTTTGAGGTTAGTGACTGCATACTTTTATATTTAGAGTGCATAAGCAATGAGGTCCTACTGTTAGCACAGGGAATTACATCCAATCTCTTAGGAAAGACCATGAAGAAAGATAATATAGGAAAAGAAATGTATACATATATGGATGACTGAGTCACTTTGCTGTACAGCAGAAATTGGCATAACAGGATCAGTGGCGTCCCTGCAGCACTGGGACACAGGTTTGATTCCCCAGCTTGGCAGAGTGATTTAGAGGTCTGGAATTGCCACAGTTGCAGCTCAGTTCTGATCCCTGGCTTGGAATTCATATGCTGCAGGCAGCCCACAAGAAAAAAAAGGAAAAAAAAGGAAAAAAAACAAAATGATACATGCACCCCAATGTTCACTGCAGCACTATTTACAATAGCCAAGACATGTAAGCCATTTTTTCTTCAAATATTTTTTAAGCGCCCCCACTCTCCGGTGACTCAAATGTTGTATCTTTTTTATTGTTCCACAGGTCTCTAAGTTCACAATCTCAATTTCTCTCCATTATTCAAACTGAGTAATTGCTATTGATCCATTTGAAGTTTACTCATTCTTTTCTCTGTCCTTTCCACTCTGCTGTTTAGCTTGTCCAGTGATTTTAAGTTTTTCATCATATTTTTCAGTTCTAAAATTTTCATTTGATTCTTTATATTCAGAACTTACTTGCTGCAGATTTTTTTCTTCTTTTTTTCTTTTTTTGCTTTTTATGGCTGCACTAGCGGCACACTGAAGTCCCCGGTCTAGGGGCTGAATCAGAACTGCAGCAACAGTCTACACCACAGCCACAGCAATACCATACCCATGCCACATCTGTGACCTATGTCACACTTTATGGCAATGCCAGATTATTAAACCACTGAGCAAGGCCAAGGATCAAATCTCTATCTTCATAGAGACTACGTCAGGTGCTTAACCTACTGTGCTGCAATGGTCACACCTACAGATTCTTATATTTTCACTTGTTTCAGGAATCTCTGTAATATCTCACCAGAGCAATTTTACAAATGCTGCTTTAAAATCATGGCTGATGATTCCAACCTTTGTGTCATTTCAAAGTTAACATCTATTGACTGTCTTTTCTCATTAGAGTTGAGTCTTTCATGACTTTTTCATATGACAAGTAATTCTGGGCTGTATGCTGGATATTTTAAGTACTATACTATGATACTATAATTCATATTTAAATCTTTTATTTTAGTGAATGATAAACCTGTTTAGATTCAGAATGCAATCCCAGGATTACTTTTGTGGGCTGTGACTTAAATGTCAGTTTAGTTTATAATGTCTCTAGTACCCTTTGGTTTTCTCCATTTGTGTGTTACCTAGATGACAAAACTACACTCCCCATTATCTTCTGCATGGGCTTGAGTTGGGAGAAGCAATGCTTCATTTCAGCAGAGCAAACATGGAAAAAGACAGTAATGTAACAAAGAAAGTAGTTGTGGAAGTCAGAGTATTGCAAAGAGAGTGGAAATCGAGCGCTCAACCATAAGCTCCTCTACGGAGGAATGATTCTTCCTTAATTCAGAGCATAGCAGAACGTCAATTTTTGCCTTAGAACTCTATAGGGTAAGGGCACCAAATTGTTAATACTGAATAGCTGAAAGCGAGTCTCACCGGGAGGCTCTGCTAAAGAACATCTCCACCTTGTAACATCTAGTGGGATAGAAGATAGAGTCCTCCCTATAGGCTCTGCTGAGGAAGGGCATTGCATCATTACTGCAGCAGAAAGAAGTCAGAGTTTGACCCACAAGTTCCATTGGAGAGAGACATCTCCTCATTATTTCAGGTGGGAGGAAGAGTATGTATGTAAGACAAAACTCTGGTCATGGATTCCACTGTGTAATGCCTGCTGGAGTGAGAGGGGATTTACATCACAACAGATTTTATTGTGATGTTCTCTTAAAGAATGAATGGGAAGGTTAAAATGTTTCTGTCTTGCTGGGTCACCCTTTGGCTAGAGAGAACAGGTTTTCCTTGGTGCTATTTTTTGGTCTTCATTCATTAGCATTTCTAGGCTGTTGGCTTCTCTGGAGCCCAGGCCAAAACATATGAACGGCAAGAAAAAAGTAAGTGGGGAACTCATTCAATTACTGAGTCTGAAGGTTCCCAGTCAGTCCATCTTCTTTTTCCTAACTTTCAGAGTATTCTGATAGGGCATTTATTGCACTTTATTCAGAATTTTTCTTGTGATTGGTAGGAGTAAAATAGAATGTATTTACTCCATCCTGTTCAGAACCCAAACCCTGTCAATTACTTTTAGTCTAGATTTTTTGTGTCCTATCACCCTCTACTAAGTTTCTGGAGGATGTGAACCAAGATTCTATTTATCTATTCCTTGTTGGCTTGGCCAAAAGTATCATATAAGACAAATCCTTTAAGTTGTAAGAAAGTGTTGCTATAGCTTCTTGGCCTTTATCTACCATTAGGTTCACTACGTAACCCTGAGGTTTGTTCATTAATTATTTAACACCTGTTTTATGAAAGCTTCTAGGGATACTGAAATGAGTAAGACAGCTAAAATTCTTGGTGTTATGGAACTTACATTCTACTAACTGGAATAGGGTGGAGGGAATTTCAGGCATATGAATAATGTGTTCTCTCTCTTCTTTTTAGTAACTGCACCCGCAGCATATGGAAGTTCCCAGGCTAGGGATGGAATCCAAGCCACAGCTGTGACCTATACCACAGCTGTGGTAATGCTGGATCCTTAACCCATTACACCAGATTGGGGATTGAACCAATGCCTCCACAGTGACCAGAGCTGCTGCAGTTGGATCCTTAACCCACTGTGCCACAGTAGGAACTCCTAAGGTGTTCTCTTGAAGTTGGACAAAACTTAAGTCTACTATGTTTCAGTTAATATTGGAAACATATTTTGAAAAGCTACAAATATTCAGAAATCTAAAAATCTGTGACTGGATTAAGGACAATAATTTTTTTTCACTTGGTAAAATGGAATTTTCATGATCCAGTAAACTAGTTATCAACCACTTACCACATAGAGTTGTTTCCACAGACTGGCCCATTCTTGTAGAGTTGCTGTAACTTCAGTCACAATAGAATCTTCAAGTGGAACCACAGTTTCATACTGCCTAGAACCAGAGCCACAACAAACAGCCACATTATCTTTGATAAAATACCAGAATACTGTCCACTGCCCTTTTCAACATATGTGACTCAAATTTAGAGAGGACGGAGGGAAGATGGTGGAGTAGTAGGATGTGAGGCTCAACTACTCCCACAAATACACTGAAAATACATCTATATGTGGTACTATTCATACAGAAATTTTGCTAAAAACTGACAAAAGATCTCAGGATTACGACAGAGCACAAAAAATTTCATAAAACCAGATAGGACCAAGAAAGAAGAAATAAGAAAGAGACACAAAAGGAAGAGAAAAAGAACCTGTGCCCCAAGGAAGGAGCTGGAACGAGGAAAAGCTTCTGCACCCTGGGAAGTTCCCCCACCAGCAAGGAGATTGGCCAAAATGGAGAAGGAACTCGAGACAATCAGCGTGAAGTGGTTAAAATGGAAACAAATCCTACACAAATGGTTAGTGCTATGAGCAACTGTATACAGCTGCCAGCACGTGTCAGGAACTACAAAACTCTGGCCTTAGAGATCAAACTCAAAGAGGGAGCTGGGGCTGGCTACATGGGAAGAAAACTGGTTTGGCCATGTGGAAACAGCCTGAAGGGACTAGAGTATAGGGTGACCACAAATGAGGGCATATAAGCAGTGACAATCCAGTCAGCCTTAGAGGATAGATGCCATTGTTTGGGGCTGTTAGAAGGAAGGGGCAGGCTCCACTACTACAGCATTGTTTCCTGTGTGCGCGCTTTCTCAAGATACAGGACACTGTCTGCTTCAGCTTGGGGAGCTACCCAGCAGCAGTGGCTGTCTAGCATCAGCTGGGATGCAGCACCACCCTTAGGGCTGCAGAGTCCTTAAAGCAGATAGAGTAACCATTTGGGCAAGTAACATAAGCTCCTGACTCCTGGTGGCTTCCATGCTAGTGACACCCAATCTGTGCCAGAACAGCCACTGGTGGTGGCACCCATTCCCCGGGAAAGCAGTAATCTGTCCAACCAGGTAAAACACAAGTGCCGTGGCTCGTGGCTCTGCGGGGGCTCCCTGCTGGTGGTGCCAGTTCCAAAAGAGCTGAGGGAGGACTTCTAGTGCCCGTTCCCCATGGAAGCTGTAAACAGCCTGACCAAGAAAAGCACAAGCTCCTTCAGGAGCTCACAATAGTGGTGCCTGATCTGTTCCAAAAAGAGCCAAGAGAGGGCCACCTGTGCATGCTCCCTGCCAGAGCTGAGGGCTGTCTAGCTGAAGAAAAGCACAAGCTACAAGGTCCCTGCCAGAGGCCCTACAAAGGCCCACATCAGTGGCACATGTTGCACATCAAGGGAGCTGGGGGAGGCCCATTAATCCACATTCTGATCCACAGAGGCCATAGAGAGCACCCCTACCAGCCACCAGGTGGGGGGGGGGAACCACCAGAAGTACACTTCCTGCAGCTACAGAGAGTCTGTTAGCAACAGTTAGGGAGAAGCTCCACCTGCCCCAGCCCTTTGAGCCTTAGAGAGGGATCTCTACACCAGCCAAGCCAGGGGAGTGATGGCAGAACAGCGGAGCCTTCCCCTACAGCTACAGAGAGCAGTCCCTAGAACATTCCTGACAAAGGGAGGTATGGCAGAAGCAACTGCTGACATCACAAGCTACAGGAAATAGTCCTGAAAGCTACCTGGTAGCAGGTGGGGTTGCATGAGACACTGCTACCCCCGTGTGCTACAAAAGCAATCCTGTGAACTGTGAATCACTGCCACCTACCTCATAGACCCCATCCATTGCAGCCACCCAGCTCCAAGAGAGGGACTGTGATATTGCTGCTCCCAATACATGCTTTGGATACAAGTGAACCACTACCACCCTTGAAGACTCCATGACTGGGCACCTGCTACTGCATCTACATTGCTACTGTCAAGGGGATGATAAACAGAAAGGTAGACATTATGAAACGATAAATAGGTAGCTTTCAGACAAAGGAACAAGACAAAAACACCAAAAACCCCATTAAATGATGAGGAGATAGGTAATCTACCTGAAAAAGAATTCAGAGTGATGATATTACTGATCCAAGATCTCAGATAAATAGTGGAGACACAGATTGGGAACTTAAAAGAAATGTTTAACAAATAGCTGGAGGATTTAAAGAGCAAGATGAATAGCACAGTATCTGAAATGAAAAATACTCTAGAAGGAACCAACAGCAGGACAGAGACAGAAGAACGAATAAGTGAGGTAGAAGACAGAGTGGTGGAAATCACTGCCACAGAAAAGAATAAAGAAAAGAGAATGAAGAGTCTCCTCTCTGAGGAGAGTTTAAGAGACCTCTGGGACAATATTAAACATACCAACATTTATATCGTAGGGGTTCCAGAAGAAGAAGAGAAAATATTTGAAGAGATTATAGTCAAAAATTTTCCTAACATGGGAAAGGAAACGCTCCAGTTGGGGAAGCACAGAGAATTCCATACAAAATAAACACAAGGAGTAACACAGCAAGACACATACAATCAAAATGACAAAAATTAAATACAAAGAAAAAATATTAAAAGCCACAAAGGAAAAGCATCAAATCACATATAAGGGAACCTCATAAGGATAACAGCTGATTTTTCAGCAGAAACTCTACAAGCCAGAAAGGAGTGGCAATATATATTTGAGGTGATGAAGAGGAGGAACCTAGAACCAAGAATATTCTACCCAGCAAAGCTCACATTCAGAATTGATGGAGAGAACAAAAGCTTTACAAACAAGCAAAAACAAAGAGAATTCAGCACCTCGAAACGAGCTCTACATCAACTTCTAAAGGAACTTCTCCAAGCAGAAAAGGAAAAGCAGCAATTAGAAACAAGCATATTACAAGTGAAAAAGCTCACTGGTAAAGGCAAAGATAACATAAAAGTAGGAAATCACCCACTGACAAATATGACATCACAACTAGCAAGCATGAGGAGAGGCCAAAAGCAGAACATTGGAAATGCATTTGAAATTAGGAGACCAGCAACTAGAAACAATTCTACACACATATAGATGGTTAAAAAACATAAATACTTATCCATAATTACATCGGACGTAAATAGATTAAGTACTCCAACTAAAAGACATAGACTGGCTGAATGGATATAAAAACAAGACCCATATTTATGCTGCTTATAAGAGACACACTTCAGATCTAAGGACACACACAGACAAAGTGAGGGGATGGAAAAAAATATTATATGCAAATAGAAATTATAGAAAAGCAGGAGAAGCAATACTCACATCAGACAAAATAGATTTTAAAATAAAGAAGATCACAAGAGACAAAGAAAGACATTACATAATGATTAAAGGATCAACCCAAGATGAAGATATAATAATTATAAATATATATGTACCCAGCACAGGAGCACCACAATGTATGTGGCAAATACTAACAGCCATAAAAAGAGAAACTGACACTAACACAATAATATTGGGGGACTTTAACACCCCACTTACAGCAATGGACAGATTACCAGAGAGAAAATCAACAAGGTAACACAGGCCTTAAATGATACACTAGACCGAACAGATATTAACATATTAAGATATTAGCTCAACTGATATCTATAGAACTTTTTACTCCAAAGCAGCAGAATATACTTTCTTCTCAAGTGCACACGGAACACTGCCCAAGATAGACCACATCTTAGGGCCGCATATCAAACACCAGTAAATTTTTTTAAAAATTGAAATTATTTCAAGCATTTTCTCTGATCACAATGCTATGAGACTAGAAATCAACTACAGGGGAAAAAAAACCCACAAAAAAAAAAAAAAAACACAAACTCCTGGAATCTAAACAATATGCTACAAAACAACTAATGAATCATTTAAGCAATCAAAGAGGAAATTAAAAGATAACTTAAAGACAAATGACAATGAAGACACAACAATCCAAAACCTATGGGACACAGCAAAAGCAGTTCCGAGAGGGAAGTTTATAGCACTATAATCTTATCTTAGGAAAGAAGAAAAACTCAAATAAACAACCTAACCTCACACCTTAAGTATCTAAGAGAAGGAAGAACAGACAAACCCCAAAATTCGTAGAAGTAAATCATAAAGATCAGAGCAGAAATTAATAGCATAGAGACAAAGAAAACAACAGAGGTCAATGAAACAAAAAGATTCTTTGAAAAGATCAACAAAATTGATAAACCTTTTGCCAGACATATGAAGAAAAAAAGGGAGAGGGTTCAAATCAATAAAGTTAGAAATGAAAAAGAAGTTACAACTGACACCAGAGAAATACAAAGAATCATGAGATACTACTATGAGCAACTGTATGCCAATACAATGGACAACCTACAAGAAATGGACAAATTCTTACAAAGGTACAACCTACTAAGACTGAACCAGGAAGAAATAGAAAATATGAATAGACCAATCATTAGTGCTGAAATTGAAAATGTGATTTAAAAATTTCCAAAAAACAAAAGTCCAGGACCTGATGGCTTCATGGCTGAATTCTATCAAATATTTAGAGAAGAGTTAACACCTCTTCTTCTGAAATTTTTCCAAAAAACTGCAGAGGAAGGAACACTCCCAAGCTCATTTTATGAACCCACCCTCACCCTGATACCAAAACCAAACAAAGATACCACAAATAAAAAGAGAAAAGTACAAGCCAATATCACTGGTGAACATAGGTGCAAAAATCTTCAAAGAAAATATTAGCAAACCACATGTAACTATATATTAAAAAGATCACACACCATGACAAGTAGGATTTATCCCAGGGATGCAAAGATTCTTCAATATCTGCAAATCTATCAATATGATACACCACATCAACAAACTGAAAAATAAAAACCATATGATCGTCTCAACAGATGCAGGAAAAGCTTTTGACCAAATTCAACACCCATTCCTGATAAAAACTCTCAAGAGAGCAGGCACAAAGGGGAACTTCATAAATATAATAAAAGCCATTTATGACAAACCCACATTTTTTACCATTCTCAATGGTAAAAAACTAAAAGCATTTCCACTAAGATCAGGAACAAGACAAGGATACCCACTTTCACCAAAGTTATTTAACATAATTTTGGAAGTCCTAGCCACGCCAATCAGAGAAGAAAAAGCAATTAAAGGAATCCAAATTGGAAAAGAAGTAAAACTATCACTGTTTGCAGATGACATGATACCATACCTAGAAAATCCTAAAGACACTACCAGAACACTGTCAGAGCTCATCAATGCATTTGGTAAAGTTGCAGGAACAAAATCAATACACAGAAACTGACTGCATTTCTATATACTAACAATGAAAGACCAGAAAGAGAAATTAGGGAAACCATCCTATTTACCAGCACATCAAAAATAATAAAATATCCCAAGTTCCTGTTGTAGCACAGTGGAAACGAATCCGACTAGCATCCATGAGGATGCAGGTTTGATCCCTGGCCTTGCACAGTGGGTTAGGAATCTGGCATTGCCGTGATGTGGTGTAGGTCATAGACACAGCTTGGATCCCATGTTACTATGGTTGTGGCATAGGCCAGAAGCTGTACCTCCAATCTGACCACTAGCCTGGGAACTTCCATTTTCCACAGGTGTAGCCCTAGAAAACAAAAAAAATAAAAACAAAAATAATAAAATATCTAAGAATAAACCTACCTAAAGAGAAATAGACCTGTACTCGGAAAACTATAAGATACTGATGAAAGATATCAAAGATGACACAAACAGATGGAAAAATATACCATGCCCTTCGATTGGAAGAATCAATATAGTCAAAATGATACCTAAGGCAATCTACAGATTCAGTGCAATCCCTGTGAAATTACCAATGATATTCTTTTTTTTTTCTTTTTGTCTTTTTAGGGCCACACCCACAGATATGGAGGTTGCCAGGCTAGTGGTCCAATGGGAGCTGAAGCCACTGGCCTATACCAACAGCTACAACAACGCAGGATCCGAGCCACATCTGCGACCTAACCACAGTTCACGGCAATGGCAGATCCTTAACCCACTGAGCAAGGCCAGGGATCGAACCCACATCCTCATGGATGCTAGTAGGGTTCGCTAACCACTGAGCCATGATGGGAACTCCTTTTTTGTTTTTTTGTTTTTATTGTGTGTGTGTTTCTGTTTTTCTGTTTTTGTTGTTGTACCAATGATATTCTTTAAAAAACTGGAATAAAATATTTTAAAATTCAAATCGAAACATAAAAGACATTGAACAATGAAAACAGTGTTGAAAAGAGTAAATGGAACTGAAGAAATCAGGCGCCCTGGCTTCAGAGTATACATCAAAGCCATAATCATCAAAACAGATTGGTACTGGAGTTCCCGTTGCGTCTCAGTGGTATCAAGTCCAACCTGGCCTTGCTCAGTGGGTTAAGGATCCAGCCTTGCCATGAGCTGCAGTGTAGGTCACAGACCTGGCTCAGATCCCATCTTGTTGTGGCTGTGGTGTAGGCTGGCAGCTAAAGCTTGCTCCACTTCAGCCTCTAGCCTGGAACCTTCCATATGCTGAATGTGCAGCCCTAAAAAAGGCAAAAAAAAAAAAAAAAAGGTATAGGATCAATGGAACAGGACAGAAAGCCCAGAAATAAATGCAAGCACCTATGGTCAACTAATCTCTACAAAGTAGGCAAGAACATACAGTAGAGGAAAGATGGTCTCAAATAAAAACTGGACAACCACAGGTAAGAGAATGAAATTTAGAACATTTTCTAACACCATATACGAAAAATAAATTCAAAATGGAATGAAGACCTAAATGTAATGCCAGATACTATAAAACTCCTAGAGGAAAACACAGGCAGAACACTCTTTGACATAAATCACAGAACATTGTTTGATCCACCTCTAAGAATAATGATAATAAAGACAAAAATAAACCAGTGGGACCCAACTAAACTCAAAAGCTTCTGCACAGGAAAGGAAACCATTAAAAAATGAAAAGACAACCCACAGAATGGGAGAAAATCTTTGCAAATGACTCAACCAAAATAATCTCCAAAATATACAAACAACTCAACAACAACAAAAAACAGACAACCCAACTGAAAAATGGGCAAAAGATCTAAATAGACCAAAGATGACATACAGATGGTCAGCAGACACATGAAAAAATGCTCAATGTCACTAATTATTAGAGAAATGCAAATCACAACTACAATGTGGTACCACCTCACACCAGTTTGAGTGGCCACCATTAACAAGTCAACAAACAACAAATGCTGGAGAAGATGTGAAGAAAAGGGAACCCTCCTTCACTGTTTTGGGGAGTGTAAATTAGTACAACCACTATGGAAAACAGTACCTCAGAAAACTAAATATAGAACTACCATATGAAACAGCAATTCCACTCCTGAGCATACATCTAGATAAAACCTTCACTGAAAAAGGTACATGCACCCCTATGTTCATTGCAGCACTATTCACAATAGCCAGGCATGGAAACAACCTAAATGTCCATCGACAGAGGACTGGAGTAAGAGGATATGGTATATATACACAATGGAATACTACTCAGCCATAAAAAAAAAATAATAATAATGTCATTTGCAGCAATGTGGTTGGAACTAGACTCTTACTAAGTGACGTAGTCAGAAAGAGAAAGGCAAATACCATATGATATCACTCATGTGTGGAGTCTAAAATATGACACAAATGACCTATCTACAAAACAGAAATGAATCATGGAAATGGAGGGCAGACTTCTGTTTGCCAGGATGGGATGTGGGATAGAGGGGGACTGACAGGGAGTTTGGGGTTGGTAGATGCAGACTGTTACATTTAGAATGGATGAATGATGGGGTCTTGCTGTACAGCACAGGGAACTGTATCCGGTCTCTTGAGTAAGAACCTCGTGGAAAATGAAAAAAAAATGGGTGTGTATGGATGGCTGGGTCACATTGCTATACAGCAGAAAGTGAACGAACACTGAAAATCAACTATACTTTAATAAAAATTTTTAAAAATTTAAATTCATGCAAATATAAAGAGAGGTACATATAACTGAATAAAATTATTTTGCGGTGATATACTGCAGTAGTATACCTGAACTGAACGTAAAAAACACAAGTTTTGCTGTATCAGTAAAATACTCAATTTTACTTTCAGAAGCACTATCTTTAAAGACAGTTTTTAACTTTTAAAGACTTTTTAACTTTTTTCTTTAAGGAAATACCATATCACTGCCCAAGTCCTGCTTAGATTAATTTTTAAAAATAACTTGTGTCCTTTACATGTATCAACAATATAAATTAGCTCGTGCTCTGATGGAAATAGGGTGGGTAGGGCAGACTCAGACATTGGATTCTGAAAAGTGTTATAAGCTCTTCCTTGGAGTAGTGGAATGTTTTCTTAGAAACTAGTTTCCACTGAGGAATTCTGGGTCTCATAGAGAAATTCTGATTCTGGAAACAGAAAGATACTGGTTTTTCTCTGATTGCATTGTAAGCAATATTCATGCCAGTCTCTGTGCCAGTCTCTGTGCTAATCGTCAAAGATTCATCAGTGAATAAAAACGGACAGGGTCCCTATCCTCAGAGAGCTATTACTCTCACAGGGAATTAGACAGACAAATAATCACAACAAAGAGACACAGACAGTGAAGAATCTAGGAAAGATATTAAAGTATACAATCAGAGATTTTAGGTAGGGTACACAACTTGAGAGGATCAGTGAAGTCTTGTATGAAGAAATGGCAACACCCAAAAGATGTACAAGGGTCATGACAAGAAAAATGTGTTAGGAGGGAGAGGACTAAGCGTGGTGGCACCTGCAGAGGAAATGTTATGCAAGAAGTCACAAAGGTGGAAAAGAATTTCACATATCTAAGAACTTTAAGGATGTTATGACTGAGACCAGCTGTTATAGGGCCTTTCCAAATGACACTAAACATACCAGATCTTAACACAAGTAAAATGAATAAAAAGATACTGAAAGACTGTTCAAAGCTGAGGCATGACTTGACAATATTTTATAATGTCTATGCTAATTCTGAGGGCCTAAGAAATATTTTCTGAGACCAAAGATTATATATTCTGATATGCTGAGGTGGATGGAACCTATATTTTGATTTGTTAGCCAAAGATAATATCATCTATTTGGAAATAGTGAAGGAAAACTTATTTCACAAGTCATGATTATCATTTCTTTATACAGCAAGAGACATGACAAATAACCACTGTGTTCAAAGGTGACAGTGTAATAATATTGAGCATCAAATGAATATATGTTACTTGATTATGTTTTGTACGGCTTTCTTCTTTATTTTGTGTGATTTATTCCAGCAGATAAAAAGAATCACCTTGGAATAGGGCCAGAGTACTATCCATATTCATCAAATTTATGAGCTGATTTTTCAGTGCAATGATAATAGATTTAAACTTGACATTATGGAAAAAGACATGGGAGATATTATAAGAGTGTTGTATTCAGTAAGATTAATGCAGAAATGTACAGGATAAACTAAAAATGTCTGGAAAGTTTCATCCACTAGGTCTTCAGCTACTTTAATCATTGAGAGCTATGGGAAACTTACATTGTCCTATTTTAAAGTTCTATGACTTCAGACTTACCTTATTTTATAACTCACCCAAATCTAAACTAACACCGACTAATTTTTATAGATTATAATACACAATCAAATCCTGAAAACTCCTAAAATTCAGGTACAGTGTTACTTACAAACATATTGTTTCACAGACCAAGTAGAATATAGTCAGGACATTAAGAAAAATAACCAAATGAAGTGAAGTAGTAAGCAGATTTTCAAAGGAATTCTGGGTTCATGCAGAATAAAGAGTTTGTTAGAAATGAAATTTGGTAGTTAAGAAGAGAGGATCCTTAATTCAATGTATACTGCACAGAAATGTAGCTGAGAGCATGAACTTTAGGGTAAGATAACTTAGCCTCAATTCCTATTTTCCCTACTTCCTCACTATGCTACTTTGGCAAACATATATGAACTCTCAAAGCCTTGTCCACCTCATGTGAAATAAATGTATAATCCTATCTTCTAATCTGCGATTCTCAAGTGTGGTAAGAGGAATGTAGAGTGTCAAACATAAAACCTAGTAGTATATAGGATATTTAATACATGACAGCTATTGGGGTTTTTTTCCATTTTATTTGTAGTAAAGTTTTTATTTAAATTAAAAATATAATTTATCCAACTATAAGTGCCTGTGGAATTGGGTTTAGAGAAAGTAATTTTCTATAAGTATTTAAAATGAAAAAGGTATAATGACAGAGCTTGGCTTCATTTTCATGAAGTTAACAAACACTTATAATCAACTCTATATAAGTTACTACCCCGGACATAAGGAGATTTCAGTTCCACCCAAGAGAAAATACTATCTGTGTGCCTCTTACACCCAAGGAACTGTGTAAGCCAGAAACAAATGATGAAGAATACCTAACAACTTCACTCAAAAAGTTACCAGTCTTATCAGGGATACAAAGAATTGACCAAGTAGTGGAATTCAGTTTGTAACTGTGATAATGGAAGGATGCTCAACTTTGATGGAGTTAATAAGGAAATGTTCCCAGAAGACTGGATAGTTCGACTGGGTGTGTGTGAAACAGCTTTCTATGAGACCTTTGAAATCCCCTGACTCTCCTCTGAAAGTCTTTTATCAATGGATAATATTTCAAATATTCTTCACTTTCCATATTTTAATAAAGCTGCAGAATCAAATTTCATTTTCTGTGCATGAAAGAAATGTTCAGAACTAATATATGATAGCTATTGTTGACTCAATCTTTTCATTACTTACAAATTGCCAAAGCATATCTAACATAAACTATGTCAGTGACTTAGATTTTGTAATGTACTATAAAAATATATTTCACAAAGACTTCTTGTCCAAATAGCTCTATAAGTTCATGCTTTGATGTATTTGCTCACCTCTCAATACGCAGCAGAGAAAATACAAAGTGGAAAACCAAATACATTTCTTAACTACGAAATAAAATTAACATCTCAATAGAATAGCAACGGAACAGAAACACCGAACTAGGAAGAAATCACAGCACTTCTATTTTAGGCTCTGGAGTCAAAGCCAGTAGAAACACCTAGGAGTTTAGATGTACAGGGAGGAGAGGGACAAAAAGTGCTCCAAATGAGGAGAGGAGGAAGGCCTGGTTCACTACTTGAAATTCCCTGAAAGAAAGTTAACATTGTAGCACAGCAAAAACTGCTACTGAACCTAACTTAAAATCCTGGCTTTTAGAAACATCTAGGGCTAAACAGATTGGGGTCTAAAGTAGTCTCTTTAGGCCCCAATCTATTCTTCCCTCAACGAAAGGTCAATATCTGTCAAAAGCTCAACATCACTGTGGGAAAGGAGATCTAAAAAGCTATTGTAGCACCTGGTTCTACATTGGGGCCTTGGAAGCAAGCAGACTACACAAGCACTACAGATGTGTTCAGAGGGAGAAGAAGAGGGGGAAAACAAAATCTCCCACTTCTGAAAACCAAAATTCTAAAACACCTAAGGAATCTAATGTTCAAAGACTTAAAAAACAAATTCTTCTCAGAATTTTACATCTGATAAGCATTTTAAAATATTTATAATGTTTAGAGTAATGAGTAACTTCCATTTAAAAAAGGAAAAGTAGGAATTCTCATTGTGGCTCAGCTGTTAATGAACCCGACAAGCATCCGAGAGGACTGCAGGTTTGATCCCTGACCCCAGTTAAGGATCCGGCATTGTCATGAACTGTGGTGCAGGTCACAGACACAGCTCAGGTACCACATTGATGTGGCTATGGTGTAGGCCGGCAGCCACAGCTCCAATTTGACCCCTAGCCTAGGAACATCCATACACCACAGGTGTAGCTCTAAAAGATTTAAAAAAAAAGATCAGAGAGGAAATCACTAAAACAGAAATTCAAAAAACAATAGAAAAAAATCAGTAAAACCAAGAGCTTATTATATGAAAGGGTAAACAAAACTGACAAACTTTTGGCCAGACTCACCAAGAAGAGGAGAGAAAGAACTCAAATAAACAAAATGCAAAATAAAAAAGAATTCTCAATGGATACTGCAGAAATACAAAAAAACACAAGAGAATACTATGAACCACTATATGCCAACAAATTTGACAACCTAGAAGAAATGGACAACTTTCTAGAGACATACAACATGTGAAAACTGAATCAAGAACAAATAGATCAATCGAATAGACTGATCGCTAGAAATGAAATTGAATATGTAATAAAAAAAAAAAACACTTCCTAAAAACAAAAGTCCAGGACCAGATGGCTTCACAGGCGAATTCTACCAAACATACAAAGAAGAACTTATACCCATCCTTCTTAAACTTTTCCAAAAGGTGAAGAAGAAGGAACACTCCCAAAGACTTCTATGAAGCCACCATCACCCTAATACCAAAAGCAAAGATACTACCAAAAAAGAAAATTATAGACCAATATCTTTGATGAATATGGACACAAAAATTCTCAACAAAATTTTAGTCAACTAAATCCAACAACATATAAAAAAGATCATACACCATGACCGAGTGGGATTCATCCCAGGTTCACAAGGATGGTTTGACATATGCAAATCAATCAACATACACCACAATAACAAAAGTCAAAAATGACATGATCATCTCAATAGATACAGAAAATGCATTTGACAAAGTCCAAAGTCCATTCATGACAAAACTCTTACAAAGTGGGTATAGAAGGAACATACCTTAACATAATAAAAGCTATCTATGACAAACCCATAGCAAATATAATACTCAATGGAGAAAAGCTGAAAGCGTTCATGCTCAAATCTGGAACAAGACAAGGATGCCCACTATCATCACTTTTATACAACATAGTATTGGAAGTCCTAGCCATAGCAATCAGACAAAAAAAAGAAATAAAAGGTATCCAAAATGGAAGAGAAGAGGTAAAACTATCACTCTAGGCAGATGACATGATACTATATATAGAAAACCCTAAGAACTCCACACAAAAACTACCTGAACTGATCAATGACTTCAGCAAAATAGCAGGATACAAGATTAACATTCAGAAATAGGTTGCATTTCTCTATACTAACAATGAAATATTAGAAAAGGAAAGTAAAAATACCTTTTAAAATCACTGCTCCCCAAAATTAAACACCTTGGAATAAACCTAAGGAAGTGAAAGACATATGCTGAGAACTATAAAACACTAATGAAGAAATTAAAGAGGATTCAAAGAAATGGAGAGATATTCCATGCTCTTGGGTTGGAAGAATACTGTAAAAATAGCCATACTACCCAGAGTAATCTACAGAGTGAACATGATCCTTATCAAATTACCCATGACATGTTCACAGAACTAGAAAAAAAATCCAAAAATTTATATGGAAACATAAAAGACCCAGAACTGACAAAGCAATCCTGAGGGAACAAAAACAAGCAGGAGGCATAACTCTCCCAGACTTTGGGCAATATTACAAAGCTACAGTCATCAAGATAGTGTGGTACTAGTACAAAAACACACATACGGACCAATGGAACAGAATAGAGAACACAGAAATAAACCCAGACACCTATGGTCAATTAATCTTCAACAAAGCTGGCAAGAATATAAAATGAGAAAAGGACAGTCTCTTCACCCAGTAGTGCCGGCAAAAGTGAACAGCTGCATGTAAATCAATGAAACTAGAACACACTCTCACATCATGTGCAAAAAGAAAATCAAAATGGCTTATAGACTCAAACATAAGACAAGACACCATCAAACTCCTGGAAGAGAACATAGGCAAAAACATTCTCTGACATGAACTGCACAAACGTTTTCTTACATCAGTCTCCCAAAGCAATAGAAATAAAAACAAAATAAACCAACGGAATCTAATCAAACTTACAAGCTTTTGCATAGCAAAGGAAACCCTAAAAAAAAAAAAAACAGAAAAACAACTTACGATACGAGAAAATAGTTTCAAATGATGCAACCAACAAGGGCTTAATCTCTAAAATATACAAACAAATTATATGACTCAACAGCAAAAAAAAAAACCCCGCAAAACAACAATGCAACTGAAAAATGGGCTTAAAACCTGAATAAACATTTCTCCAAAGAAGATAATACAGATGGCCAATAGTTACATGAAAAAAAGGCTCCACATCACTAACTATTAGAGAAATGCAAATCAAAAGTACAATGCACCACCTCACACCAGTCAGAATGGCCATCATTCAGAGGTCAACAAACAGCAAATGCTGAAGACAGTGTGGAGAAAAGGAAACCCTCCTATGCTGTTGGTGGGAATATAAATTGGTACAACCACTATGGAAAACAGTATGGAGGTACCTAAGAAAACTAAAAATATAACTACCATATGACCCAGGAATCCCACTCTCGGGCATGTATCTGGATGAAGCTTTCCTTGAAAAAGATACTTGCACCCCTATGTTCACTGCAGCACTATTCACAATAACCAAGACATGGAAATGACCTAAATGTCCATCAACAGATGAATGGATTAAGAAGATGTGGTATAGATACACAATGGAATACTACTCAGCCATAAAAAGAACAAAATACTGCCATTTGCAACAACATGGATGGAACCAGAGACTCTCATACTGAGGTAAGTCAGTCAGAAAGAGAAAGACAAATACCATACAATATCATATATACCTGGAATCTAATATATGGCACAAATGAACCTATCTACAGAAAAGAAACAAACTCATGTACATGGAAAATAGGCTTGTGCTTGCCAAGGTGCCAAGGAGGGTAGTGGGATAGACTCGGAGTTTGGGGTTAGTAGATGCGAATTATTGCATTTGGAATTGATAATAAATGAGATCTTGCTGTATAGCACAGGGAACTATCTAGTCACTTATGATGGAATGTGATGGAGGATAATGTGAGAAAAAGAATATATAGAGAGAGAGTTTCTGTCATGGCACAGTGGAAACTAACCTGACTAGTATCCATGAGGATAGGGGTTTGATCCCTGGTCTTGCTCAGTGGGTCAGGGACCCGGCGTTGCCATGAACTGTGGTGTGGGTCACAAACACGGCTCAGATCCCACGTTGGTGTGTCTCTGGCATAGTCTGGCATCTGTAGCTCTGATCTGACCCCTAGCCTGGTAAATTCCATATGCCCTAAAAAGCAAAAAAGAATGTATGTATGCATGTATGTGTGTGCAGAAGGATAGAGATAGATAGGCAGACAGACAGACAATTGGGTCACTTTTCTGTATAGCAGAAACTGACAGAACATTGTAAATAAACAATGATAAAAACATTTTTAAAAAAGAAAACATGAAAACAAACCATACAGAATTAAATACAATAAATAAAATGAAAAATACACTAGAAGGAATCAACAGTAGACTAAATGAGGCAGAAGAATAGATCAGTGAGCTAGAAAACAGAGCAGTGGAAGTCACACCTGATCAGCAGGAGAAAAAAAAATGTATTAAAAGAGAACAGTTTAAGAGACCTTTGGGACAACATCAAGTGTGCTAATATTCATATGATAGTGGTACCAGATGAGGAAGAGAGAGAGGCCTGATAAAATATTTGAAAACAGAATAACTAAAAACTTCCCTATCTAGGGGAAGAAAACAGTCACCCAACTCCAGGAAAAGCAGAGAATCTCATAGAGTATTAGCCCAAAGAGGAATATACCAAAACACATTATAATGAAAATGATAAAAAAATTAAATATAAAGAGAATATTAACCCCCAGAATGGGAGAAAATCTTTGCAAATGAAGCAACTGACAAGGGATTAATCTCCAAAATATACAAACACCTCATGCAGCTCAATATCAAAAAAACAATCAAATCAAAAAATGGTGAAAAGACGTGAATGGATATTTCTTCAAAGAAGACAGAGAGATGGCTAAAGACCACATGAAAGGATGCTCAACACCACTAATTATTACAGAAATGCAAATCAAAACTACAATGAGGTTTCACCTCGCATCACTCAGAATGGCTATCATCAAAAAGGCTACAAACAATAAATGCTACAGAAAGTATTAAGAAAAAGGAACTATCCTACACTCTTGGTGGAAATGTAAATTAACAAAACCATGCTGGTGAACAGTATGGAGGTTTCCTAAAAAACTAAATACAGAACTACCATATGATCCAGTAATCCCATTCCCACCTTTATCTGGAGAAAACCATAATTTGAAGATACATGCACGCTAATGTTCATTGTAGCACTGTCTACAATAGCCAAGACATGGAAGCAACCTAAATGTCTATCAACAGAGGAAGAGATATATTTTAAAATGTTTATACACACACACACACACACACAGAATGGAGTATTACTCAACCATAAAAAACAAATTAATGCCATTTGTAGAAACCTGGATGGACCCAGAGATTATCACATTAATTGAAGTAAGACAGTGAAAGACAAGTATCATATGAGTCACTGTCAGGTGCCCAGGAGGATGGAAACAGACACACACACCCCCATACCCCAAATGTGGCTGTTCACCTTGGAGACCTGCTGTGGACATGGATATAGCCCAGCACAAGATCTATACCCTTTCCTGGAATGTGGAGGCTCAAATTGGATGGCAAGAAAAATGGACTGCAGAAAACAACTGCCTGCATAGATTAACCACCTACAAGGATTAACTGCCCTCTGTCTTGGGCTCGACCCCTACCCCTCCCTTGACCTTCCCCTCTTCCTCCTTCATTGTTGCTGCCACAAGTTCCCACTAGAACTCCAGCCACAGACCCTTTGTAAGCCTAGCATCTCCTCACAGTCACAGCTGGTGCCATCTTGAGCTCAGCACATCCCTCTCTGATACCTTTATAAAAATCTCTCTTGCTTTACCAACTTGGCCTCACGTGTTCCCTTGGCTCGGCAAACCTAACAATCACATTTATGTGGGACCTAATGAAAAATGATATAAAAGAATTTAGTTACAAAAGAGAAATATACTCACACACTTAGAAAACAAACCTATGGCTACCAAAGGGGAAACATGGGGGGGAAAATAAATTAGCAAGATGGGACTGACATATACACAATACTATGTATAAAACAGATAAGTAACAAGGACATACTGTATAACACAGGGAAATCTACTCAATATTCTATAATGGCTTAAAGATTCAAAAGAATTTGAAAAAGAATGTATATATGTACATGTATAATTAAATCACCATGCTGTACACCTACCACTAACAGGTTGTTATAAATCAACTATAATAGAAAATAAAAATAATTAAATGATATGAAATTCACTTATTTACAAAACAGAAATAGACTCACAGACACATAAAACCTATGTTACTAAAGGGGATAGTGGCAAGGGAGATAAATTAGGAGTTCAGGAATAACATACACATTACCAAATACAAAACAAGGACCTACTGTACAGCACAGGGAATTATACTATCTTGCGATAAGCTATAATGGAACTGAATCTCATATATACATATAAACTGAATTATTCTGCTGTACAAGCGAAAACTAACAACACTGTTAATGAACTATACTTCAATAAAAATAAAATACTGCACCCCTAAAAAAAAGATCATGATATATATATGGAAACAGAAACAATTTTACTTCTTCCCTTATTTGCATGCTTTTTAATCTTTTCTTTTTCAATTCCTCTGTCTTAGAGTTCCACTACTAGATTAATAGAACTGATGAGAGTGGCATTCCCTTGTATTATTCCCGACCACTGAGTATGAGGGTTAACTATGAGCTTGAGGGTTAAATATGGTCTTTATTATGGTTAAGTACATTCCCCTTACACCTAATTTTTTTTTTCTTTTTAGAGCTTTAACTGTGGCATTTGGAAGTTCCCAGGCTGAGCCAAATCAGAGCTGTAGCTGCCAGCCTACACCACAGCCACAACCACAGCAACGCCAGATCCGAGCCACATCTGCGACCTATGTCACAGCTCTCAGCAATGCCAGATCCTTAACCCACTGAGTGAGGCTAAGGATCAAACCCACATCCTCATGGATACTAGCCAGGTTCTTAACCCATGGAACCACAATGGAAACTCCTTCTTATATCTAATTTATTCAAAGTATTTAAACATGAAGGCATGTTGTATTTTGCAAATGTTTTTTTCTGCATCTATTAAGATAATCATATGATTTTACCATTCATTCTCTTAATATGATGTATGACATTTATTGATTTGCATGTGTTAAACCATTCTTTCATCCCAGGAATAAATTCCACTCTATCGCAGTCAATGATTTTTTAATGTGCTATTGAATTTGGTTTGCCAGGATTTGTTTAGGAATCTGCAATTATGTGCATCAGAGATACTGGCCTATAGTTCTTTTCATGTAGTGTTCTTACCTAGTTTTGTTATTAGGATAATGTTGGCCTTGTAAAATGAGTCTGGGAATATTTCCTCCTCCACAACGTTTTGGAAGAGTTTGAGGGTTGGTATTGATTCTTTAAATGTTTGGTCAAAGTCTCCAGAAAAGTCATCAGGTTCTGGGCTTTTCTTTACTCAGCATTTTTATTAATTGATTCAATCTCCTTACGCATTATTTCTCTGTTCAGATTTTTATTTCTTCATGATTCCATCTTGGTATGTTTCTAGGAACATATGCTTTTCTGGGTTATCCAATTTGTTGGTGGCTATTCCTATGATCTTTGGTATTTTGTGATATCAGCCGTAATGTCTTCCCTTTCATTTCTAATTTTATTCGAGCCTTCCCTCTTTTTTTCTTAGGCCAGCTAAAGATTTGTCAATTTTGCTGAACTTTTCAAAAACTAATGCTTAGTTTTGTTAATCACTGTTTTCCCAGGCTATTTCATATTTCTACTCTGTTATGTCCTTCCTTCTGAAAACTCTGGGTTTAATTTCTTCTTTTTCTCATTTCTTAAGATGTAAAATTAAGGTTTTTTTTGTAGGTTTTTTCCTCTTAAATCTTCTATCGATATATGCTTCAATCATAGAACTGTTTTTCTGCATCCATTAAGTTTATGTTTCCATTTTCATTTATCTCAAGATACTGCTTATATTCTTTTTGATTTTTTCTTTGACATTGGTTGTTTAGAAGTCTGTTGTTTAATTTCCACATATCTGTGAACTCCCTAATTTTCCTCTTATTGATTTCTACTTTCATATCATGGTTGGAAAAGATACTGGATATATTCTTGAGTTTGTTAAGACTTATTTTGTGGCCTAACATATGAACTATCCTGGAGAATGTTCTTTGTGTGCTTCAGAAGAATGCATATCTTGCTGTTGGATGGAATATTCTATATTTTTATGTAAGGTCTAGCGTCTAAAATCTAAATCAAGTTCAATGTTTCTTTATTGAATTTCTGCTGTATGATCTATCATTTGTTAAAAGTGTGGTATTGAAGATATCTAATATTATTGTATTGCTATCAAGTTCTCCCTTTAGTTCTGTTAATATTTGCTACCTTTAGGTACTCTGATGTTGGGTGACATATATTTACAATTTTTTTCTCTTAATGAGTTGACCTTTTTATCATTATATAATCACCTTCTTTGTTCACCCTTACAATTTTTGACCAAAATCTATTTTGTCTGATAAAGGAACAGCTACCATTGATGTCTTCTGGTTTCCATTTGCATGGAATATTTTTTTCTATGTTTACTCTTAAAAGTGTAGTGGGTCCCTTAAAGGCAGCATAAAAAGCATCTTGTTTTTGATCCATCAGCCACCCTATGCCCTTTGAATTGAGAATTTACTCCATACACATTTAAAGTCATTATTGATAGGTAATGACTAATAAAGTATCTTATTAATCCTTTTGTGGCTCTGTTGTAGTTCTGTTATTTTCTTACTCTCTTGTTGCCTTCCTTTGTGATCTGATGAATTTCTCTAGTGGTATGCTTTCTATTCTCTCTTTCTTCTGTGTTTCTACTATTAGTCTACACTGTTACTCCCTTCTACTACACTTTATGCTTTTGATGTCAAAATTTACAATTTTTTGAAGGGGCACTCTTGAGGCATGTGGAGGTTCCTGGGCCAGGGATTGAACCTGTACCACAGCAGCAACCCAAGTCACTTCAGTGACAACACTGGATCCTTAACCTACTGCATCACAGAACTCCACAATTTACATTTTTATATTGTGCATTCATTAACAAATTATCGCCACAATCGTTATTTTTAATACTTTTTTCTTTTTACATTTATACTAAAGTGTTTGACACACCATTACAGTATTAGAGTATTCTGAACTTGATTATATACTTACTTTTACCAGTGTTTTACACTTTTATATGTTTTTATGTTCTTAATTAGCATCATTTAATTTCAGCTTGAAGAAAATCCTTTACCATTGTTTGTATGGCAGGTCTAGCTGATCGTGGTCATAAACCACTTCAACTTTTGTTTTTCTGGGAAAGTCTTTATCTGTCCCTCCTATTTGAAAGACAGCTTTGCCAAGTAAAGTATTCCTGGTTGGTAGTTTCTTCTTTCAGCACTATGAATCTATCACCCCTTTCTGCAGGCTTATTAGGCTTCTATGGTGAAATCGCTGATAGCCTTGTGGAGTTTCCCTTGTGACTATCTTGCCGCTTTGGAAATTCTCCTGTTTTCAATTTTGACAACTTTTATGTACTGTGTCTTGGATAAATCTTTTTTAAACTGAACCTATTTAGGGACCTTTGTGCTTCATGTACCTGGATGTCCATATTTTTCTCAGATTTGGAAGTTTTCAGCCATTTCTTTAAATTAGTTTCCTGTCCCTCTCTCACTCGTCTCCTTTTGGAACTATCATAAGGCATTTATTAGTTCTCTTGATGTTAGCCCATAAATCTCATGGGCTTTCTTTATTCCTTTTCATTTGTTTATTTTCTCTTCAGACTGGATATTTTCAAAGGGTCGTCAAGTTAACAGATTCTTCCCTCTCTTTAATTAAGTCTACTGTCTTTTCAAATGCAGGATTTGTGTTTTTTTTTCCTATGATGTCTATCTCTATGTTGAACTTCTCATTTTTTTTATGTATCCTTCTCCTGATTTCACTATTTATCCATGTTCTCTTGCAGCCACTGAGATTCCTTAAAACAGCTGTTTAATTCCTTTCCAGGCGGTTCATAGACCTCGATTTCTTAGAGGATGATTAAAATGGAAAATTAACATGTTCCTTGGTGGTGTCATGAGCTTCCTTGATATCTCTTATCCCTTGAAGTCTTGCAAGATTGCTGCTTTTTATTCTAAGAAGCAGTCATATCCTCCAGTCCTTACTGACTGACTTCGGGAGACAAACACCTTTACTAACCATCCCAGGTACAAAGTCTAAGGCTCTTTCAGACCTCTTCTATGCTCCTGCTCCACATCTCCTGTTCCTTTTTAAAGGAGAATTCTCAAGATTGTATGCCTTCTCTCAATCTCACCGAGCCAGGTCAGATGCTGACCAATAATTTCTCATTAATTTTCCCTAGGGTGGTGGCCTACAATGCTCAAATTCTTCAGCTTCTCCTGATCCTACAGAGCCTGTCTTGCATTCTGTGTATAACTGTAAGCCATTTGCAATGGCTCATATCTCACCCTCCGTGAGGGTGTGCATGGTGATCCAGCTACAGGGAGGGTGGGTGAGGTGTGCAGAGCATTTGGAATATCTATGGGGTCCTTGGGAAGGTATTCCCAGTGGCTCATGAGCAGCTTCCTGATGGGAGTCCACAAAGCGATTAGTTGGATCCATGGGCCTCTGCTAGTATCAGAGCCCCGACTGCTGTAACCCCAGTTCTCTTCCCTGCTCCCAGCCTCTCCCTACAACTCAACTATGCTCATCACCACAGTATTCTGGGTAAAGTGAGAAATGAGTGAGCCACTAG
The DNA here is from genome assembly GCA_004024745.2 of Catagonus wagneri. Lineage (NCBI taxonomy): Eukaryota > Metazoa > Chordata > Mammalia > Artiodactyla > Tayassuidae > Catagonus > Catagonus wagneri. The sequence goes on along the minus strand of PVHT021183699.1, from coordinate 34,107,452 downwards.
GGCAGCATCCTACATGGCCAGCTGCTCAGATGCAAAGCTCTTACTTTCCCCCAAAGAAGAAACTTCAGGCTGAAGAGGTCTCTCTTGGTGCTAAGAGATAATATAAGGATAATACAGGTAAAGAGAAACTGTTCTTCTTACCCCTTTCAATTCGTCTGTTCTCATTTTTTGTTTGTTTTAACAATGTGTTTCTTTACTAGACACCACAATGATAATCTTGTCCATGGGAGGTTGTCAAACTTGACAATTCTGTGAGGAGATGATGGTAGAAAACTCCTGTTCCACTGTCCCGCTTGTCACTCTCCAGGCCCATGACACTTTTACAAGCAAGTTTTATCAAATCCTTAAAGAAAGGTTAATTTTTACATTAACGTTCTCAAAGTCTAGAAATAAAAGTTACTTGCCTCTTTCGAAAAGCTAGAATAGTCTTTGTATCAAAGGATATTACAAGAAAAGAAAATCACAAATTTCATGTGTATTAAAACAAGAATGTTAATGAAAACAATAGAAAAAAATTCAACAGCATACTGAAATAACATATTATGACCATGAAGGGTACAATACTAAGATAGAGCACTTTTAGAAAAGGATTACTGATATCTAACACCCCTGACTTACCTCTACTATTGCAATGTTATTTTCCTACTTCCCTAAAAATAAGTATTTTAAATGAAATCTGATTTAATTAAATGTTCTTTTGCATCTATTATATCTCCTTAATCTATTAAATCTACTGGATGCACACAACCCCACCTCTGCCACTCTCCTGATAGTGTGAATTACAAGAGGAACAACATAAAGCTTGAAAACAGTGTGAAACTTTAGAAGTGGCATCCTGAAGAGACTATGCATTAAGTCTTGCTATTCAAAATCACAGAGCTACTTCAGCTGCTATCCTTTCTGAGAACTAGTATCTTAGGTTTCCCTTTTTTTCTGAAAGGATCTTTCCAATAAAAAGAAAATAATGTGCTTTTATTCATATTTCTAGGTCATCTGGTCTTTACTATTTAGTATAGACATAAATAAAGATTATACTCTATGTTTTGTCATCAGAAACCTACTAGTTAGTACAGTATAAAATCATTAAAGACTCTAATTTACCATTTACCCATCATGTTTATTAAGTATCTACTCTCTGTCAGGCACTGGGCTAAAGACAAGGACACAGGTACTAACTGGAGTATAATAGGGCACAAAAAAAGAAGTGATATACATCCCTTGATAGATTTTCAACCAACTATAAAATCATTTAATCTTGTTAACACCTTGCCTATATCCATAGGTATGTAATGGGAAATTATCACATCAAGACACACTATTTCCACTGCGCTGGCTGACTTGGTCATGGTGAACGCGTAACAATTCTTAACAAGCAACACATTCTTTCCTAAATGCTAAAAAAATCATCTGTTCAAGTTGAAGTACTTTTCAAACATTAAACTAATACTCCTGAATTATTTTTAATAATTTAAAATAATTCAAAACATTATTAACAAAATAGATACTTAGGTAAGGAACTAACTGGTTATCTTCATCTAAGTAAAAAGAATTTGAATTTTAATTCAGGTTTAAAATGGTCCTAGAGTAGCTCCCACTGTGGTGCAGCAGGTTAAGAATCCTACTGCAGTGGCTAAGGTCATTGCAGAAGTACAAGTTCAATCCCTGGCTCAGCGCAGTGGGTTAAAGGATCCAGCATTGCTGCAGCTGTGGCTCAGATTCAATCCCAGGCCCAGGAACTTCCATATGCTGTGGGTGTGGCCATAAAATTAAAAAAAAAAAAAAAGGTCTAGAGAGCATGTGTATATGCATACACCCTTCTCTCTACCTTAAGAAAACATTCAAGTTATGGCTTTCCCATCATCAAGTTAACAGTCTCTTTGTTTTATTCTTAGTAGTGAAAATAAGTTTTGTTACATAATTATATTTATGTTTAAAAAAATCAAAAATATTAAGTAAAAATAACGATGTATCTGATGTACTATGTATCTATTTTCAATAAACACTATTATATATCCAATTCTTAAATAGTTTTGCTGTGAAAAAATAAATGAGTTCAAGAAGTTGTTAGCTGATAAAAATTATCTAGTAACCTTGAAAACTTAGAAGAAATTACTCTAAGAGTAGATTTCTAAGAAATCACTATATTCATGTTCATCTCTAACAAAGACAAAAATTATTTCAGAAAATACACTCACAGTTAAGAATATAAGTGCTGGAGAAAAGAAGTGTTATATGTTAGCCAGTACTTAAATTGGTACTTCTCTCCTATGTTCTTTATAGCACACATATGCCCTGATATGCATCCTCCCACACACATCCATACACACTGAAAAAAAGGCTTGTTAAACCTAAGAGTAAAGAGACATTATTTTAAAAAATATATAAACATGAATAATTCCTTCAACAGAACATAAGAGGAGTACCTGTAATACCTCATAACTCCCTCCTTAAATTTATTGTTATAATTTGACCCTAAGTTTATAAGCTTCTTTTCTGGGGTAAAAGATATGTTTTTCAAATGAACTGAAATTTGGCTAGTGAACAGTGAAACTGACTCCTGAAACTAGATAAATTAGTTATTCCTAATCTATATCATCCCACTAATTTTCCACAATATAAAAATAAAAAATACTTATATGTCTTTCATAATATAATGCTGTTACATAAACGTGCCAAAGATACCTCCTATACAATGACCCCTATATTGTTCACTTTTTCACAACAAGCAAGCACCATTTGATCTGAATCTACTAGTGCCAAATTTTCACACATTCAATTGCTTGTAACATATCACAAATAAGTATATTTTTAGCCATGAAGAACCTGCCTGTTTTACATACTTAATGCAACTAAACTCAATGTCTGCAAGTTATAGTTAAGTCAAACCCTAGGATTATAAAAAGACTCCAAGCTCTTACTGTTCTGTGGTACTCTCTGAACCAGAGACTTCCCATCTTGCAGGTGAGTGACATCTTCTAGACACATCAATCCCCTCTCTGGTACTCCTCTCCTCAAAGAGTTCAAGTACCCTCTTCCCTTTCTGGTTATGGCCCCACACTGCTGTCTCTGGAAGGTCTCCAGCTGTGAAGGACTTTCCTTTGCAACTCGACAGAGCTCTAACTAAACAAAGCTCATTGTGTGCTAATATCATCTCATGGTCATGTCTTTTTTCTTTATCAGCCCTGAAATTCTCTAATTTTACTATAAACGTATAACTTTTTCAGTGAAACTTGAAAAAATTAGCAACAATACTCGAATCATTTTCAGAATGAGAAAACCCAGATATCAAGAAGCACTTTATTAAAATTTTCAGTGTCCATAAAAATATTTCCACAGATAGATTATTTAAGCAATTTAAAATAGGGAAAAAAAACCCACGCACTTCAATACAAATTGCGCAAGTTTTTTTCAAGAAGCAGATGATATACCCGATGAAGCATTGAGAGCACAGAATTATGCTCCTAACAAGTGTGGTAGGATGCAGTGAAGAAGGCACATGATAGAAACACAATACCTGTTTTCTGATCAAGAGGCCTTCAATTCCTGGCTAATATTTGCTAACGTAGAGCTCCAAGTCCCAGTCCTGTTGATCTAACTAAAAACTGGGAAGATATACATGAGATATCTATTTTAATCCACAATACCAGCTACATAGTATTGCTATCCAAAATGCTTAAGCTGAATGTAATCATGAGGAAGCAGGTAAATATAAACTGAGAGACATTTTGCAAAACAACTGGCCTGGGTACTTCAACAAAGTCAATGCCATGAAAAGAAAAGAGAAAACTAAGGCTGGAGAATTGTTCTTTAATAAAAGAGATTATGATATGACAATGATGAATTAAGTATTTAATTATTGATTGGATTCTGAATCACATCCCACCCACTCCCAAAAAAGCCAATCAAACAAAAACTGCTATAAAGAACATTCATGGGACAGTAAGTTAGGACATTTTAATGTGGACTATATAATTTATAGTACTATAAACATTACATTTTCTGAGTGTAAAAATTATTTTGTGATTACGTTGGAGAATGTGTTTTTCTTAAAATATATATACCAAAATATTTAGCAGTGAAGTGTTAGGATACCTAAAGCTTACTGTCATATATAAAAGCAGGCTGGGGAGAAAACACAAGCACAATACTGCAAAATGTTGGTAATCAGTGAATCTAGGGAAAGAAATATGGGTTTTATTTACATTATTCTTACAACTTGTCTGCAGATTTTAAATATTTCAAAATTAAAAAATAGGTCAGAAGACAGATGATTTTTTAGAGGATTACATGGAATTATTCCAAAATCAAGTATGTTGTCATCTGCCATTCAATTACGGTTATGAGGGCCGTTAAGTTGAATTTTACACTGTATTCTACCTCCTCTTTCATTATCTCTCAAAAAAAAAAAAACCTTCACATCAGGCTTTCAATCCCACCACTCTGCCCAAAGTGCTCTTAACAATATTTTCAGCTTACTGAACTTCATCAGCACCAGACACACCTGATTAGTCCATCCTCTAAATATTTTCTTTGCCTGGTCTCCAAGACATTTTTGTTTCATTTCTCCACCTACCCCACTGGCCGTGTATTTTCAAATTCTTTTGACTGTTTTATCTCTTCCTCCTATCTTTAAACAGTAAGGTTTCCCAGTATTCTCTCTTCATCTCACTTCTTCACCTACAACTCTTTTACTGTTCTAATCCAGCCTCAGCTTCAAATACTATTTAAATGCTGACGACCTCCAAACTTATGTCTCTAGCCTCAAACTCTCCCCAGAACTCCACATTCATATAACTGCCTACTTGACATTTCCATTTTAAATATCTAAGCGTTATTTCAAATTTAATATATTGAAAATTGAATTCTTTTATTTCATCTCCCCCAATATCCCTTCCCAAACTTCTGCATCTCAGTGAATGGTAATTACATCCTTAAAGTTATTAAGACCAAAAACCCTGAGAGTATCTTCAATTCTTCTTTTGTCCATCTGATATCATCAAATCCTGTCAGCTCTAGCTTCAAAGTACATACTTTACCACTTCTTATCACCCCAGTGAACAGTGAGTCCATGTTATCATGATGTCTTCCATGGACTACTGTAGTCTTCTATCACATATCCCTGCTTCTGCCCTTGCTCCATGACAGTTCTAATCTCAACAAAAGCCCAAAATAATCCTTTTAAAATTAAATAAGAACATGTCCCTTCTCTTTCAAAAGGTCTTTCCTGGCTTCCTGGCTTAACCAATAAGATCCCTGACATGGTCTATAAGGACTGACAAGTATTCATCCCCTTGCTGTAGCCTCGGTCCAATTTCAACTCCCATTAGCCCCATTTCTCACCAAAGTGTGAAAAAACTGGGGTATTATGTCTGTATTTTGAGGTGAGCCACTCACACTTAGAAAACATATTCTATTAGCATTCTTTGAAATAAATACTTTCCTGATCCTGGTCTAAATCCTACTAGCTTTTCCTTTTCCCACACAACTTCTCTTCAGTCTTCATGCATTTAGCAGTCCTTACTTATAAACTTGAAGTGGCAGATTATTTTTACCTTTTTTTTCCTCTACATGCTGTGTCTTTTTATGTTTTATAAAAGAAGAAGGGATAAGAAATAGAAATATGCTAGTCACACATTCATATCAGAATCTTCTGTTATTCTCTTACAACAAGGACAAACTGTTCCTTGGAAACCATAAGTCATTTAAATTAAAAACTTTCGGAGTTCCCATTGTGGCTCAGCGGTTAACGAATCTGACTAGGAACCATGAGGTTGCGGGTTCGATCCCTGGCCTTACTCAGTGGGTTAAGGATCCAGCATTGCCGTGAGCTGTGGTGTAGGTTGTAGACACGGCTCGGATCCTGCATTGCTGTGGCTGCAGCTACAGCTTCTGTTAGACCCCTAGCCTGTGAACCTCCATATGCCGCGGGTGCAGCCCTAGATAAGGCAAAAAGACAAAAAAAAAAAAAAAAAAAAACTTTCATCTCCAAATCTACCCTTCTAAACGCTGATTCTGAGGCTGGGATTTGCGGTTTGTTTCACAAGCTCCTTTGTCAGCTGGAGACATAAGAAAGATATTGGGGGAAAGGAGAAAAGTATACGTGTTACTAGCTGTTCCTGCAAACAATTCTCCACCAGAGAAAATTGGATTTAGTCTCCAACCACTTTTGGCATTTCCAGAAACAGCCTCACTGCCTTCTTCATACGTACCTGTAGTAGCCATATGATACCCCCTCCTCAGATGTTTGACCTCAGATGTTTGTCTCAAGTTCCATCTTCCAAGTTTCTGGTATCCCCAGTCTACTTATTCACCTTTAGTATTCCCAGCCATTAGACTGCAGAATGTTTTACCACTGTGATTACTTCCAGCTTATACCAGTACTTTCTTTTTTCTTTCACTCTTCAAATATGTCTAAAATTTCCTATATTAAATTCTACTTGGTAAAGTGACATAAGTTTCTTTTCCTGACTAAGCCCTAATTTACCATAAGGATATTCTGATGCTAACTCAATCTCTGGTCAAAAGCAATATTTCTGATATCAAAGGCTATCATAGTTTACCTTAGATTTTATATTTTAAAATGATGAATTTTTAAAATTTAAATCACAATCTTATAATAATACATGCTACTTCAAAAACTAGACATGATAGTAAAGAATTTTTTAAATCACATAATAGGAATTGCAAAACAAATTTTAACATTTTTAGATGTTACATCTTATCTCTCTTCAGAGATTGCTTTTGTTTTGCAAACTTGTGATAAAGTTACATATCCTTTTTGTATATTGTCTTTTTATCCTTAAGGTATGCCTTTACCCTTTTCTCAATTTCTACTTCCAAAAAGACTTTAAAAGTCTACCTCACTTTGACATACAGAAACACCATGACAGATTTATCACTAACTGCTACCCTATTAGGGACTATTCTTGAAATAGCATATAATTTTAAAAAAACTTGTTACATGCATAATTGTTTTTATAAAAATCATAACAATTCAAGTTACCAGTATACAGGAAAAGAGATTAAAGTTCTCAGTATTTTTTAAGATAAAATTATGTCCTCAGAATTATATATGATAAAGTATATTTTTGCAGGAAAACATGCCAATAACATTTATACTATGAACCAGAAAGAAAAAAAGCCTTCCTCTGCAATCAATAAAAATCGTAAATAAACTTAGTAAAGCCAACTACTCACCCTCTATTACTGACAATTGCTTTTTTCAAATGAATGTAATTTGCAGGAAAGATCCCCTATAAAAGAGAAAGGATTTCCCATTAGAAAAAGTAATTTGTGGTTAACATTTCATGTAGACTAAAACAGCAGTCAGATTTCATCATGCAAATACTCTATCAATACTACAGACCTCTTAATGTAGTAAGCACTTTACATATTAATTAAGAATGCAAAGTTTCACAAACTATATTTGACAGGAATTTCATTCTCATATGTAATTACTCTATTCTCATGGGAAAAAATAACTATGATGTTAAGCAACCATCAAAAGAAATTTTTTTAAGTTTTTTAAATACTCCATCAAATCACTCTTAGGATACAGACTGATGTACAGAGCTTGGCATGTATCTACAAAACCAGTATCACTGCCTAGTCAACAATTTACAGATTATCCAGCTCTGACCTAGAGAAAGCATTCTCAGGCTCCAGGTAACATTTGCATTCACGACAGTAGGTTAATTTGGGAGCCTCTATAAATATTTCTTCTTTTACTTTTCCTGGTTTCCATCTGATATCTGGCATAATTTGATTTCAATTCCCAAGGGATAAAAAATATATTCTGTTTTAAAAAACAAGTTTTCCGGAGTTTCTGTTGTGGCTCAGGGGAAACAAGTCTGACTAGTATTCATGAGGATGCAGGTTAGATCCCTGGCCTCGCTCAGTGGGTTGAGGATCTGACGCTGCCCTGAGCTGTGGTATAGGTTGTAGATGAGGCTCACATCTGGTATTGCTGTGGCTGTGAAGCAGGCTGGCAGCTACAGCTCCAATTCGACCCCCTAGCCTGTGAACCTCCATATGCCACGAGCGCGGACCTAAAAAGCCAAAAATTTTAAAAATAATAACATAAAAACAAGTTTTCCAATATTTCACTCCTTTTCCTGATGTATAAAACTTCCATCAAATAAAACACAAATGGCCTATTTTTCAATACTCTTTGGCCCATGCCACTATCAATAATAAACTCAATCTATACCACACAGGTGCATCAGCAGCTGGACTACAATAATGCATTTTATAGTTTTCAGTGTACAGATCTTTCACCTCTTTGGTTAAATTTATTCCTAAGTATGTGATTGTTTCTGACACTATCATGAATGAGATTGTTTCCTTCATTTCTTTTTCAGAGATTTCACTGTTAGTGCATAGAAACACAAATTACCTGTGTTAACTTTATATCCTGCAATTTTACTGAATTTATTAATTCTAACAGCTTTTTTGATGGAATCTTTAGGATTTTCTACATATAATATCCCATCATATTATCTGTAAACAAGTGACACTTTACTTCTTTACTGATACTGATGCCTTTTATTTCCTTTTCTTACCTAACTGTTCTGGCTAGGACTTCCAATACTGTGTTAAACAGGAGTGGTGAGAATGGACACCCTTGTCCTGTTCCTCATCTCAGAGGAGAAATTTTCAGCCTTTCACCATTGAGTATGACAGTAGCTGTGGGCTTACCATATATGGCCCTTATTAGGTTGAGTTATGTTCCTTCTAAACCCAGCTTGCTGAGAGTTTTATTCATATAAGGATGTTGTATTTTATAAAAGTTTTTTTCTTCATCTATTAGCATAATCCTATGATTTTTATCTTTCATTATAGTGACGTGGTGTATCACACTCATTGATTTGTAAATGATACACCACCTTTGTATCCTTAGATAAATCCCATTTAGTCATGGTATATGACCCTTTTTAATGTGCTATTATACTGGGAATGCCAATATTTTGTTTAGAGTTTTTACATCTATATTCATCAAGGATACTGGCCTGTAGTTTCTTTTTCCTACAGTATTCTTTATCTGGCTTTGGTTTCAGAATAATGCTGGCCTCATGAAATGAATCTGGTCGTGTTCTCTCCCCTTCAATTTTCAGAATAGTGTGAGAAGGCCCAGTGTTAATTCTTTTTAACAGTAGAGTAGAATGCATCAGTGAAATCATTTGGCCCTGGACTTTTCTTAGTTGGGAGGTTTTAAATTACCAGTTCAATATCCTTACTCATTATTGGACTATTCAGATTTTCTGTTTCTTCCTGATTCACTGTTGGCAGGTTGCATGTTTCTAAGAATTTATCCATTTCTTCTAGGTTGTCCAGTCTGTTAGCACATAATTATCATAGCAGTCTCATAATTCTTTGTATTTCTAGTGATATCTTTTTTTTTTTTTTTTCTATTTAGGGCTGAACCCGCAGCATATGGAGGTTCCCAGGCTAGGAGGAGTCCAATTGGAGCTACAGCTGCTAGCCTATGCCACAGCCAAAGCAATGCAGGAGCTGCGTCTGCAACCTACACCACAGCTTATGGCAACACAGGATCCTTAACACACTGAGTGAGGCCAGGGATCGAACCCACAACCTCATGGTTCCTAGTCGGATACATTTCCACTGTGCCACAATGGGAAATCCTCTGTGATATTTTTAATGTGCCCTCTTTAGATTCTCATTTTATTTGAGTCTTTTCCTTAGTCAATTTTGTTGATCTTTGAAAAATATCAGCACTTATTCACTGATCTTTTCTATTTGGAAAGGGGTCTCTTTTTCACTTATTTCAATTACGATCCTTGCTATTTCCTTACTTCTGCTAAATGTGGGCATAGTTTCTTTTTATCTACTTCCTTCCTTGTTTATTTGACATCTTTTTTTATTCTTATTGTACGCATTTATCACTATGAACTTCCCTCTTAAAACTTCTTTTGCAGCCATCCCATAGGTTTTGGTGTACTGAGTTTCCATTTTCACTTTTGTCAAGACATTTTTTATCTCTTCTTTGGCCCATTTGGTGGTTTACAATGTGTTCTTTAATTTCCACATATCTGTGAATTTTCCAGTTTTCTTGGTGGTATTGATTCTAGTTTCATACCACTGTAATCAGAAAAGATGCATGGTAAGATTTCAATCTTCTTAAATTAGTTAAACCTTATTATATGAACTATGCTGAAGAATGTGTCATTTACAATTGAGAAGAAGAATATGTACCCTGCTGCTAACAAATGGAATGTTCTGTATATGTCTTTTGGTACATCTGGTCTAAAATACAGTTCAAGTCATATGTTCCCTTTGCTAATTTTCTATCTGGATGATCTATCCATTGCTTAAAATGGGGTACTGAAGTCCCCTACTATTATTGTACTGTTATCAACTTCTCCCTTCAAATCTATTAGTATTTGCCTTTATCTTTTTTGGCTGTACATACATTTATGATTGGTATACCTTCTTGATGAGTTGGCCCCCTTACCATTATATAATGACCTTCTTTGTTTCTTTGGTTTAAAGAATTAATTTTTGGCTTAAAGTCTACCTGTCTGATAGAAGTACAGCTACCTGGGCTCTATATTAGTTTCCTCTCACATGAAATGCCTTTTTCCATACCTTAACTTTCAATGTACTTGTACACTTAAGGCTAAGGTAAGTTTCTTATAGGAAGCATGTAGTTAGGTCTTTTTTTTAAAATACATCCAGTCATTCTAGGCCTTTTGATTGGATAATTCGATCCATTTACATTTAGAATATTTTTTTCTTTTTTATTGAAACATAGCTGATTTCCAATGTTGTGTTAATTTCTGTTATACAGCAAAGCGATTCAATTGTACATATATATATACTGTTTTCTATGTAGAATAATTATTGATAGGTAAAGACTTACTTATTGTTTTCTGACTGTTCTATAGTTCCTTTCTTCCTCTCTTGCTGCCTTCCTTTGTGAATTGATGATTTTCCTTAGTGGTATGCTTTAATCCCATAACATTATCTTTTGTAAATCTACTGCAAGCTTTTCCTTTGTGGTTGCCATAGTGCTTACATAAAATATCTTACAGACAAGTCTATTTTATGTTGATACAACTTAACTTTGATCACCTAAAAAAACTATCCTTTTACTCCCCCTTCTCATTTTTATGGTTACAAATCGTCTATATTTTTGTGTATTTTTAATTACTATTGCTATAGTTATTTTTAATACTCTTGTCTTTTAATACTAGAGTTAACACACCATCCTATTACAGTAGTATTCTGAATTTGACTAAACACTCAGCTTTATCAGTGTTTTATATTTTCATGTTAATAATTAGCATCCTTTCATTTCAACTTGAAGAAAATCTTTCTGCACTGCCTGTGAGGCAGGTCTATTGGTAATGAATTCCCTTAGCTTTCATTTAACTGGGAAAGTTTATATCTTGCCTTCATTTCTGAAGAACAGCTATGCTGGGTAAAGTATTCTTAGTTGCCAGTTTTTTTTTTTCTTCTAGCACTTCTATCATCCCACTCTCCCTTGCTCCTAAAAGATTTCTGCTAAGAAACCCACTGAGAGCCTAACTGAGGATTCCCTTGTAAGTTACAAACTTTTTTCTCTTGTTGGTTGTAAGATGTCTGTGTTTGACTTCAATAGTTTTGTTATAATGTGTCTTAGAGAGGATTTCTTTATGCTGACTTAGTTTGGTAACCAATAACATTCATGAACTTGGATGTCCAAATCTCTCCCTACATTTGAAAACTTCTCAGCCATTATTTCTCTAAATATGCTTTCTTACTCCTTCTCAATCTCTTCTCCTTCTAGAAATAGGATGATTAGCTAATTTATCCTTTTGATAGTTTCCACAGATCATGAAGGCTTTCTTTACTCTTTTGTATTCTTTTTCCTTTGTTCTTCTATAACTGGATAATTTCAGTGTTGCTATCTTCAATCTCACCAGTTCCTTTGCTTGATCAAGTCTGCTGTTGATGCTTCTACTGCACTATTCATTTTGTTCATTAAATTCTTCAACTCCACAGTTTATGTTTGATTCTTCTCTATGATTTCTAGCTCTGTTAAATTTCTCATTTTTAAAAATGTATTGTTTTCTGGAGTTCCCATCGTGGCTCAGTAGTTAATGAATGCAACTAGCAACGATGAGGTTGCGGGTTCGATCCCTGTCCTTGCTCAGTAGGTTAAGGAGCCGGTGTTGCCATGAGCTGTGGTGTAGGTTGCAGACGTGGCTTGGATCCCACATTGCTGTGGCTGTGGTGTAGGCCAGCAGCTGTAGCTCTGATTAGACCCCTAGCCTGGGAACCTCCACATGCCGCAGATGCGGCCCTAAAATGACAAAAGACAAAAATAAATAAATAAATAAATAAATAAATAAATAAATAAATAAATAAATGAAAAAAGAAAAATGTATTGTTTTCCTGATTTCACTGAATTGTCTTTCTGTTTTCTTGTAGTTCACTAAATTTCCTTAAAACAGCTACTTTAAATTCTCATTGGGTAAATCACAGATCTCCATGTCTTTGGATTCAGCTACTAGAAACTATGATCCTTTGAAGTCATCAAATTTCCTTAATTTTTCACGTTTCTTGGGAATTTTGTGTTGCTGTCTTGATATATGAGGTAGCAGTCACCTCCTTCAGTCTTTACTAACTGCATTACCCTCCACCAGCCCTTGCAGTGAATCTGAAGATTTCTCAGGCCTTCTAAAGATACACATGCCCAATGCCTCTTGCTCTCCTTTGTGGCAGAATTCTTCACCTGATATGTCTTTTATTGATTCTGCAATGCAGTAGGCTAAGTACCAACCACCTCTGTGCTTTTCCAATTATGGTGCTGTAACTCACATTTCTGGTTTCTTTGCACTACGTATTTGGGCCTGCTTTCTGTGCATGCTCACTAGCAGTCTTCCAAAGCTCGCTCTTGCTGCCACCTCAAGGAGTATGCACAGTGAACTAGCCACAACAGGAGGGTGTACGTGGGTGAGATACATAGAGCACTTGGAGGTATCCATGGACCAGGTAGGGGGCCCATGAAAAGAGATTTATCAGTAGTTAATGGGTGAGCATCTTTATGGAGTCTGCCACAGAGTTAGTTAAGATCCATGTCTTTTAATGTCCTCCAAGAATCCTATTCGCCGCTTCCCCAACTCTTCCTACCTCCAGTCATGGAGCTCCTTATTTAGTAGGGTGAGAGAGAAAAGGGCCTCTTTGGCAGCATCTACAGAGCTGAGGAAGCCAGAAGCTCACTCACACACCCTCTCTTTCTCCAACGCAAGCAATCACAGGCCTAGGAAGATCTCCCTTGGCCTCAATCTGTGGGAGGCTACCTGTGGGAGGCTTGACACAGATAAAGTGAAACTGTTCCTCATATCCACTCAATCTGCCTATACTCTTATTTTTTCAATCCAACAATGTAAAACTCTACAGATATGGATTATACATACAGAAAACATACATAAATATATACATTATATGTCATATACAACATGTATGTCTTATATCATATATAAACTGGACATAAAAATATTTTTTAAATGGAAGGCTCTGAAAGGTAGAGAGAAGAAAGAGCATTAATTGGGGTTGAAATGCAAGAAACACCACAGTAGTGAGTTTCCTAGATTTTCTTTTGTCTTATGTATCCACTACTTGAAGCTGAAAAATCTAGAAATCTGGAAACGCAAAAAGGCACAAACTAAAAAAAAACACCCAAAAGTCTGCTCTAATTTAAGGACAACAAAAGGATCCACCTATCAAAACAAAAACTTTTCAATACCAACCATTATATTGTTCACAAACACCACCAAAAAAAAAAAAAAAAAAAAAAGCAATGGACTAATCCCACCCACACAAAAAAGGTCACTTGGAAAGACTGGACTTTCACCTTAATCAGGTTGTAAGGAGGCACCCAAACCTTGCACTGGTATAGTATCAGAGAAAACCAAGTAGTGAACCAAGACTTTTTATGCCAGTAGGCAATAAATAACAAGTCCCCAAAAGTCAGTTTTAGTGGAGACTACTTGGGGCACATGAACTTCCACCCATAACATGTGTTAATGAGACTCCCTCCATCACTCTGATGTGGTGGTATCAGAGGAGGCCTAGCAGAGTTAACACTTTCACCATCACTCAGCAATGACAAGACCACCATCCTTCTCTTAGTGTCATTGGAGGCCACATAGCACTAAGGAGACACTACAATGCCTTCCAGCCACTGAATAATCAGTGGAGAGAGCTGGAATTCCTACACATGGGTAACCAGGAAGCTGCCCTCTTCAGTTTCAACTGAGGCTGAGTGTGAAACATGGGCTTCAAACCTCCTTGGCAATAATGAGGTAAAACTTTTCTTTCCCCTGTAGAAGCACTATCACAAAAATCTAGCTAAAATTGAAGGTTTAAATAAAATTCAGAGCCTCATAACAAAATACCCAAAAGTCTAGGTTTCAACTGAAAATCATTCAAGAACAAGGAAGACTAAAGGGCATCAAAGGGACATGAATCCTACAAACCACTGACACCATCAGGAAGTCTGCCTATGAGTCAATGGATATGCCTCACCTACAGATCATCACAACTGGCCCAAGAGTATCCCCAATGCTCTGTACATCTTCCACACACACCCCAACTGTGGCCAGGTCTCTGTGTGACCACCAAGGGCAATGATGACTACAAGCCTTTGTAGATGGCTATTAAGCACAGGCAGAAAACACTCAATTCTGCAAAACTGGGAGAAAGCACACAAACTTAAGCATGCAGTATCACCTTAGGTGAAGCAAACAAGAAGCTGTTAACAACCAGCCTAACTGAAATCATAACTTTTCTAACAACAATAATATGAAACCAGAAAAAAAAAATAACAGGAAGAAACTGGAATATAAACAAATATGTGGAAATGAAATCACACCATGCTGAACAACCAATCTGTCAAAGCAGAAATCAAAAGAGAAAACGAAAACAAAATCTTGAAATAGGTAAAAATGGAAATACAACATACCAAAATCAATAAGATTCAGAAAAAGCATTTCTTTTCCTTTTTTTTTTGTCTTTTTTGCCTTTATCTAGAGCCGTGCCTACGGCATATGGAGGTTCCCAGGCTAGGGGTCTAACAGGAGCTGTAGCCGCCGGCCTTCACCACAGCCACAGCAATGCAGGATCCGAGCCGCGTCTGCAACCTACACCACAGCTCACGGCAACGCCGGATCCTTAACCCACTGAGCAAGGCCAGGGATCGAACCCACAACCTCACAGTTCTTAGTCGGATTTGTTAACCACTGAGCCACGAAGGGAACTCTGAGAAAATGCATTTCTAAGATGAAAGTTTACCATAATAAATGCCCATATTAAGAGGAAAAAAAAAAAAACACCCTCAAAAACAACCTAACTTTATAACCACAAGGAACTAAAAAAAAAGAAATTAAGCCTAAAATTAGTAAAAATAAGGACATAATATGAGAAGAGAATAAATGATAATAAACACCAAAAAAAGGAAAAGGTCAAAGAAATTAAAACATAGTTTTTGAAAAATAAACAATTTTAAAACCTTTAGCTAGAGTCAAATAAATGAAATCAAAAACGAAAGAGTAGAGTTTCCCCAAGATGGCGGCCACTAAGGACGGTTGTGGTTTGGGCGAAGTGACTTCAGGGAACGGGCGGCGGCTCCACCTAGGGATTCCTGAGGCCATTTTTGTGGAAGATGTAGATTCCTTCATGAAACAGCCTGGGAATGAGACCGCAGATACGGTACTGAAGAAGCTGGATGAACAGTACCAGAAGTATAAGTTCATGGAGCTCAACCTTGCTCAAAAGAAAAGGAGGCTAAAAGGTCAGATTCCTGAAATTAAGCAAACTTTAGAAATTCTGAAATACATGCAGAAGAAAAAAGAGTCCACCAGTTCACTGGAGACCAGATTCTTACTGGCAGATAACCTGTATTGCAAAGCTTCAGTTCCTCCCACCAATAACGTGTGCCTGTGGTTGGGGGCTAAGGTAATGCTTGAATATGATATTGATGAAGCTCAGGCATTGTTGGAAAAGAATTTATCGACTGCCACAAAGAACCTTGATTCTGTTGAGGAAGACCTTGACTTTCTTTGAGATCAATTTACTACCACAGAAGTCAATATGGCCAGGGTTTATAACTGGGATGTAAAAAGAAGAAACAAAGATGATTCTACCAAGAACAAAGCATAATGCTGGCAATTAGAAATATGGTTCGGTTTTCCAAACATGTTATTTTAAATACCCCAAAGTTTATCCTTAAAGGTTGACCTAACTTTAAATGATTTTTAACAGCAAGAATGATAATTAAAACTTATAAAAATAAACACCACTTTATTTATTTATAAATCAAAATTAGTTTCAAATATTTTATAAATTAGCAGTATTTTTATTTTTTTTCATTTCCAGCAAAGTCAGTGCTGCTTTCATTACTTTTGTCTGTTTGTTTGTCATAAGAAAAGTCTGAACTGAAATGGCTGAAAACGGTGAGGATGCTATGGAAGCTAATTTCTAGACAGTTTAGCACAGTTTACTTTTTCTTTATTGGCTGGGGTTACTCTCACTTGGTGTGGTTAAACTTGTTCAGAGGTAGGAAAAACAATCTGAATATTTGAAAACTGCTTTTTCTTTAGTACATGTGGGCCTTTATGATCCTCTGTTGCCATTATTAGTCTTATGTAAATAGAGTTATGAATTACTGCTTAGTCAATAACCATTATAATATTCTGTACTTTTTAGGAAATGGTAACTTGTGTTCCTATAAACAGTAAGAGGGCTATTGAGACAACACTTTTTCTAACCCGATATAAGTGCACATGCCAGCTTAAAGGCCAAGATGAAATAACAAAATTACCTACTCAAAACTCTTGCCTAAGGTGATTTTATATTTCTTAACCTTTGCCATGCCAGCATAAAGGCCAAGATGAAATAACAAAATTACCTACTCAAAACTCTTGCCTAAGGTGATTTTATATTTCTTAACAGTTCTCCAAAGCAGCTGAACAGAAATATTAAGATAAATATAAATCTGCAATGGTTTAAACGAGTTGTGAGCTTTTTTATTTTTGGTAAAACTTCATAAGCATAGCAGAAAAGCCCTGTGGAAAGCTGTTGGCACAGTGGCTAGTACTTGGTGATACAGATTCTGGTAAAAACACAAATGTATTCTTCCATCTCCGTGTAGTAAAGAGTATACTTGTACAATGTTTTGTATTTGTATTTCATGATATTAAAACAGTGAAGTTAAAAAAAAAATGAAAGAGGAGACACTACAACTGATAAAACAAAAATAGAAGGGATCTTAAGAGACTACTCTGAACAATCCTACACACAGAAATTTGATGACCTATAAGAAAAGGATAAATTCCTAGAAACATAAAGCCTACCAAGATCAAATCATGAAGATATAGAAAAATCTGAATGAATCAATTACAAATAAGGAAACTGAATCCGTAACTTAAAACCTCTCAACAAAGAAAAGTTGAGTACTAGATGGTTTCACTGATGAGTTCTACAAAGATTTAAACAAGAATTGACAGCAGTCTAAGAATCTGCCAAAAAAAAAAAAAAACCTGAATAGAAGGGAACAATCCAATTCATTTTACAAAGCCAATATTGCCTTGATACCAAATTCAGACAAGGATACCACAATAAAATGAATTATAGGTCAATATTCTGATAAAAACAGATGCAAAAAAATCTCAACAAAATATAGGCAAATCAATTTCAACCACATATTAAAAGAATCAGTTGTTCTTATTTAAAGAGTGAGATTTATCAGACAAATGCAAGGAAAGTTCCACATATGCAAATCAAGAAGCGACACACTGTATTAACAAAATGAAGAAAAAACTGTATGACCACATCAATAAATGAAGAAAAGTCATCTGATATCCTTTTATGATTAAAAAAATCTAGGAGTTCCCATCGTGGCTCAGCGGAAACGAATCTGACTAAGAACCATGAGGTTGTGGGTTCGATCCCTGGCCTCTCTCAGTGGGTTAAGGATCCGGCATTACCGGGGAGCTGTGGTGTAGGTTGCAGACACAGCTCGAATCCTGTGTTGCTGTGGCTGTGGCATAGGCCGTCAGCTGTAGCTCTGATTAAACCCCTAGCCTGGGAACCTCCGCATGCTACAGGTGCAGCCCTAAATTGACAAAAGACAAAATAAATAAATAAATAAATATTAAATAAAATAATAATATAAAAATTCTAAACAAATCAGGTATATATGGAATGGACCTCAAGATAATAAAACCCACTAATGAGAAGCCAGTAGCAATCACCATACTCAATGATGAAAAGCTGTAAAGCTTTAGCTCTAAGATAGGAACAAGACAAGATGCCAGAGCTTACCACTTCTATTTAACACAGTACTAGAAGTCCTACCAGAGCAATTGGTCAATAAAGAAATAAAAGGCATCCAAAATAGAAATAAGGAGGTAAAGTTTTCTGTTTGTATATGACATGATCTTCATATAGTTTTGGGGACGTTTTTTGTCTTTTTTTAAGGCCAAACCCATGACATATGGAGGTTCCCAGCCCAGGGGTCAAATTGGAGTTCTAGCCATCGGCCTATGCCACAGCCACAGCAATAACATAGCCAAGCTGCATCTGCGACCCACACCACAGCTCATGGAAACACCAGATCCCCAACCCACTGAGAGAGGCCACGGATCAAACCTACACCCTCATGGACACTAGTCAGATTCATTTCTGCTGAGCCTATGATGGGAACTCCAAGTCCTCATATATAGTAAACTGTAAAGCCTATACCAAAAAATTTTAGAATAAAGAAATTCAGTAAAATTGCATGACACAAAATTAATACACAAAAATGAGTTCTATCTGCTATGCTAACAATAAAATATTGGAATGAGAAATTAAAAAGGTGATCCCTTTTACAAAAGCATCAAAAAGAATAAAATATTTAGGAATATATTTAACCACATAGATAAAAGATCTATACATTGAAAACTATAAGATACCAAGAAAAGAAATTGAAGATGACACAAATAAACAGAAAGATAGCCTATGTTCAATGGATTGAAAGAATTATTAACATTGTTAAAATGTCCATATTACCCAAAGAAATCTACAGATTCACAACAGTATCATAATTCCAATGGCCTTTTTCACAGAATTAGAAGAAACAATCTAGGAGTTTCCTTAGTGGCTCAGTGGTTAAGGAATCTGACTAAGAACCATGAGGTTGCGGGTTCAATCCCTGGCCTTGCTCAGTGGGTTACAGATCCGGCATTGCTGTGAGCTGTGGTGTAGGTTACAGACGGGGCTCGGATCCCACGTTGCTGCGGTGAAGGCTGGCAGCCACAGCTCCTGTTAGACCCCTAGCCTGGGAACCTCCATATGCCGCGGGTGCGGCTCTAGATAAAGGCAAAAAGACAAAAAAAAAGAAAGAAAAAAAAATCTAAAATTTATGTGGAAAAAAAATAAAAATAAATAAAATTTATGTGGAACCATAAAGACCCCCTAATAGCTAAAGCAATCTTCAGAAAAAAGAGCAAAGCTGGAGGTATCACATTTTCTGATTTCAAAAATATATTACAAAGCTGTAATAATCAAAACAGGCACTGACATAGAAAACATACATATAAATCAATGGAACAGAACAAAAAGCCCAGAAATTAACCCCAAAACATACAAATATAACCAACTAATTTATGACAAAGAAACAGAGAATACATAATGAGCAAAGGATAGTCTCTTCAATAACTGCTTTTAGGAAAAATGGATATATATATATATATATACAAAAGAGTGAAATTTTACCCTTACACCCTACCCAAAAATCAACTAAAAATGGATTAAAATTTTTAATGGAAAACCTAAACTGTAAAGGGGAGATGTTTATTGACACTGGCTCTGGAAATGATTTTTTGGATATGACAACCAAAGTCATGTCCAAAAATGCACAAATAGACAACTGAGATTAAATCATACTAAAAAGCTTTTACATGGCAAAGGAAACAACCAACAAAATGAAAAGACAACATACAGAATGAGAGCAAAATCTCTGCAAACCATGTATCTGATAAAGGAGTAATATACAAATATATCTAGAAACTCCTACAACTAGTAGCTAATAATAATAATAACAGTAGTAGTAGTAGTAATAATAACCTAATTTTATAACGGGTAAAGAAGCTAAATAGACATTCCTTTGAAGACATACAAATGTTATTCTAATGTACAACCCTTTATCTCATAAATGGATATGACTGTACCTTCCACTGTAACTGGTAGAACAGTTCTCAGAGGTATATGAGAGTCTGTTTCCCAGGTTATAATTTTCAGCTTGGCAGAATAAATTCCTTTTCTCCCTTAACTTAACTGTTAATTGAATTTTTGTCAATAAGGATTAGGTAAAGAGCTCTTAAATTTGAAACCAAATGTACAGTCCATGAAAGGGAAAAATAAAAGTTATACTTCATCAAAATTCAATTTTTTTCTCTATTGAAGACCCTATCAAAAGCAAAAATAGACAGAGTTCCCTGGTGGCTCAGTGGGTTTAGATCCAGCACTGTCACTGCTGTGTCTCTGGTTACTGCTGCAGTGTGAGTTAAGTCCCTGGCCCGGGAATGTCCATGTGCTACAGGCATGGTCCAAAAAAAATTTTTTAAGGGGATAAAAAGACAATATACGGATGGAGAGAAAAATTTTCAATACACATGTGATACAGAACTAGTATCTAGAATACATAAAGAACTCTCAAAACAACAGTTCAATCAGAAAGTCAAATTAGAAAATGGGCAAAAGACAGAATGAAATGTTACACTGAAGAGTATATACAGATGGCAAATAGTGTGAAAAGATGTTCAACTTCATTAGCCATTTGGGAAACACAAATTAAAATACCACTAAACCTGTTAGAATGAGTAAAACAGAAAATAATAAGGAGTTCCCATCGTGGCTCAGTGGTTAACAAATCCAACTAAGAACCAGGAGGTTGCAGGTTCGATCCTTGGCCTTGCTCAGTGGGTTAAGGATCCGGCATTGCCATGAGCTGTGGTGTAGGTTGCAGACGCGGCTCAGATCCTGTGTTGCTGTGGCTGTGGCATAGGCCGGCAGCTACAGCTCTAGCTCCTGTTAGACCCCTAGCCTGGGAACCTCCATATGCCGCGGTTGCGGCCCTAGATAAGGCAAAAAGACAAAAAAAAAGAAAATAATAACAAATAGTGTCTTATCAAATGCTGGCAAGAATGCAAAAAGTATTCAGTGTAGGTAGGAATTTAAAATGGTACAATCTCTCTGGAAAATGGTCTGGAAGTTTCTTTAAAAACTAAAATATTATGTAACTACTACATAAGCCAACAAGTGCATTTTGGGCATTTATTTACACCAGAGAAATAAAAACTTTTGTTCACAAAACTTCAAAAACCTGTATACGAACATTTATAACAGTTTTAATTTTTTTATAGCCCAAACCTGGAAATAACTCTGATATCCTTCAAAGTGTGAATGGTTACTGTGCACCTGCCCCAGCTATAGTACCAGCTCCCTTGGCCTTGGCCTTGGTGCTGGTGGTGGCTGTGACCATGCAGGCAGCCTTTTTCCACTCCAGCGTAGTCAAGCTCATCTAGGACCGGGTAGAGGTGGTATCCCCACTCAGCTCTTGGAAGAGAGTTCTGTGAAAGATGTCATGGGTAGATGGTGGAATAGAAGGACTGGAGCTCACCTTC
The DNA here is from genome assembly GCA_004024745.2 of Catagonus wagneri. Classification (NCBI taxonomy): domain Eukaryota; kingdom Metazoa; phylum Chordata; class Mammalia; order Artiodactyla; family Tayassuidae; genus Catagonus; species Catagonus wagneri. The sequence goes on along the minus strand of PVHT021183699.1, from coordinate 34,085,781 downwards.
TCTCATAAAAACAACAAAATTACAACACCAAATGCTGAACAACCTTCAACCAAATGGACTGCAAACTACTCCAGAAGACAAAAAGAAGGCCACATCAAGGTGGTAGGAGGGGCAATTACGGGATATAAGCAACCTCATACTGGCCAGGTGGGCAGCCCACAGACTGGAAAGTAACTGTGATAGGGATGGAGTAGGCACAGGCAGTTGTAGAGGTCCCAATAAAGGACCACAGTTAAACAGCGAAACTTTTAGGAGATCACAGTAAGTTAATAACTCCTCAAGAAAGCTATCAACACAAGCCAAGCTTGCTTGACTAGCAGAGGTGCGAGAATTGCCCCAGGTCATTGGGTGGGGGATGTGAAGAGGCTTTCATTCAGATTCAGACCAAGGGCGAGAGTGTGAGGACTACCCTTCTGCTGATTTGAGTACACACCTTACCTGATACTAAAGAGGAGCTACTACTCCCAGAAAGGAAGAGGCAGGCTTTTCCAACCCCCACTCCCCTTGTATGATATAACTGTAGTCCACCAGACCCTCAGGGCAGAGCTTCACTGCCTGCACACTTACACCTCTCACAAGGATCCTATCTTAATAAATCTATTTCTTGCCTATCACTTTGTCACTTGCTGAATTCCTTCTGCAGGGAGACATGAAGAACCTGAACATTAGTGAGTCCAGACACAGAGTGAGTGATTCCAATTTACAGCCATGAGTTTGGAGTTCCTGTTGTGGCTCAGTGGTTAACGAATCTGACTAGGAACCATGAGGTTGCGGGTTCAGTCTCTGGCCTTGCTCAGTGGGTTAAGGATCCGGCGTTGCCATGAGCTGTGGTATAGGTCACAGACACAGCTCAGATCCCGTGTTGCTGTGGCTGTGGCATAGGCCGGCGGCTACAGCTCCGATTACACCCCTAGCCTGGGAACCTCCATGTGCCACGACTGCAGCCCTAGAAAAGGCAAAAAAACAAAAAAAATTAAAAATTAAAAATAAATAAAACTGTGGGTTCAAGTCCCAATCTGGATTTAGGCTAGGTTCAAGTTCCAGCACATGGATTCAAATCCAAATCTATGTTTGGCTGGGTTTGAGTCCCAGCATGTGGGTTCACATCCCAATCTGCGTTTAGGCTGGGTTCGAGTTTCAGCATGTAGGTTCAAGTCCCAGTTCGTGTTCTGGCTAGGCTCATGCCATTAGTACTGTCAGTTTCAACTGTATCACAGAGACTCACCAATGGGAGTGAGAGTTCTGAGCCCCACAACAGGTCCCCAAGCCTGGGGATCTGGCATTGGAAGAAGGAGCCCCTGGGGCATTTGGCATTGAAGGCCAGTGGGGCTTATGTGTGGGAGCACCACTGGACTTGGGGAAATGGAGAATCCACTGTTGAAAGAGGCACACAGGCTTTCATGTGCACTGGGTCCCAGGGCAAAACAGAAACTCCATAGGAATCTGGGTAGGACCTGAATGAAGTTCTTAGAGGATCTCCTGGGAAAACAGGGTGACTGTGGCTTGTTGCGGGGGAAGGACATTGTTTTCCTCTAGAGGTGGCCATTTTTGGAAAATTTGGCCCCACCCATCAGTGCTGAGAAACCCCAGGGCACATAATAATCTAGGTGGGATCACAGCCTCACCCATCAGTAAACAGACTGCCAAGAAAGACACCCCCAATCCCCCACCCCGCCCCCAGCACAGAGACACTTCTAATCTCACCCAGAAACAAAGCCCCACCCACCAGAGGAATAAGAATCAGCTCCACCTACTAGTGGGCAGGCACCAGTCCCTCCCATCAGGAAGCTTACAGAAAGCCCTCTTACCAGCTGCAACCACAAGAGGGGCAGACATCAGAAACAAGAGAGGCTACAACTCTATTGTCTGCAAAAAAGGAGACCACACTAAAAACCTATACAAAATGAAAAGGGAGAGAACTATAACTCAGATAAGGGAGCAAGAAAAAACCCCAGAAAAACAGCTAAATGTTCTGGAGCTTGTCAGCCTCCAGGAAAAAGACTTCAGACAGATGATAGTGAAGATGATGCACGACACTAGAAATAAACTGGAGACAAAAACTGATAATTTTCAACAGCAAACAAGGAAATACAAGATTTAAAACTTAAGCAAGCAGAGATGCAAAATACAGTACAAAAAATTCATTAGAAACAGCCAACAGTAGAATACAGGAGGCAGAAGAACGAATAAGTGAGGTTCAGGACAGATTAGTGGAAATCACTAATGTGGAACAGAAAAGAGAAAAAAGACTGAAAAGAAATGAAGACAGACTAAAAGAACTCTAGGACAATATTAAACGCACCCATATCTGTATTACAGGGGTGCCAGAAGGAGAAGAGAGAGAGAAAGGGACAGAAAAAATATTCAAAGAGATAATATGAAAACATCCCTAACGTGGAAAAGGAACCACTCACTCAAATCCAGGAAGCATAATGATACCATATAAAATAAACCTAAGGAGGAACACCCTGAAACACAAATTAATCAAACTGATGAAAATTAAAGACAAAGAGAAAATATTGAAAGCAGCTAGGGAAAAGAAACAACATACAAAGGAACCCCAATAAGCTTTTTTTCTATTTTTATTTTTATTTTCCAGTAGAATCTCTGCAGGCTGGAAGGGAGTGTCATTATATACTTAAAGTGATGAAAGGAAAAAAGCTCCAACCAAGATAACTCTACCCAGCAAGGCTTTCATTGAAGATTTGAAGGAGAAATCAAAAGTTTACAGACAAGCAAAAGCTAAGAGAATTCAGCAATACTAAAACAGCTTTACAACAAACCCTAAAGGAACTTCTCTAGGCAGAACAGAAAAGTCCACAACTGAAAAAAAAAAAATACTGCAAATAACAAGGGTCGTCAGTAAAGGCATATATATAGTAAAGGTAGGAAAACATCCATGCACAAATACGCTACCAAAATCAGAAATCATGAGAAGAGGAGAGTACAAATGCAGGACACTGCAGATGCACTTGCAATTAAGAGACTAACAACTTAAAAAAATCTCATGTATATATAGAGACTCCTATATCAAAATCTCAGGGTAACTGCAAACCAAAAATCTACAATAGATACATACACAAATAAGAAAAAGCAACTCAAATACAACACTAAAGACAGTCATCAAACTGCAAGAGGAGAGAAGAGAAGGGAAGAAAAAAGACCAACAAAACAAATCAAAACAGTTCATAAAATGGCAATAAGAACATACATATCCATAATTACCTTAAATGTAAATGGGCCAAATGCCCATCCAAAAGACAAAGACTGGTTGAATGGATACAAAAACAAGACCCACATATATGCTGTCTTCAAGAGACCCACTTCACTTCTAGGGACAAATAAAAATTGAAAGTGAGAGGATGGAAGAAAATATTCCATGCAAATGGGAATAAAAAGAAAGCTGGAGTAGCAATTTTCATATCAGACAAAATAGACCTTAAAATGAATATTTTAAAAGACTAGGAAGGAGACACTACATAATGATCAAAGAATCAATCCAAGAAGAAGATACAACAATTTTAAATATCTATAGACCCAACATAGGATCACCACAATATATAAAGCAACTGATAACAACCTTAAAAGGAGACATTGACAATAACACAATAATAGCAAGGGACTTTAACACCCCACTTACAGCAATGGACAGATCATCCAGACAGAAAATCAACAATGAAACACAGGCCTTAAATGATGCATTAGACCATATGGACTTAATAGATATTTATACAACATTCCATCCAAAAGGAGCAGAAGACACATTCTTCTCAAGTGTACACAGAACATTCTCTTGGATTGATCACATTCTGGGCCACAAATCAAACCTCGATAACTTTAAGAAAACTGAAATCATTTCGAGCATCTTTTCCAACCACAATGCTATACAACTGCAAATCAACACTGAGAAAAAACTCTGCAAAAACACAAACACCTTGGACTTCCCGTCGTGTCTCAGTGGTTAACGAATCCAACTAAGAACCATGAGGTTGCAGGTTCGATCCCTGGCCTTGTTCAGTGGCCTAACGATCTGGTGTTGCCATGAGCTGTAGTGTACGTTGCAGAAGTGGCTCGGATCCCGCATTTTTGTGGCTGTGGGGAAGGCCGACACCTACAGCTCCTGTTAGACCCCTAGCCTGGGAACCTCCATATACCGTGGGTGCGGCCCTAGATAAGGCAAAAAGACAAAAAAAGAAAAAAAAACCCACAAACACCTGGAGGCTAAATAACATGCTACTAAACAACCAATGGATCACTGAAAAAAAATCAAAGAGGAAATTAGAAAATACCTAGAAACAAATAACAACAAGATACAACACTTTGGGATGCAGCAAAAGCACTTCTAAGAGGGAAGTTTACAGCAACACAAGCTTACCTCAGAAAACAAGAAAAAGCTCAAATAAACAACCTAACTTCACATTTTAAGCAGCTAGAGAGAGAAGAACAGATAAGACCTAAAGTTAGAAGGAAAAAAATCATAAAAATCAGAGCAGAAATCAATGAAATAGAAACAAAGAAAACCACAGAAAAGATCAATGAAACTAAAAGTTGGTTACTTGAAAAGATTCACAAAATTGATAAGTCCTTAGACTTTTCAAGAAAAAAGAGAGATGACACAAATCAATAAAGTCAGACATGAAAAAAGTTACAACAGACAACACAGAAATACAAAGGATCATAAGAGACTACTACATACAACTATATGCAAATAAAATGGACAACCTAGAAGAAATGGACACATTATTAGAAAAGTACAATCTTCTAAGACTAAACCAAGACAAAATAGAAAAGATGAACAGACCAATCACAATCACTGAAACTGAAACTGTGATTTAAAAACTTCCAACAGGAGTTTCCATCATGGCTCAGTGGTTAACAAATCCGACTAGGAACCATGAGGCTGCGGGTTCGATCCCTGGCCTTGCTCAGTGGGTTAAGGATCCGGGATTGTTGTGAGCTGTGGTGTAGGCTGCAGACGCGGCTCAGATCCCGCATTGCTGTGGTGGTGGCTTAGGCCAGCAGCTGTAGCTCCGATTAGACCCCTAGCCTGGGAACCTCCACATGCCACGGATGCGGCGCTAAAATGACAAAAAAAGACAAAAAGAATTCCAACAAATAGAAGTTCAGGACGAGATGGCTTCAAAGGCGAATTCTGTCAAACATTTAAGAGCTAACACCTATCCTTCTGAAACTACTGCAAAAAACTGCAGAGGAAGGAACACTCCCAAGCTCATTCTATGAGGCCACCATCACCATTATACCAAAACCAGGCAAAGATACCACAAATAAAGAAAATTATAGGCCAGTATCACTGATGAATGTAGATGCAAAAATCCCCAACAAAATACTAGCAAAACAAATCCAAAAATACATTAAAAGGACTGCACATCATGATCAAGTGGGATTTATCCCAGGGATGCAAGGATTCTTCAATATCTGAAAATCAATCAGTGTGATACACCACATTAACAAACTGAATAATAAAAACCATATGATCTTCTCAATAGATGTAGAAAAAGTCTTTGATAAAATCCAAAACTCATTTGTGATTAAAAAAAAAAATCCTTCAGAAAGTGGGGATAGAGAGAATCTACCTCAACATAATAAAGGCCATATATGACAAACCCAGAGCTAACATCATTCTCAGTGGTGAAAAGCTGAAAGAACTTCCACTGAGATCAGGAACAAGACAAAAATGTTCGCTCTCACAACTACTATTCAACATAGTTTTGGAAGCCCTAGCCACAGCAATCAGAGAAGAAAAAGAAATAAAAGGAATCCAAATTGGAAAGGAAGAAGTACAACTACCACTATTTGCAGATGACATGATACTATATCTAGAAAATCCTAAAGACTCGACCAGAAAAC
>PVHT021183699.1:34045155-34073605 GCA_004024745.2 Catagonus wagneri | reverse complement strand
ACACAGAAATCAACTGCATTTCTATATACCAACAATGAAAGATCAGAAAGAGAAATTAGAGAAGCAATCCCGTTTACCATCGCATCAAAAAGAATCAAATACTTAGGAATAAACCTGCCTAAAGAGACAAAAGACCTGTACTCTGAAAATTATAAGGCGCTGATGAAAGAAATCAAGGATGACTTAAACAGGTGGAAAGCCATACCATGCTCTTGGATTGGAAGAGTCAATATTATCAAAATGACTATACTACCCAAGGCAATCTACACATTCAATGCAATCCCTATCAAATTACCAAGGACCTTTTTCAAAGAACTAGAACAAAATAGTTTAAAGTTTGTCTGGAAACACAAAAAAACCAGAATAGCCAAAGACATCCCAAAAAAGAAAAATGGAGCTGGAGGAATCAGGCTCCCTGCCTTCAGACTCTACTACAAAGCTACAGTCATCAGAACCGTACGGTACTGGCACAAAGACAGAAATATAGATCAGTGGAACAGGATAGAAAGCCCAGAATTAAACCCAAGCATCTATAGTCAACTAATCTATGATAAACGAGCCAAGAATATACATTGGAGAAAAGACAGCCTCTTCAATAAGTGGTGCTGGGAAAACTGGACAGCTACATGTTAAAAAATGAAACTAGAACACTTCCTAACACCATGCACAAAAATAAACTCAAAATGGATTAAAGATCTAGATATAAGACCAGATACTAGAAAACTCTTAGAGGAAAACATAGGCCAAACACTCTCTGACATAAATGATAGCAACATCTTCTCAGATCCATGTGTCAGAGTAAGGACAATAAAAAGAGAAATAAACAAATGGGACTTCATTAAACTTCAAAGTTTCTGCACAGCTAAGGAAACCCTAAACAAAACCAAAAGACAACCCACAGAATAGGAGAAAATATTTGCAAATGATTCAACTGACAAGGGGTTAATCTCCAAAATTTACAAACAGCTCCTACAGCTCAACACCAAAGAAACAAACAACCCCATCCAAAAATGGGCAGAGGATCTAGGCAGACATTCTCCAAAGAAGACATGCAGATGGCAAATAAACACATGAAAAGATGTTCAACATTGCTCCCCATTAGAGAAATGCAAATCAAAACCACTATGAGGTACCACCTTACACCAGCCAGAATGGCCATCATCAAAAAATCTACAAACGATAAGTGCTGGAGAGGGTGTGGAGAAAAAGGATCCCTATTGCACTGTTGGTGGGAATGCAAATTGGTGCAGCCACTGTGGAAAACAGTATGAAGATTCCTCAGAAAACTCAAAATAGAATTACCATTTGATCCAGCAAGCCCACTCCTGGGCATCTATCCAGCAGAAACCATGACCCGAAAAGACACATGTACTCCAGTGTTCATTGCAGCACTCTATGCAATAGCCTGGTCATGGAAACAACCTAAATGCCCATCGACAGAAGAGTGGATAGGGAAGATATGGTACATACACACAATGGAATGTTACTCAGCCATTAAAAGGAATGAATTACCAACATTTATAGCAACATGGATGGACTTAGAAATTATCATGCAAAGTGAAACCAGTCAGACAATTAGACAGCAACACCCAATGATACCGCTTACATGTGGAAACTGAAAAGACACAATGAACCTTCTTACAGAACATACAATGACTCACAGACTTTGGAAAACCTTGGTTTTTCAAATAAGACAATCTGGGGGGGTGGGGGATGCACTGGGGATTTGGGATACAAAATCTGTAAAATTGACTTGTGATGATTTATGTACACCTATAATTGAAATAAAATCCATTAAGAAAAGAAAAAAAAGAGAAAAAAAAGGCAGAAGAAAAAAAAAAGGTACAGATGCCCAACAAGCACAAGAAAAAATGCTCAGCATCACTGATTATTGGTGAAATGCAAATCAAAACTACTATGACGTACCACCTCACACCAGCCAGAATGGCCATCATTAATAAGTCCACAAATAACAAATGCTGGAGAGGGTGTGGAGAAAAGGGGACCCTCATACTGCTGGTGGGAATGTAAACTGGTACAATCACTTTGGAAAACAGTATGGAGGTACCTAAGAAAACTAAAAATGGAACTGCCATATGACCCAGTATCCCACTCTTGGGCATATATCCAGGGAAAACTTTCCTTGCAAAAGACACGTGCACCCATATGTTTACTGCAGCACTATTCACAATAGCCAAGACATGGAAACATCCTAAATGTTCACTGACAGATGAATGGACTAAGAAGATGTAATATAGATACACAATGGAATACTACTCAACCATAAAAAGTAACAAACTAATGTCATTGGCAGCAACATGGATGGAACTAGAGACTTTCCTCAGAGACATCTCTAATTGAACATTCTTTAAAAGTTTTTACCATTTTAGAAATAAATTTGTCTAACTAATCACATGACTCCACAGGTCTAGACCTATGAAAAAGTCAATTTTCATTCTGTCAACCACTTGAAGGGAAAAATATTAAATGTCCTAAACAGTTTTTTTTCAAAATAAGCTTTGCAGCTATCACCACACATGCATTTTCCATCAATTTAATACTGCTGAAACAGAATAAAGTTTGATATGGTTCTGTAAAGGAAAGAATGAGTGTAGCTACTGTGAAGGACTGAAAGATGGACAAGAGGAGTTCCCATCGTGGCGCAGCAGTTAACGAATCCAACTAGGAACCATGAGGTTGTGGGTTTGATCCCTGGCCTTCCTCAGTGGGCTAAGGATCCAGCGTTGCCGTGAGCTGTGGTGTAGGTCGCAGACGTGGCTCAGATCTGGCCTTGCTGTGGCTCTGGCATAGGCTGGCAGTAACAGCTCCGATTCAACCCCTAGCCTGGGAACCTCCATGTGCTGTGAGTGCAGCCCTAGAAAGGACAAAAAAAAAAAGGTAAAATGAAAGATGGACAAGAACTTTTTTTATATTAAACAAACATTGTAGGCAGCTGTCTACATTAGAAAAGTTAACAATAAACTTTTCATTACCTTTACACTAGGCTTCTTTGTTGAAACTCCTCTATACCAACCTAAAACAAAGCATACAAGAAATATTAAGATCATATGGTTGTCATTTTCTATAAAAGAATGAGTATTTTTAGGAAAATAAACAAATGCAAAACTTTCTAGTAAGTTTTAGGCACTTAGTATGCCTTTATTAATAGTTTACCCCCAAAGAAACAATCTTACAATAAATACAACATGGGCAATTTTCATCAAAAGGCACAAAATCCCTCTCAACTGAATAAAACGAAGTAAAATTACAAAAAGAGTTCCCACCATGGCACAGTGATTTAAAGATCCAGCATCAGCTCTGTGGTGGTGCAGGCTGGATCCCCAACCTGGTGCACTGGGTTAAGTATCCAGTGTTGCCACGGCTGTGGTACAGGTAGGTAGCACCTGTGGCTCAGATTCCACTCCTCACCCAGGAACTTCCATATGCCACAGGTGCAGCCGTTAAAAAAAATAAAATAAAATAATATTAATAATAATAATAATAATAAATTTGGAAGACTTCAGAGCTCATGCATTCAACTCCGTGAAAATTCCCACATGAAATCACTAGGGGTTAGAAAAATGCCAAAGTCATAATAGCTTTTTTTTTTTTGGCCACTCCACATGGCATATGGAGTTCCCTGGCCACAGCTGTGACCCAAGCCACAGGTTTGCCAACACCAGATCCTTAACTCACATAACCTGCATCCCAGCACTCCCAGGATGCCCCCAAGATGCCACCGATCCCGCTGTGGCACAGCAGGAACCCCTCACATAGCTTTTTGATGGCAGATAAGGGGTACAGTCCAGACTTTCTATCTCTTGGTCTCTCTGAATCTCCCATGCACTAAATGAAAGAAACTATGCTCATTTCTTGGCTTTCTAGCTGCTAAAGTTGACATCAGTTCTACATTTATTCCCTCTCAGCATTCATAAACAGCAATAACACTAAAAGTTTCAATTCCACACAAAAAAATTTTCAGAGAAAGGAAATTTTATTGCCAAATTTTCTCAAATCCAATCTACTACTTTCAGAGTTTTGCTATAGTTTCTCTCCTTGGGTTTAAGAGGAAACACCAGTGAGTTGAAGAAGAGCCAAGAGTCATATTTAAAGAAGGAATATAAAGAAAAAAAATAGGAATTTGTTGACGGAGCTTACTGTTCTTCATTCCAACTGAAATGGAGGGTTGTCCCATGTATTAATCTTTAAGTCCCACAATAAAGCTATGAGGAAAAGAATCAACTTATTCACCTCTGAAATCATAACAAACAAGAAAAGAAGAAATGCCCTTATTTCTGTTTAGTACAACAGCTCAGATCATAAATCTGAGTGACTCAATTTACACTTGAGGGTCTCAACATCTTTTTTTGTCTTTTCTTTTTAGGGTCGCACCCAAGGCATATAAAAGTTCCCAGGCTAAGGGGTAAATAAGAGCCTAGCCACCAGCCTACGCCAGATCCCAGCCGCATCTGCAACCTATGCTGCAGCTTGCAGCAACACAGATCTTTAACCCAATGAGCGAGGCTAGGGACTGAACCTGCATCTTCATGGACACTAGTCAGGTTCTTAAACTGCTAAGCCACAATGGAAACTCCAATATCTTCATTTTTGCTAATGATAACCTTACCAGTGTGACACTTCACGACATCTTAGGATAAAGAAAGATATCAGCAGGTAGGGCAGAGTTAGGATTACCTAAAAAAATTATCTGCAATAAAAACAGTAATAATACTAGCAAAAACTGACAAAATCAGCTTTATTAGAACTCTGAGAGTAAACTAAAGACTTGAAATAATCCAGAGTTATCATCCGAGGGATAATAAGGAGTGCTTGCTAATGGATACGGGATTTTCAATGAAATGTTCTAAAACTGGACAATGATGATGACTGCACAAATCTAAATATACCAAAAAATAGTCAACTGTACATTTTACAGGGAGTGAATTTTATGGTATGTGAACTATATCTCAATAAATCTGTTATAAAGGGGGAAAAAAAAGACAGGGTAGCACTAGGTCTGAAAAATTTGAAAATTACTGCCTTGGAGAATTTCCTGCATATATGCACTAAGAGACACTTAACAGGAATGCTTTGTTGTCTCTAATATATTACACACAGTATGAAAGTACTAGTTCCATTCCCATACTTTCTCATATTTCATAAATACTTGAGGCTACCTTGTTAAATCCTATGAAAGGTCAATTTAAATCTAACTGCAATGCCACTCATGTCAATCTCTGAATCTCTCTTACACTACTCAAAGAAAAATTACTAGGTTTCTAAGTAATCAAATGTTTCAGTATAACTGATATTTTCATTCAAATGACTACATATCACTTACTTATGTTTTTTAAAATGGCAGTAGAGAATAACTGGGATAAATTTACATGAAGATTAAGCACCACCTCAAGATTTCTGGTAAGCACTTGAGATCAAGATAACATCTGTTTACAAAGGTCAGCAATTTTTCATCAAGTAAACTCTCAAGTTTATCAAAAAGCTGTGTTCTTATGAATGAAATATGCATATTAGACTTCAATATAAACTCTTGCTTCTTTTCGGGAAGTAAAGGAACAGAAGAGAAGATGACTTAGACCAGTTTTGTTGAATACCAAGTATCTTCAAAAACACATTACCATCTTCATGCGATAGCACCATTGTGAGGGTCATGAGAACCGTGTTCAATGAATTTCAGCCAACACATCTTTTCTTAAAACCAAACCTCTGCTACAAATTTTGCCAAATGATCCCACTCCATGAAAAATTCAGAACTGAAGAGAATGAAGAAGAAAAACTCATTCTTTTATTGTCTTTTACATATAGAACAAAAAAAATGCATAACTTCTCAAATAAAGAATCAACTCGAATATTTCCAAAATCAAGAATCAACAGGAGTTTCCACTGTGGTGCAGTGAGTTAAGAATTCTAGTGCATATTCACAACAGCCAAGACATGGAAACAACCAATGTCCATCAACAGATGAATGGATTAAGAATATGTGGTACATATATATAATGGAATACTACTCATCCATAAAAAAGAACAAAATAATGCCATTTGCAGCAACATGGATGGAACTAGAGACTCTCATACTAAGTGAAGTCAGAAAGAGAAAGACAAATACCAGATGATATCACATACATGGAATATAATACACAGCACAAATGAACCTTTCCACAGAAAAGAAACTCATGCACTTAAAGAACAAACCTGTGGTCACTAGTTCCACAAGTAGGGAAAAGGGGAGAGAATGGATGGACTGGGAGTCTGGAGTCAATAGATACAAACTATTGCACTTGGAGTAGATAAGCAATGAGATTCTGCTGTATAGCACAAGGAACTATATCTAGTCACTTGTGATGGAACATGATGGAGGATAATGTGAGAAAAAAAAATATATATATATACACACACACACGACTGGGTCACTTTGCAGTACAGTAGAAATTGAGAGAACACTGTAAATCAACTATAATGGAAGAAATTAAAATCATAAAATAAAAATAAAGAATCTGAGTGCAGTGGCTCAGTGCACTGAGAAGGTGTGGGTTCAGTCCCTGGCCTGGTGCAGTGGGTTAAAGGATCCAGCACTGATGCAGCTGCAGCAGTGTTGGAACCTTTACTATGTTGAAGTAGATTCTTTCTATGCCCACTTTCTGGAGGGTTTTTATCAGAAATGGGCATTTGATTTTGTGAAATGCTTTTTCCGCATCTACTTAGAGGACTATATTGTTTTTATGCTTCAGTTTGTTAATGTGGTGTATCATAGTGATTGATTTGCAGAAACTGAAAAATCCTTGTATCCCTGGGATAAATTCCACTTGATCATGGTATATGATCCTTTAAATGTATTGCTGGATCCAGTTTGCTAATATTTTGTTGAGGATTTTTGCAACTATGTTCATTAGTGATACTGGCCTGCAATTTTGTTTTTGTGATATCTTTGCCTGCTTTGGGTATAAGGGTGACTGTGTCCTCATAGAATGAGTTTGGGAGTGTTCCTTCCTCTGCAATTTTTGGGAAGAGTTTCAGAAAAACAGGTGTTAACTCTTCTCTAAATTTTTGTTTGCTTTCTTTTTAGGGCCGCACCCAAGGCATATGGAAGTTCCCAGACTAGGGGTCAAATTGGAGCTATAGCTGCTGACCTATGCCACAGCCACAGCAACACGGAATCCAAGCTGCATCTGTGACCTACACCACAGCTCACAGCAATCCGGATCCCCAACCCTATGAGCAATGCCAGGGAGCAAACCTGCCTCCTCATGACAACTAGCTGGATTTGTCTCCACTGTGCCGCAATGGGAACTCCCTATACATTTTTTCAAAGCCCCTTAACACAGAGGAGTGAAATATGCCTGCATTAAGCACAAAAACACAGAGCTTTTCACAGCATGTAAATGAACAGCCTGTCTCCAACTGGCTCCCAGGAGTCACTGCAAACTGTCACCACCCTTAGAAAGACAAGATGGTCTTAATGCTTTCCATGGACTCCTAAATCTCATCCTCTGTGATCACAAGTTGGGGTGCAAAACTGATACTGTCATGGGTTGGACTGATCAGAAGTCCACTACTTCAAAGTCACAAACACACCTTCCAAGCATCATAATCTTTGGATTCTCTAACAACAACAGTATTTAATAACTCTTTTCCTTTTTTAGCAGTTTCAATATCAGCAAGTAGCTTCATGAGTTCATTTCTCAAGATGGCACTCGTCTTGTCTGCATTTTCAGCAAGGTTTTCTTCTTCCAAAACCTGAAGGGCTGCAATGGCCACTTGGCAGCCTAGTTGACTGTTACCGTATGGTGAACCATGTTTCCATGGTTTAATGGTCAGCATTACTTCATCATCACACAACACTGCAGATATAGGGTATAAACCGCCAGAAAGTGCCTTTCCTAGAAGGTCTGTATCAGGCCTACATTTTTGTGACCAATAGCCACTATCTACCATTTCTGGCCAATTCTGTCTTTATTTCATCAGCAATAAACAGAACTTGGTGCTGCATGCAGAGCTCTCAGACAGCTATTAGGTGGCCTGGATCCAGAACAACAATGCCTGCTTCACCCTGAAGTGGTTCAACCATGAACATTTGGATCCTGAAGTGCACATGCAAGAATAGGCAGATTATTCTAAGGAATGGTTTCAAAACCTGGCATAAACAGTCCAAAACCATCATAACTGGTTGGGGCTGTGGAACAGCAGATAGCAGACAATATTCTAACCCGAAGTTTCCAGCTACAAAAACAATCTTTGCTTTGTAATTCAGGATACCGTTCATGGTATATCCTCATCTATGAGCAAGTTTACAGTCTCTCCAGCCTCCACCCCTGTATTAATACAAAGGACCTTGTGGTAGTTGAAAAGTTTAGTAACATACTCTAAACTTTGTTTTCACCAAGCACATTTTTGTAGAAAGCCCTAGATGTTGAGGTCAATTTGTCTGCCTGACTATTCAGAGCATTCACAATCTTTGGATGACAATGCCCTTGGTTCACCGCACTGTAAGCACTCCAGATGTCAAAATATTTTCTGCCTTCTACATCCCATATGTAAATACCTTTCCCTCTCTCCAGGGCTACAGGTAAAGGATGGATGTTGTGAACACCATATTTAGATTCCTATTTAAAGATATAATCATAGGATAGAGGACCATGGACTGTTTTCTTAGTTGCAACAGATGTAGCAGAAGCCACTACAGAATGAACTCCATGACAAAGGACAGCAACGGTCTGCAAATGTGCTGGTTTGGAAAACATGAATGTTCTTCAAATACAGAAACCTCTACCCTGGCAGCGCCTCGGAAGGCAACTCAGGACAGGTGGCATCAACAGAGCAACAGAGCAAAATAATTTCTAATTACGATGTAATGCTAAATGCTATTTTATACTGAAATCACCAGGGATTTTAACAGCTATTCAAAGTATAGTCTGTTTAAGCAATGCTTCCACAAATGAGATGGAAGAAATACAGAAAGCAGATTTTTAAATAAATATAGCATTTAACTGACGAGTAAGAAGCAAATTATAGATTTTAGAAAGATAGCTATTGGTTTACTATACTTCCAAAGATAATAAAACTAAGAGAAGCAATACATAATGTTTAAAATTAATGTACAAAAAAACAGAACTGAGAATACTATATAACTGTCACAGAAGCACAAAAGTAGCACACTAGTGTGTATGTGTGCTTACTGTCACTAAGTAAATACTCAGTGACTATTTAACCATGTGAATAAAATGAAATACATATAAGGGTTTACAACTATCAACTTAACTCTGCATTGATTATATCTTACATGATTGGAGTATAAATAAACTTGGTGTATAAATGCCACACACATTAGTGTATAAATTAAAAAGTCAGTTCAAGTCTGATTTTTTAGACTCAGAATTTTTATTTGTAAATTTTCTTTGTATTGTATAATTTTTAAAGAGCTATATTTTTTACAATTTAATTTTATTAAAATTTAAAATGTCCATGTTGAATTTCCATGTAATCTTTAGAAATCCAATTAACTTTAGTGTCTTCCTCAAATAGCTGACAATTTGCTAACCAACTACATCAGAAGACTGGCAAACTACAACTCCTGGGCCAGTTATGTAATAAAGTTTTATTGGAACATAGGTATGCAATCATTTAACTATTTTGTAATAAAGTTTTATTGGAACATAGGTATGCAATCATTTAACTATTATCAATGTCTACTTTTGTATTAACAATGTCAGAACTGAGTTGTTGCAAAAGACAATGTATGGACAGCAAAGCACAAAATATTTAGTATCTGGCCCTTTACAGAAAGGTTTGTTGAACATGAGAATACTGTATAATTTAATAAGGTAGAGTTTTAAAATGTTTTTACTAACTTCTGAAAGGCAAAAATCATGATATTTTTAAAGAAGAAACTTTTTAAAATTTAATATCATTAGGCTAGAAAACCAACCTCTAAAAAAGGAAGTACAAAGTAAGAGGAAAGGTTGTTTGGGAAAATATTCTAGATCTTGTATGTAAATATACAAAGATTAATCTGAAAACTACAATTAAACATATAGACAAAAATAAAAACAGTGGTCACCCTGTGCCATGCTCTGTGCCAGGTGTTTTCACATCTATAACCACAAACACTGTTAAATATGTATCATCATTTAGATTGTGAAATATCCTTGCCAATGTAAGGCTATACTATCAAAAAGAGCTAACAGTACCACTACAATTGCTACTGACAGAGGAGCTACAGAACAGAGTTAGCAGTGTTAACCCAAAAGAATGAAGCCTCTATATAATTCAGGCCATGTGACAGTCAACAATCAGCAGTCCTTCACAAAGATTCCGGGTGTAAACCAATCAAGCCAGATCAAAAGCACCAAATAAAGTCCAAAAAAGTAAACTTCAATAAGAAGTTTCAGACTTCTTATTTCAAAGGTATAACATATTATTCACTCTCTGACAAAAGAGAACAAATGTAAACGTATTTATCCCCACTTCCACACCAGGGCTAACAGCTGCTCAGAAAGTAGAGACAGGTAAACAAGGACAATTTCTCTTCCATTCAATATCATGATTACCAAAAGTTTTTTAAAAATCATCATTTATTATGAAGGGGAGATATGCATGTAGAACTTTTTAGAAATCATTTAAGTAAACAACTGCAAAATCAAGGACCAAAACAAAGATCTATGATCTAAAACACTAATCTTTTTCTTTGGTTTATCAATAAAAATATGCACAACCCATCTAATTCTTTATCCTTTTTCTAATTATATAACTAACCAGCAAGAAAGAAACTATCGACCACTTACACACACAAATAAAAAACAAAGAATTCAGGCCAAAATGGGAGAACATAATTACTCAAAAGACAAAAATAAATAAATGTACATCAAGAAATTGAGAACTTTTACTTCCAAATGATTAGTCAGTTTGGAGAACCATAAACAAGTCTTTTTATTTTTTTGGTCTTTTTAAATAGGGCCACACCCATGGCATATGGAAGCTCCCAGTCTAGGGAGTGAATCAGAGCTGTAGCTGCTGGCCTATACCACAGCCACAACAATGCAGGATCCAAGCTACACCACAGCTAACAGCAACACCAGATCCTTAACCCACTGAGCGAGACCAGGGATCAAACCTGCATCCTTATGGATACCAGTCAGGTTTGTTACCGCTGAGCCACAATGGGAACTCGCATAAACAAATTTTAATAATACTTCCACTGATTAAGATATTTTTCAAATTCTTAGAATTCAAATATATATAAAAACACATTTAGTAACTTCTGGTTCTAGCCCTGACAAAATACAATGCATTAGACGAATATAAACCTTAACAAAATATGTGAAATAATTATGTCAGCACAATGAAGAGCAACTACTATAGACAGGTTTGAGAATCACATCAGAATGAGTTTCTCATTCACCTGAATTTTTCCCTGAGGATATCCCAGCAAAAATGAGAATCCCACTGAGATAAGGAGAAAAGAGTTGACACTGAGAGCTACCCATAATACTCTCCACTCTTGGGTCTGCCCAATTCCTAAATCGGTAATTCAGGGCAAGGTTCAAAGAAACCCAATAGAAAGCAACAGCTGAGAGGCTAAAAAGCTGAGCAGGGCCACATTACCTTTAGGGGAACAATATTCACAATGACTTTTCAACAGAAATGGTGTAAATCAAATGTTCATGAAATCTTTAAAATGCTATAATAGAAAATATCAACCTAGAATTCTACATCTAAGGAAAAGAGCTTTCAAAAATGATGATAAATTAGGGAGCTCCCACTGTGGCACAATGGGATCAGTGGCATCTTGGGAGTTATGGGATGTAGGTTCAATCCTAAGCCCCGCACAGTGGGTTGGGGATCTGGCCATGCCGCAGCTTCAGCTTAGTTCACGGCTGTGGCTTGGATCTGATCCCTCGCCCTGGAGCTCATATGCAACAGAAGAGCCAAAAAAAAAAAAAAAAAGATGATAAATTAAAAGACAGAGTCACATAAACACAAGCTGAATGAAAGTGCAGGAAACCTAAAGAAAACATTATAGGAGTTCCTGTTGTGGCTCAGCAGTGATGAAGCCAACTAGTGTCCACAGGGTTTCAGGTTCGATCCTTGGCCTAACTCACTGGCTTGGGGATATGGCATTGCCAAGAGCTGCAGTGTAGGTTGTGGACACTGCTCAGATCCCATGTTGCTGTGATGGTGGCATGGGCCAGCAGGTACAGCTCTGATTCAGCCTCTAGCTTGGGAACTTCCATATGCTGCAGGTGCCAGTTCTGAAAAGCAAAATGAAGGTAGGAAGGAAGAGAAAGAGAAAGAGAGAGGGTGGGGAAGGAAGGAATGGAGGAAGGGAGGGAAGGAGGGGGGAGGAAGGAAGGAAAGAAAGGTAGGTAGGTAGGTAAGGTCACTAAAAGGAGTACTTACAGCAAAAATAAAAAAAAAATCCCATATGACACCATGAAATAGCAGAAATAAAAAACACTAGAAAGGGAAAAAATGTAGGCAAACAAATCAATACAGACAGAAGTAAGATACATGACAACAGTGGTACAAAAGGCAAGAGAAGGGTAAAGACAAGTAAATCTCTGTAGAGTTCATTCATTTGGAAATAGTAAAAGCAAAAACTTAAGGTAGACTCTAATAAGTAAAGGATACATATTTTAAACTCCAAGGTAACCACCAAAGGACAAATAAAATACTTCAAAACCAACAAGCTAATAAAGAAAAATAAACACAGTTTTAAAATGCTAGGTTATTAAAAAAAAAAAAAGGACATAAAAACAAAGGAGGACACTATTTAGTGATAAAAAGGATCCATTCAAGAAGAGGATATTATAATTGTCAATATATATATGCCCCTAATATAGGAGCAACAAAGTACATACAACAAATGCTAACAGCCATAAAAGGAGAAATTTACGGGAATACAACAACAGTAGGAGACTTTAACACCTCACTGACATCAATGGACAGGTCCTCTAGACAGACAGACAACAGAGCAACAGAGATCCTAAATGACACAATAGCCAAGTTACACTCAATAGTCATTTTTTAGGATATTACATCCAAAAAAATCATAATTTTCAAGTGCATATGAAACATTCTCAAGGACTAACCACATACTATGGTACAAAACTAACCTCAACAAATTTAAAAGTTTAAGAACTTATTTCAAGTATTTTCTCTGACCACGATGGCATGAAACTAGAAATCAAACACAGGAAAAGAAATGAGAAAAAACTGACTACATGGAGATCAAACATGCTACTAAAACACAGCAGTCAATGAGGAAATCAGAAGTGAAATTTAAAAAAATCCCTCGAGAAAAATGATAATGAAAGCACAACCATTCAACATCTATGGGATGCTGCAAAAGCAGTTCTTGGAGGAAGGTTCACAGTAAGGCCTTCCTCAGAAAAGAAGAAAAATCTCAAATCAACAACTTACCTACCACCTAAAAGAATTAGAAAGAGAACAAACAAAACCTAAGTCAACAGAAGGAAGGAAATCATAAAGATCTGAGAGAAAATCACTAAAATTGAGATTTAAAAAAAAATAGAAAAACTCAGTAATAAAAAACAAAACCAAAAAAATGAAAAAATCAGTAAAACCAAAAGCTAGTTCTATGAAAGGGTGAACAAAATCGACAAACCTTTGGCCAGACTCACCAAGAAGAGGACAGAAAGAATGCAAACAAACAAAATGAAAAAGGAGAACTCTCCAGTGGATACTACAGAAATACAAAAAAACATAACAGAATACAATGAACAATTACATTCCAACAAATTTGACAACCTAGAAGAAATGGACAACTTTCTAGAGAAATACAGCCCGCCAAACTGAATAAAGAACAAAGAGATCAATTGAATAGACTGATCACTAGAAATGTAATTAAATATATGATTAAAAACACTCCTTAAAAACCAAAGTCCAGAACCAGATGACTTCACAGGCGAACTCTACCAAACACACAAAGGAGAATTTATACCCATCCCTTGTTAAACTTTTCCAAAAGGCTGAAGAAGAAGCAAAACTTCCCAAAGACATTCTATGAAGACACCATCACCCTAAATACCAAAACCAGACAAAGATACTACCAAAAAAGAAAAGTATAGACCAATATCTTTGATGAATATAGATACTGAAAGGAAGGTATACATGTATGTGTGACTGGGTCACCTTGCTGTACAGTAGAAAATTGACAGAACACTGTAAACCAGTTATAATGGAAAAAATTAAAATCATTATAAACATAAAATTCTCAACAAAATTTTAGCCAACTGAATCCAACAACATATAAAAAAGATCATATACCATGACCAAGTGGGATTCATCCCAAGTTTACTAGAACAGTTCAACATATGCAAATCAATCATTACATACCACAATAACAAAAGAAAAGTAAAAAACGACATGATCATGTCAATAGATGCAGAAAATGCATTTGACAACATCCAACATCCATTCATGATAAAAAACGTTTAGCAAAGTGGAAACAGATGGAACAAACATTAAGATAATCAAAGTCATTTATGACACACCCACAGTCAATATAATACTCAATGGGAAAAGCTCAAATCAGGAACAAGACAAGGATGCCCATGCTCACCACTTTGATTCACAATACTGGAAGTCCTAGCCACAGCAATCAGACCAACAAAAGAAATAAAAGGTGTCCAAATTGGAAGAAAAGAGGTAAAATTGTTACTCTAGGCAGATGACATACTATATATAGAAAACCCTAAGGACTCTACACAAAAACTATTTGAACTGATCAATAAATTCAGCAAAGTAGCAGGATACAAGATTAACATTCAGAAGTCAGTTGTATTTCTGTATATTAACAATGAAATATTATAAAGAATATAAAAATACCTTTTAAAATTGCATCAAAAAATTAAATACCTAGGAATAAACCTGACTAAGGAGGTGAAAGACTTATATGCTGAGAACTATAAAACACTAATGAAGGAAATTAAAGAGGATTCAAAAAAATGGAAAGATATTCCATGCTCCTGGACTGGAAGAATTAACATTGTTAAAACAGCTATACTACCCAAAGCAATCTACAGATTCAATGTGATACCTATCAAATTACCCATGACATGTTTCACAGAACCAGAACAAACAATCCAAAAATTTATATGGAAACATAAAAGACCCAGAACTGACAAAGCAATCCTGAGGGAACAAAAGCAAGCAGGAGACATAATCCTGCCATACTTCAAACAGTATTACAAAGCTACAGTCATCAAGGCAGTATGGTCCAGGTATCAAAACAGACATACAGACCAACGCAACAGAATAGAGAACCCAGAAATAAACCCAGACACCTATGGTCAATTAATCTTCAACAAAGGACGCAAGAATATAAAATAAGAAAAAGTCTCTTCGGCCAGTGGTGCCAGCAAAACTGGATAGCTGCATGTAAATCAATGAAACTAAAACATACCCTCACACCATGCCCAAAAAGAAACTCAAAATGGCTTAAAGACTTAAACATAAGACAAGACACCAAAGAGAACACAGGCAAAACATTCCCTGACATCAACCACACAAATGTTTGCTTAGGTCAGTCTCCCAAAGCAAGAGAAATAAAAACAAAAATAAACCAATGGAACCTAATCAAACTTACAAGCTTTTGAATAGCATAGGAAATCATTAAAAAAAAAAAAAAAAGACAACCTACAGAATGGGAGAAGAGTTTCAAACGATCCAACCAACAAGGGCCTAATCTCCAAAATACACAAACTCATACAACTCATCAGCAAAAAAACCAACAAAACCAACAACCCAATTGAAAAATGGGCAGAAGACCTGAATAGACATTTCTTCAAAGAAGACATATGGATAGCCAACAAGCACATGAAAAAATGCTCAACATCACTAATTATTAGAAAATTCAAATCAAAACTACAATGAGGTACCACCTCATACCTGTCAGAATGGTCATCACTAACAAGTCAACAAATAACAAATGCTGGATAGGGTGTACAGAAAAGGGCACCCTCCTTCACTGCTGGTAGAAATTTAAATTGGTACAACCACTATGGAAAACAATATGGAGGTTCCTCAGGAAACTAAATATAGAACTACCATATAATCCAGAATCCCACTCTTGGGCATATATCCAAAGCTTTCACTGAAAAAGATACATGCACCCATATGTTCAGTGCAGCACTATCCACAATAGCCAAGACACGGAAACAACCTAAGTGTCCATCAACAGATGAATGGACTGAGAAGATGTGGTACAGATACACAATGGAATACTACTCAACCCATAAAAAAGAACAAAATAATGCCTTTTGCAGCAACATGGATGGAACCAGAGACTCTCATACTAACTGAACTAAGTCAGAAAGAGAAAGACAAATACCATAAGGTATCACTTATATCCGGAATCTAATACATGGCACAAATGAACCTATCTACAGAAAAGAAACAAACTCATGCACTTGGAGAACAGACTTGTGGTTGCCAAGGGGGTGGGGGAGGGAGCAGGATGGACTGGGAGTTTGGGGTTAGTAGATGCAAACTATTGCATTTGGAGTGGATAAGCAATGAGATCCTGCTGTATAGCACAGGAATCTATATCCAGTTACTTGTGATGGAACATGATGAAGATAACATGAAAAAAAGAATTATGTGTATGTATAACTGGGTCGCTTTGCTGCACAGAAGAAATTGACAGAACACTGTAAATCAACTATAGAGTAAAAATTAAAAATAAAATAAAATGCAAGGTTAACTTAAGAAGAAAAAATAAATAAAGCACAAAGACCAAGATGAAGACTTAAACCTAATAAATAAATAATTAAATCAAGTGCAAATGGGCTAAATAATCCAAATTTTCGGACTAAACAAAAATATATCCCCCATTATGTGCTATTTACATACTCCTCACACACACACTTAAACATAAGAACGCATAAAAGTTAAAAGTAAAAGAATAGGTGACTTTCTTTGGCCCCAGAATAAAGAAGTGGCAGGCACTGAATCTCTCCACATAGATTCCAAAGGACAAAGAATTCAAAAAAATAACAAATAAAGCCATATAATCTATGCCTTCTATATTACTAAGTGTCAGAAAATACTATGGACTTCAAATTACACTTATGTAGAGAAAAACTCCAAATTAATCATAGCTAACTCTAGAGCTCCTGCTCCTACTGTACAGTTCTTCAGTATCACATGTCCAAAGGGTGCCTCCTACTTACCCATTTCCCCTCCAGATGCAATGCTTTTAAGTTTTATTGAATTATAGGTGATTTACATTGTAGTAATTTCTGCTGTTCAACAAAGTGATTCAGTTATACATATACACACATATTCATTCTGTTTCAGATTCTTTTCTCACAGAGATTATCACAGAATATTGGGTAGAGTTCCCTGTGTAACACAGCACTACACACTGAGGTATATGGAATGACTGGTTAATGGACCCGCGGTACAGAACCACTTTTCTACAATTACCATTTCTTTTTTACATGGACTATCTGGATTACTCTCCGTCTTCTACATACAAGGCTTACAGTGGTAGAATGAGTATTTTCAGCTGATACAGGAAAGAGTATGGAAAAGAAGAGAAATTTTGTCAAAACAAGTCAAGTACATGTAAAATTCTGAGGCAAGTCCAACTGGTCATCATCCCGTCCTCAGATTTAAAAGCTGTATGATGGCAGCAAGAAGCATAATGATGACAGACTTCAATATGTCTAGTTTTCTCCCTCCCTCAAGTCTCACAAGTTTAATTTGTCCTGATTGCTTTCTACATCTGGTACTCACTTGTCATCCAGATTATTACCGTTTACACTCCTCCTGGAAATTACCTTCAAGAGGCTCTCAAGTGCTGGATTCTCCTGTTTCTTAAATCCCATGTCTTCTTATTGCTTAATTTACTGCTTTTAGAGGAACACATTCCCTAGTAGCTTGACAAAAGTTATACGAGAGGAAAACTGAGACCTGTGCATGTCATAAAATATATGTGGTATACCTTCATACTCAATTCATAATTTGGCTGAGTTATAAAATTCTAGATTAGAAATCACTTTCTGTCACCATTTTGAAGATACTGTTCTACTGTCTCCTAGCTTCCATAGTTAAATTTAATCTTTCTGTATATACTATGCTCTTTCCTAGCTTTGAATGGTTGTTGAATCTTGTGAAATATTTTGAAATTTCACAGTGATATGGGTCTATTTTCATCGTGTTAGGTATTTGCTGGGTCATTTCAATCTGGCAACCCATATCCTTCCATCCTGAAACACTCTCCTGAATTATTTCATGGTTTATTTCTATTCTTTAGTTTCTTTTGTCTATGTTTCTCAATCTCCATCAGGTGATACACCTTTTAAAGCTGACTTCCAGTTTTCTTATTTTCTCTAATTTCCTATGACTTGTATTTTTCCCTACTTTCCAAAAAATTTCAACTTTATCTTCCAGTCCTTCTGCTGAGATTTTTCAGTTTCACAATGCTCTATCATGTTTTTTAATTTCTTAGAGCTCTTTTCTATTGTCTAAATATTCTTTTCTTATAGTATTCCTTCCTTATTTCATGGATGCTATGTCTTTGTTTATCTCTCAGAGTGATAGTAATGATAAATTTTGTTTAAGTTTTTCCACCCTATGTAGTCTCTTTCCTCAAGCTGATTTTTCTTTTTCTTTTTTGGGGAGGTGGGGGACCATCTTTCATATTAGAGGCATCCTCAAATACCTTGTATCCTTGGTTGTCTGCTCATATTTTAAAAGAAAGTAAATTAAAAGTTAACCGGAAGCTCTAAATGCATGTGTGAAGCTTGCTGATTCTCTGATTCACCGTATGGAAATCTGGATACCATTTGCTGTGGAAATCCTGATATCAGGGTAGCCACTGAAGTCCAGTCAGGATACAGAAACCACAGAAATCTTTCAAACAGGAAAAAAAATAAATAAAGAATCATTAAACAGATAACCAAGACATGGAGGCAACCTAAATGTCCACTGACAGATGAATGGTGTGTGTATGTATATATGATAGAATACTACTCAGCCATAAAAACAAATGAAATAGGAAGTTCCGTCATGGCACAGGATTCAGCATTGCTGCAGCCATGGCACACAACACAACTGCAGCATGGGTTTGATCCCTAGCCCAAGGACTTCCACATGCTGTGGATGCAGCCAAAAAAAGAAAAAAGAAAGAATGAAATAGAGCCATTTGCAAGCAACACTGATGGACCTAAGATTATTATACTAAATCAGACAGGGAAAAGCAAATACCATATGATTCCATTCATACGTGGAATCAAAAATATGATATAAATGAACTTAATTCTAAGACAGAAACAGATCCACAGACATAGAAAACAAACTTATGTACCAAAGGGGGAAGTGGGGGGGGGTGTAAATTAAGAGTTTGGGATTAGCAGATACAAATTACTATATATAAAATAGATAAACAACAAGGCCCTACTGCACAGCACAGAGAACTATATTCAATATTTTGTAATAACCTATAATGGAAAAGAATATAAAAAAGAACAAAGCGCACGCACACACACACACACACACGTACGTATAACTGAATCACTTTGCTATACATTGTAAATCAACTAGACTTTGCTATACATTGTAAATCAACTATACTTCAAAAGATAACTCTAGGATATAACTGAAGTAGAGCAACCACAAAAAGCTATTGCCACTCTTAAGGCTAAGGGAAAAGTAAATAAGACAAAAAGCTTAATAACTTAAAGAAGGAGTCACAAAAGGCTAAGAAACAGATCTCCCAGGAAGCAGTGGGCTGTTGCAAAACATAGTAACTAATCATCGCTGCAGTGACAACTGCTGAAAGCCATTCACCAGAACCAAGACCAATGGCTGCCATAAGGAATACTGCAAGGATCAACTGGCTTCAGAGCAGTTTTCCACTGGGATAAAATAAAAACAGGAAGAATCAACTCTCTACTTCAACCTCCAGCCTAGTAGTCTCCCTATGGTGCCCTTTTATTGGCAAAGCCTAACAGAGATTCAGCTGGCAAAGAAGAAATGTGGTTTCTAGAGTATCCAGCTCCAGCACCACAGGAAGGACTAAGAAGGTCAGGTTTGGAACTTAGAGGCAATAATAAGTCAATAACTGGCACTGTCAGCATCTTTAGCTTTCTCATCTTGCCCTGTTCAGATTGTCGACAAAAGTCTCCTCATCTCCTGTTTAGAAGGTAAATGTCTGGATGCCATGATTTTAAAGGCCAAGTGGAAGATGAAGGCTAGAAGTTTCCATAAAATATTCAGTAGGTATGCTGTGACTTAATCCCCCAGTTTTCAATACAGCACCTATTTCCTACAAAAATGTGCATGTAGTTTCTCCCACTTCCTGGGTGCTCTATTTACCTTTATTTTCTAATAAACCTCAAAACTTCTACCAGATGAAGGAGCAGCAGTCACCAAACGAGTTGGAATAAGGGAGAAGACATAATTTCATCCTCATTGCCAAAGGTATCTAGTGCTGTAAGTTCCTATGCCTTTTAAATTTCTGTGTGGAAGGTTGGTTCCCAGATATTCCCACTACCTTGTGAGCATATCACATTTTTTTGGAAATCATATTTTAAAATCCCTGTATTTTCATTTCTGCAGTGTTTCAGAAATAAGTAAAACCAAATGTGAATAGTCAGTATTCCCTAGTAACCCAAAAGCTCCCATATATTCTTTTCAACACGGTAAGAAATTTTCATACTTTCAGAATTTGTAAACTTAGAGTCTAAGTGGTATTCCAAATATTTTTTTTAAAGCTCAGTATTATTAGATTAATTACATAATCTGCCAAGGTGTCTATTACTCTAATGATTATATTCATCTAGATGTATATAACATTTGCTTTTAAACAGTTTGTTAATATATGGTCTCATTTAATACTAAACAAAATCAAAAGAAGGATAAAGATATGATACAAAGACATGTATTCTTTTCCAAGTCCTAGTAGTAGCACTCGAATCAACTGTGATGGAAAAATTATGAGGAACACCATCCAAAGAACATTCATTTTAATATAAACTGTAAAGAATATTTCACTTATCCACCTACAATTTCCATGAAAAAATAATGTCTTGCATATCTTATAAAAGGGGAACTTCAGGAATTATAAGGTCATGTTCACTGTCATAAACAATACACAACAGGCCTAGAGACAGAACTCTGATTTCCTACAGTCTACTTTATTATTCTCTCCACAAAACCAATGATGTATATCCGGATGAAACTACAAAATGGCAGTGAATAGGCAGGATGGGAGAATTCAAAGAGGAGAGAGAGCAGTTTGAGATGCCTGGGGCCATTTATCAAAGGCCATGTGAAACTCAGATTATCATCATCATTCTGAATGCCTGACAAACTCGGTTCCAAATATGTACACAAAACTACAAAAATAATTTTTTAAAGTTTTACTGAAGTATAGTGAATTTACAAGGTTGTGATAATTTCTGCGGTACAACATAGGTGACCCAGTCATACATATCAAAACCAAAAAAGTATGTCCTTCCTCTGCCTGAAACAGGCCACCTTCAAGACTGAGGGGAGACAAACATCTATCTACATAAAACTTCCAGCCCTGAGTCTTATTTTCTATGACTCACAGTCTGTTGCTATAAACAAATTCTCATATAATACTACATGGATGAAAACTTTTCTGGTAACCAGAAAACCATGAGTTAAAACTACCTTGACTGTTCAAATACCCAAAAATAAAAAACATATCTGTTAAGTGTTCAATTATTCATCTATTAATCTATTAGGAGAAACAGCAAGCCCCACACAACCCAAAAGATGAGAAATAGAGCTCAAGAAATGTGGTTTTTCCAAAGCCAGAGTCTCAGTGAATGATAAATAGCTTAATACTCAGGGCAGACAGGCAGAATCATTCTTTCTGCCACATACTCTCTATGTTCCCTTCAACCTCTTGAGCTTTAGTTTCTCTAAAATAAACATAAAGGTAATAATGTTCCATATGGTTATTCTGAGGACTAACTTAAATAATACATTATAATATCTACTACTACTACCTAGAATATGGTAGGTACAGAGCAAAAGTTTATTATAATTCTCTTATTTACTTTTAAACATTAACTTGTAAGAATAATGGAAAATCAGCCAAAGGCATTTAAAAGTAATACTATTAAGTGCTTAGAACTATATTTACAAATGTACACTAAGTACTATGATTTGAAAATTTGCTACAATTTTCATACATAAAATCATTTCCTAGGAAGTGGAACAGTGGATTAAGAATTCAACTGCAGCTGCTTGGGTTGCTCTGGAGGTGCAGATTTGATCCCCCACCCTGAAAAGTGGGTTAAAGAACCGGGTGTTGCTACAGCTGCAACATAGGTCACAACTGTGGACCAGATTCAGTTCCTGGCCTGGGAACTTTCATATGCCACTGGTGCAGCCATAAAAATAGAAAAAAATCATTTCCTAAAGTCAACAAAAATGGAGTTCTTTGTGGCTCAGTAGGTTAAGGATCGGACTTTTTCTCTACGAGGAAAATATTTACCCAACCATGTAACAGAATAATAAAAATAGTACCCAACATAAGAGTCTATTTACTAAACAATTTTTCAATACCCTTAGAAATGAAAACTGTTTCATTATTACTGAGTATCAGAAAGTTAACACACTCTTATTGATGCTGATACTAATTCTCACTCTAAATATTAAAGCAAACCAAGATGAGAAAAGAAAAACAATTCCATTGGTGGCCAAAATGGTGGAGCAGGAAGACCCTGAGCTTACCTCCTCCCACAAGCATACCAAAATTTACTTATTTACAGAGTAACTATTGATGAGAACAACCTAAAGACCAGAAGAAATGATTTTCCACATCCAAAGACATAAAGAACCACAACAAGATGGATAGGAGAGGCAGAGATGTAGTTTAGTCAAGACCCACATTCCTAGGAAGGCAACCCACAAATGGGAGGATGATCACAACTACAGAGGTTCTCCCCACTAGGAGCAAGGGGTCTGAATCTGACAAAGGCCTCCCAAGCCCAGAATTCATCTTACTCCAAAAAGATGAGCCCCAAAACATTTGGCTCTGAAGGCCAACAGGGCTTGCATATGGGAGAGCTGGAGGGCTGTAGGAAACAAAGACTCTCTTCTTAAAAAGCTCACACATGGTACAACCATTATGTAAAACAATTTCGAGGTTCCTCAGAAAACTAAATATATAACTACCATATGATCCAGCAATCCCACTCACAGGCATATATCTGGACAAAACCACAATTCAAAAAGATACACGTGGTGCAGTTGGAAAATCTGACAGAAATCTGTAAACCAGCTATAATGCAAAAATAAAAAAAAAAAAAAAAAGATACACGCACCTGTATGTTCACAGCAACACTATTCAGAACAGACAAGGAGTTCCTGTTGTGGCTCAGTGGTTAACAAATCCAACTAGGAACCATGAGGTTGTGGGTTCGATCCCTGGCATCGCTCAGTGGGTTAAGGATCCGGCGTTGCTGTGAGCTGTGGTGTAGGTTGCAGACGTGGCTTGGATCTGGCATTGGTGTGGCTGTGGTGTAGGCCGGCAGATACAGCTCCTGTTAGACCCCTAGCCTGGGAACCTCCATATACCGCGAGTGAGGCCCTAGAAAAGGCAAAAAGACAAAAAAAAAAAATACAAAAAACAGAACAGCGAAGACACGGAAACAACCTAAATATCCATCGACATATAAATGGATTAAGAAGATGTGATATATACACACAAATGGAATACTACTCAGCCATAAAAAGAACAAAATAATGCCATTTGCAGCAACAGGGACACAGCTAAAGATTATCATACTAAGTGAAGTCAGAAAGACAAATACCATATCACTTATATGTGGAATCTAAAATATGGCACAAATGATCCTATCTACAAAACAGAAACAGACTCACGGACATGAAGAAGAGACTAGTGGTTGCCAAGGGGGTAGGAGGAGGGAGTGGGATGGGCTGGGAGTTTGGAGTTAGTAGATACAAATGATTCCATTTAGAATGGATAAGCAATGAGGTCCTACTGTATAGCACAGGGAACTATATACAAACTCTTGGGATAGACTATGATGGAAGATAAAATGAGAAAAAGAATGTATATACATGTATGACTGGGTCACTCTGCTGTTACAGTACAAATTGGCACAACATTATAAACCAACAATACTTCAATAAAAAAATTTTTTAAAAAGCTCACACAAAATCTCACATGATCTGAGACCCAGGACAAAGGCAGAAAGAAGCCTGGGTCAGACCCATTTGCTGACCGTGGAGAGCCTCCCAGAAAGGAAGGAAGCAACTGGGACTGCCCATGAGGACAGAGACATGAGTGGCACCCATCTTGGGGAGCTTAGTCTAACATGAGAACACTGATGCTGGGAAGCACCATTTGAGTCCTCCATCTAGCCTATTAGCACTGGGGGTTTACCTGTTTACCAGCCAGTTGGCACCAGCCCCGACACATTCCAGATGCTACAGCCAGAAATACTGGGGCCCAGCCCCACCAACCAGCAACCTGGCACCAACCCTAGGAACCCACACAGCCAGATGCCCCAGAACCCAGCAACACCCTCTAGCAAGCACCAGAGGGGAACTGTGATTCTGCTTTTAAATAATGGGGTTGTGGGGGTTCCTGCCATGGCACAGTCAGTTAAGAATCCAACTTCAGCGGTCAAGACACTGCAGAAGCACAGGTTCAATCCCTGGCACAGCACAGTGTGTAAAAGGATCCCATGTTGCCTCCGCTGCAGCATGAGTTGCAGCTGCTGCTCAGATTTAATCCCTGGCCCAGGACCTTCCACATACTGCAGATGTGGCCATAAAATTAAAAAAATAAAAACAAATAAATGACAGAATTGGGCTTTATGATGATTAATACTATGTGTCAACCTGACTGAGCCACAGAGTGACCAGGTAACTGGTTAAACATTATTCTGGGTATGTCTGTAAGACTGTTTCTGAATCAGATTAACATCTGAGCAGGTAGAGTAAAGCGACTGTTTTCCCCAACAAAAGTGGGCCTCATTCAATCCACTGACAGTATGAACAAAACAAAGGGGCAGAGTAAGAGCAATTTCACTCTCTCACCTGACTGTCTTCAAGCTGAGACACTAGTCTTTTCCTGCCTTCAAACTTGCACTCAGATCAGAATGAAACTCACATCTTCAACCCCTCTGATTCTCAGACCTTCAGATTCTAACTGAAGACATATCATTGGCTCTCCTAGGTCTCCAGCTTGCTGACTGCAGATTCTAGTATTTCTCAGCCTCTATAACCACATGAACCAATTTCATATAATAAATCCAAACATATTTTATATATTTAATAAATTCAAATATATAATATTCATATATATATATACATACATACATACATATATACACACACACACACACACACACACATATATATATATAGACACAGTCTGTTTCTCTGGAAAACCTCGACTAATATAAACTATATAAGCATTTCTCCTTTGCCAAATTTCTTGGTGTTAGGCTTTGTTAATAGAGGGTAACAATGAGACAGTTCAAGTCCACAATAGGAAGAAGGAGCTTCCATTCTTGGTTCTAGTGTGTTGTTGTCTTTTTGTCAGAACCCTAGCCTGTGGACTGGCATGCTGGAGCCCCAGCAGTGCTTACCTCTATCACCTACACAGACTAGCTGTGGCTCATATTCTCTGGTAAGTTTCTTCACCACAGACAGGCTACACGTTTCTATGGCAGGCATGGCTTTCCAAAAGGATGTGAATTTAAGCCTTGAGGCAAGGATGCATTCATTTTTAGGATATAATTATTTCCATTGTTTAAAGTTTTATTGAAGTATAGTTGACTTACAATATCGTGCTAATTTCTGCTATGCAACAAAGTGATTGAGTTATACATGTACATACATTCATTCTCTTTCAAAATCTTTTCCCACACAGATTATTACAGAATATTGGGAGTTCTCTGTGTTATACAGCAGATCCCTGTTGGACAGTCACTCTATGTACTTCAGTGTACATATACCAATCCCAAACTCCCAATCCATCCCTTCCCACCCTCTCCTTTCCACTTTGGTAACCATAAGTTTGTTTTCCAAGTCTGTGTGTCTGTTTCTGTTCTACACGAAGTTCATTTGTACCCTCTTTTTAGGATTCCACATATAAGTGATAACGCGTGATGTATGTCTTTCACTGTCTAACTTCACTTAGTATAATAGCTTCTAGGTCCATCCATGTTGCTCCAACACTATTCTGAGGAACAATGGTGAGATTGGACATTTAATTCATTTTTTGTGGCTGAATAATATTCCACTGTGTATATATATACCACATCTTCTTTATCCACTCCTCTCTTGATGGACATTCAGGCTGCTTCCATGTCTTGGTTATTGTAAACAGTGCTGCAATGAACACTGCAGTGCATGTATCTTTACAAATTAATGGTTTTCTCCAGATAGATGCACAGGAATGCAATTGCTGTATCACATGGCAGGTCTATGGGGAAGTATTCTTTTAAATTCTTAGTTTCCTTACTTATCAGCTTTTCCTCAGTCCTAGAAATATAAAATGATTTCTGCATTTGCTAATTCTACATCTCTTCAAATCTTCTTACACCTTTTTAGTAGTTAACCACTTTTTACCAGTTAACAATTACATATGTATATTAAATATTCCCTAAGCAAATTATTAGTATGATTTCTGTCTCCTGAATGGATTGTGAATGATACAATATACTTCTGATATTTTTATTCTATTAGATTAATATTTATTTTTATTAACGCTGATAGTGAGCCACTAAATACAATACATAACCCCATAATGGTTAAATAAGAATAGTTTAAAAAACACTTCTTAAGGTTTAAACTTAGGAGTTAAGGTCAGAGGATATGCAGACATCTGCAGTGACAAGATATCAGCAGTATGTAAGTTCTCACTAAATATATCTAGACATTTGCTCTTCTCAGACTAATGTGTATGAAACTATTCACTGGTTTTGCCTTGCTATTCCTTGACTCTGGCAAGATTCAGGATTTCTGTAAAATCACTGATCATATTTTTTTAACTTTTCTATTCACCTGTTATTTATTCTTAGGTGTTTGTAAGAGTTCTTTTATACTCTGGTTGGTTGCTTATCCTCGTCAGCTAAATTATTACTGCAAAAATTTTTTCCACTCTGTGATTTGATTTGCATCCTTTTTAAATATTAATACATTTCATTGTTGCATAATTACATACAGTGAAATACAAACCATGATTATCCAGTTCCATGAGCTCTGACAAATGTAACACTCATATAACATATTTCTTTAAGACAGAGAATTTTTTGATTACCCTAAAAGTTTTCTCATGCCTCTTTCCAGAAAATCTTCTCCCAGAGGCAATCACTATTCTGATTTGCATCACCACAGATTTGGAGTATTGTCTGCTCTTGAATTTCATATAATCACCCAGAATGTTGAATATCTTTTTAATTTTTTATATCTGGCTCTTTTGTTCAACATAACATTTTTAGATTTATCCATAATGCTGCATCTTTACATATACACACACGCGTGCGCGTGTGCTTTTTGGGGCCACACCTGCAGCATATGGAGGTTCCCAGGCTAGAGGTCTAATCAGAACTACAGCTGCCAGCCTACGCCACAGCCACAGCCTACAAGCATCACCAGATCTGAGGCACCTCTGCGACCTACACCACAGCTCATGGCAACAATGGGTCCTTAACCCACTGAGTAAGGCCAGGGTTCAAACCCGCAACCTCATGGTTCCTACTCAGATTCATTTCTGCTGCACCATGATGAGAACTACCATTTTTGTCAGTATTTACAAGGATCTTCTGCTTGGGTTTTTTACAAACTGTGCCAATTTCAGCTGTACAGCAAAGTGACCCAATCATACACACACATTCCTTTTCTTATATTATCTTCCACCGCAGTCCATCCCAAGAGATTTGATATAGTTTCCCATGCTATAGAATAGGACCTCACTGCTTATCCATGTTAAATGTAACAGTCTGCATGGATCTTCTGTTTTTAAGTAATTTTTTACTGAGATGTAACATCCATAAGTATGCAAATCATTCTACATCGAATGAATTTTCAAAGAGTATATACCTATATGCCCACCACTCAGTAAATACTAGCAGCATCCCAACTCATGTCTCTTGCAGACACTAACACTAACACACACACACACACACACACACACACACACACACACACACACACACACACACACACACAGTGCCTGCTGTGGCTAGGACCTCCAACACTATTCTGAGGAACAATGGTGAGATTGGACATCTTTGTCTTATCCCTGTTTTGAGAGGCAATGCTTTCAGCTTTTCACCCCTGAGTAAGATGTTGGCTGTGGGTTCATCATATATATGGCCTTTATTATGTTGAGGCAGGTTCCCTCTGCATCCACTTTGTTGACAGTTTTTTTTTTTTTTTTTTTTTTTTT
>PVHT021183699.1:34020778-34044155 GCA_004024745.2 Catagonus wagneri | reverse complement strand
CTAGGGGTCTAATCGGAGCTGTGGCCACCGGCCTTCGCCACAGCCACAGCAACGCAGGATCCGAGCCGCGTCTGCAACCTACACCACAGCTCACGGCAACGCCGGATCGTTAACCCACTGAGCAAGGGCAGGGATCGAACCCGCAACCTCATGGTTCCTAGTCGGATTCGTTAACCACTGCGCCACGACGGGAACTCCTGTTGACAGTTTTTTAAATTATAAACAGATATTGAATTTGTCAAATGCATTTTCTATATCTACTAAGATGAAACGATTTTTATTCCTCAATTTGATAATGTTGAATATCTTTTTATTTGCAGATATTAAACCGTCCTTGCATCCATGAAGTAAATCCCACGTAATCACTTTTAATGTATTGTTGATTTGGTTTGATAACATTTTGTTGTAGATTTCTTCACTTATACTCATCAGTGATATTGGTCTATAACTGTGTGTGTGTGTGCATGTGTGTGTGTGATGTCTTTAGTTTTGTTATCAGGATGATGCTGGCCATAGAATGAGATCAGAAGTGTTCCTTCCTCATTGATTTTTTTTCTTGAATAGTTTGAAAAGGAAAACTGTTAACTATCGTCTACATGTTTGGTAGAATTTACCTGTGAAACTATCTGGTCGTGTACTTTTGTTTACTGGAAGTTTTTTTTATTACTGATTCAATTTTATTATTGGTGACTGGTCTGTACATATTTTCTATTTCTTTCTGATTCAGTCTTAGGAACTTGTACACTTCTAGGAATTTATCAATTTCTTCTATCTTGTCTATTTTATTAGTGTATAATTGTTCATAGTAATCACTTCTGATCTTTTGTATTTCTGTGGTGTCAGCTATAACTTCACTTTTATTCCTGAATTTATTTATTTACGCCCACTCTATTTTCTTGATGGATTTAGATAGAAGTTTATCAATTTTACATATATTTTCAAAGAACTAACTTCTAGTTTCATTGATCTTTTCTATTTGTGTTCAGTCTCTATTTCAGTTATCTCCACTGTCACCTATTATTTCAGTTATTCTACTAACTTGGGGCTATGCTTATTCTTTTTCTAGTTTCTTTAAGCATATATTTCGTTTGAGATTTTTCTTGTATCTTAAAGTAGGTCTATATACTATGAACTTCCCTATAGAACTGTTTTATCTTCATCGCACAGATTTTGTTGTTTTTTTGATGTAAGTATAGCTGGTTTACAGCAAAGTGACCCAGTCATACACATATATATAAATTCTTTTTCTCAAATTATCTTCCATTATGTTCCATTCCAAGAGATTGGATATAGTTCACTGTGAATTCCACAGATTTTGGATCATTGTGTTTCCATTTTCATTTGTCTCCAGGTGTTTTTTTTATTTCCTCTTTGACTTTTCAATGACCCATTGATTGTTTAGCAGCATGCTGTACCCTCCATAGGTTGAAGGGGTTATTTTTTTCAGTTTTCTCCTTCTAATTTCTATTTCATACCAATGAAGTCAGGACAGATGCTTGATGTGATTTCAATCTTCTTAAATTTATTGAGACTTGTTTTGTGGCCTAACATACCTAACCAAGAAAATGTTCCATATGCACTTGAAAAGAATGTGCATTCTCCTGCTTTCAGATACAAAATTAGATGATAGATAGATAGATAGATAGATAGATAAAGAGTCCACCTCAGTCTAATGTGTCATTTAAGGCCAGTGTTTCCTTGTTGATTTTCTGTCTGGGTGATCTACTCACTGATATTGAGTATTAAATCCCTCTACTATTTTACCACTATTTATTTATCACTTTATTTCTGCTAATATTTGTTTTATATATTTAAGTGCTCCTAAGCTGGCTGCACAAATGTTTACAAAGGTTCTATCACCTTGGTGTATTGACCACTTTATCATTATGTAATATCCTTCTTGGTCTTTTGTTATACTCTATTTTTTTCCTTTGGTCACCCCTCTGGCATGCAGAAGTTCCCAGGCCAGATATCAAACACGTGTCATACCAGTGACTTGAGCCACATCAGTGAGAATGCTAAATCCGTAAACCACTGAGCCACACAGGAAGTACTAGCCTGTGTTTTAAATTCTATTTTATCTGATGTGAATAATACTGTTCTAGCTTTTTCTTTCCCATTTGCATGGAATGTCTTTTTCCATCACTTCACTTTTACTTGCTATGTGTCTTTAGCTGTGAAATGATCTTGTAGGAAGCATAGAGTTGAATCTCATTTGTTTTGTTTTGTTTTGTCTTTTTAGGGCTACACCCACGGCACATGGAGGTTCCCAGGCTAGGGGTCCAATTGAAGCTGTAGCTGCTGGCCTATGCCCAGAGCCACAGCAACACGGAATCTGAGTTGGGTCTGTGACCTACACCACAGCTCACAGCCATGCCAGATCCTTAACCCACTAATCGAGACCAGGGATCAAACTCTCATCCTCATGGATGCTAGTCAGGTTCATTAACCACTGACCCACAACAGGAACTCCTGCATCTCGGTTTTTTAATTGATTCATTTACCCTGCATCTTTTGACTGGAGCATTCAGGTCATTTATATTTAAAGTGATTATTGACAGGTATGCACTAATGACACTTTGTTCATTGTTTCCTGGTTGTTTTTATATAGCCCTTCTCTATTCCTGTCCTCTTCTCTTGGTTTCTTCTCTTGTGGTTTGATAAATGCCTTTCCTGCTATGTTTGAATCCCTTTCTCATTTTTTTTATCCATTTATCTATTCTAAGTTTCTGGTTTGTGATTAATCTGAGGTTCATATTTAACAACCTGTATATATAGCAGTCTATTTTAAGCTGATAGTTGTTGAAGTTCAAATGCATTCTAAAAGAACATTTTATGTTTTTCTTTTTTCTTTTTTTGTCTTTTTGCCTTTATCTAGAGCCGCACCTGCGGCATATGGAAGTTCCCAGGCTAGGGGTCTAACAGGAGTTGTAGCTGCCAGCCTTCGCCACAGCCACAGCAACGCAGGATCCGAGCCACGTCTGCAACCTACACCAAAGCTCACGGCAACACTGGACCCTTAACCCACTGAGCAAGGCCAGGGATCGAACCCGCAACCTCACGGTTCTTAGTCGGATTCGTTAACCACTGAGCCACGAAGGGAACTCCAAGAACATTTTATGTTTTTTAATTTCATATTTTAAATCTTTCTATTTGAAGTATCCCTTAGCTATTTACTGTAGTTATAGGTGAGTGAACTAATTCTGTCTTTTCACATTTATACCAGCTTTTTAAATGACTTATGCACTATCTTTACTATACATCTGGCTTTACCAGATGTTTTAAAATATTTTTTCCCTAGCTGTGACCTTTCCTTTTCAACTTAAAAAAAAAAAAAACATGCTTTAGGAGAGAAGGAATTCCCATTGTGGTGCAACAGAAATGAATCTGACTAGGAACCATGAGGTTGCAGGTTCAATCCCTGGCCTTGCTCAGTGGTTTAAGGATCTGGCATTGCCATGAGCTGTGATGCAGGTCACAGACACGGTTCGGATTTGATGTTGCTGTGGCTGTGGCACAGGCCAGCAGCTGCAGCTCCAATTGGGCCCCTAGCCTGGGAACCTCCATATGCCACAGGTGCAGGCCTAAATAGAGAAAGAAAGAAAGAGAGAAAGGAAGGAAGAAAGGAAGAGAGAGAGAGAAAGAGAGAAAGGAAGAAAGGGAGAGGAAGGAAGGAAGGAAAAGGAAGGAAGAAAAAGGAAGGAAGGAAGGAAGGAAGGACTAAAAATGGTGGCTCAGTGGGCTAAAGATCCAGTGTTGTCAGTGCTATGGCTTGGGTCACTGCTATGGCACAGGTTCCCCCTGATTTGGGAATTTCTGTATGCTACTGGCGCAGCAGCCACAAAATAAAAATAAAAATAGAGCTACCATATGATGCAGCAATCCCACTCCTCAGCATATATCCAGAAAAAAAAAGAAACCTCTAATTTGAAAAGATACACTCACTGCAATGTTCACAGCATCACTATTTACAACAGACAAGAACCTGGGAGGGCAAAAAGGGATAAGGAAGTAAGAGGGGTACAAACTATTAGGACTAAAATGAGCTCCAAAATACACTGTATAAGACAGAGAAAATAGTCATTCTTTTACAATAACTATAAATGGAGTGTAGACTCTAAAATTGTGAATAATGTCAACTAATATCGTATGGCAACTATACTTTTATTAATTAGTTAAATGTGGAAAATGACTATATCTCCAAGTGTTCACAAATAGAATTATTACCTACATAGGATGGCCAGTACAATCAAGGTAAAAGTACTTTAGGAAGAATATCAAGGCAATGCACTTGGCACCTGTTTTAATGGAGCACCACAACGAAAATGGGATCACATTAGAGTACTG
Organism: Catagonus wagneri; assembly: GCA_004024745.2. Lineage (NCBI taxonomy): Eukaryota > Metazoa > Chordata > Mammalia > Artiodactyla > Tayassuidae > Catagonus > Catagonus wagneri. The sequence goes on along the minus strand of PVHT021183699.1, from coordinate 34,039,808 downwards.
ATCAACGTCAGTCGAATGAAGAATGGTACTGGCTACTTAAGAGTCATTACTGCCCTGACAGTTTTCCTAACCAAGAACTGGAAGAAATTCAAAACTTCAAGAGCATATTTTAAGGTGGATAACTAAAGAGAAAGAAAGGAAAAGGGAGGAAGGAAGGAAAGAAACCAACTAACATTTTGGCTTTGAGGATTCTGCTCTCCATTACTGAAGCCAATTAAAGCAGCTTATATAACTGCTCTAATGAAACTTGGCAAAAAGTAAAAGAAAAATAAAATTCAACATAAATCAAATGGAACAGATATGCCTAAAAAGATAACTCGTTTACACTTTTCTATGATGACTGATTCTTTCCCACTGATTATTATAGAACCGTGCAACTTTAAAGGCATTTAGTATTTAAGCAATTTTTAGTTTATTTTTGTGCATTGTGTGAGGGTATGTTCTAGTTTCACTGATTTACATGCAGCTGTCCAATTTTCCCAGCACCAGTGGCTGAAGAGACTTTTCCCCATTTTATATTCTTGCCTCCTTTGTCGAAGATTAATTGACCATAAGTGTCCAGGTTTATATCTCGATTCTCTATTCTGTTGCGTTGGTCTGCATGTCTGTTTTGGTACCAGGACCATACTGTCTTGATGACTGTAGCTTTGTAATACTATCCGAAGTCTGGCAGGATTATGCCTCTTGCTTGGTTTCTTTTCCTCAGGGTTGTTTTGGCAATTCTGGGTTTTTTATGGTTTCATACAAATTTTTGGATAGTTTGTTGTAGTTCTGTGAAAAATGTCATGGGTGATTTGATAGGGATTGCACTGAATCTGTAGACTGCTTTGGGTAGTATGGCACAAATGAATCCATCTACAGAAAAGAAACAAACTCATGGACTTGGAGAACAGGTTTGTGGTTGCCAAGGTGGAGGGAGTGGGATGGACTGGAAGTTTGGGGTTAGGAAATGCAAACTACTGCATTTGAGTGGATAAGCAATGAGATCCTGGTTTATAGCACAGGGAACTATATCTAGTCAATTGTGATGGAACATGATGGAGGATAATGTGAGGAAAAGAATATATGTATGTATCTATGTACGTACATATGTATGTATGTTTGACTATGCAGAGACACAAACTGAGTTAAAAGCACTAAAGAGTAGACTGAATAATGCAGAGGAATGAATTAATGACCTGGAAGACAAAATAATGGAAATCACTCAATCAGAACAGCAAACAGAAAACCAAATGAAAAAAACATGAAAGCAATATAAGAGATTTATGGGATAATACGAAATGGGCCAATCTACACATAGCAGGGATTCCAGAAAGAGAAGAAAAGAAAGGGGGATTGAAAATATATTTGAGGAAATTATATCTGAAAACTTCCCAAATCTAAAGGAAAGCATTATCAAAATACAGGAAACACAGAGGGCCCCAAACAAGTTGAACCCAAACAGCCCAACACCAATACATATTATAATAAAAATGGCAAAACTGAAAGATAAAAAGAGGAGTCTAAAGGCAAAAGAAGAAAAACAAGGCACTAATTATAAGGGAGCCCCTATAAGGCTCTCAGCTTATTTTTCTACAGAAACACTACAGGCCAGAAGAGAGTAGCAAGATACATTCAACATTCTAAAAGGGAAAAATTTGTGCAAAGGTTCATTTGTGCCTTATATTAGATTCCAGATATAAGTGATATCACACAGTATTTGTCTTTCTCTTTCTGACTTACTTCACTTAAATGAGAGTCTCTAGTTTCATCCATGTGAAGTTAAGTCAAAGAAAGACATCACAGTATAACGCTTACATATGGAATCTTTAAAAAATAACACAAATGAACTTACTTACAAAATAGAAATGGACTTACAGACTTTGAAACAAACTTACAGTTACCAAAGGGGAAAGGTGGTGGGGAGGATAGATTGGGGGTTTGGGATTGGCACATGCACACTGTGGCATATGAAATGGATGGTCAATGGGGACCTGCTATATAGCACAGGTAACTCTATTCAATATTCTGTGATAGCCTATATAGGAAAAGAATCTGAAAAAGAATGGATATGTGCCTATGTGTGTATACTAATCATGTATATGAATCACTCTATTGTATAGCAGAAATTCTCAAAATATTGTAAGTCAACTATACTTCAATAAAATTAAAAAAAAAAATTTAAGGGAAAAAATTACACCTACTCCACCTAGCAAGAATATCATTTAAAACAGAAGGAGAAATAAAGAATTTCTCCAGCAAACAAAAACTAAAAGAATACAGCAATATTAAATCCACTCTAAAAGAAATACTGAAAGGGATTCTCAAAATAAAAGAGAAGTAAGAAGAAATAGGATGGAGAAAAATCACAACTGGAAAGCAATCACTTAAATAAGCCAGTATACAGATCTAAAAGGGAAAAAAAACCTATTGCAAAAGCAATGATAAACACAAGGAAGAGCAAAAGCACAAACATAAAGATATTAAAAAAAAAGATTCGAAATCACAGACTATGGGGAAGGAAAGTAAGAAAATCTAGACTTTTTTAGAATGGGTTTGAGCCTGTATGACTATCAGACTAAAGCAAGCAGATATAGGAAGGGGTTAACATACTTGAAAAACGGAAAACACAAATCAAAACCAAATATTACATTCATAAAAACTAAAAAGAAAAGGACACAAGCAGAAAATAAAAGGAAATAATGCAATCAAAGAAAGAAAGGAACAAAGGGGAAATACAGAATTAACTGGAAAACAAGATTTAAAATGGCAATAAATACATATTTATCAATAATTACCTTAAATGTCAATGGACTGAATGCTCCAATCAAAAGACAGAGGGTGGCAGACTGTATAAAAAAATCAAGAGCCTACAATATGTTGCCTACAAGAGACTCACCTTAGGACAAAGGACACATATAAACTGAAAGTGAGGAGATGGGATAAAAGATTTCATGCCAATGGAAAAGACAAGAAAGTAGGAGTTGCAATACTCCTATCAGACAAAATAGACTTTAAAATGAAGGCCATAAGGAAAGACAAAGAAGGACACTATTTAATGATAAAAGGGTCCACTCAAGAGGAGGGTATTACAATCATCAATATATATTCCCCTAATATAGGAGCACCAACATACCTACAACAAATACTAACAGACATTAAAGGATAAATTGATGGGAATACAATAATAGGATACTTTAACAACCCACTCACATCAATGGACAGATCCTCTAGACAGAATATCAATAAGGCAACAGAGATCCTACATGATACAACAGAAAACTTATACTTAATTGACATTTTTGGGATACTACATCCAAAAAAAAATCTTTCCAAGTACACATGGAACATTCTCAAGGACTGACCACATACTGGGCACAAAACTAACCTCAACAAATTTAAGAGTATAGAAATTATTTCAAATATCTTCTCTGACCACAATGGCATGAAATTAGAAATCAACCACAGGAAAAGAAATGAGAAAAACTAACTACATGGAGTCTAAAAAACATGCTACTAAAAAACCAGTGGGTCAGTGAGGAAATTAAAAAATACATCAAGACAAATGGTAATGAAGACACAACCATTCAAAATCTATGGGATGCTGCAAAAGCAGCATTTGGAGGAAAGTTCACAGAGATACAGGCCATCCTCAGAAGAGAAGAAAAATCTCATATCCACAACTTAACCCACCACCTAAATGAATTAGAAAAAGAAGAACAAACAAAACGTAAAGTCAACAGAAGGAAGGAAATCATAAGGATCAGAGAGGAAATCACTAAAACAGAAACGCAAGAAAAAAAATAGGAAAAAAAAGATCAATAAAACCAAGAGCTGATTATTTGAAAGGGTAAACAAAATTAACAAACCTCTGGCCAGACTCACCAAGAAGAGGAGAGAAAAAACCCAAATAAACAAAATAAGAAATGAAAAAGGAGAAGTTATGATGGATACTGCAGAAATACAAAAAAAAAACATAAAGGAATACAATGAACAATTATATGCCAACAAATTTTACAACCTAGAAGAAATAGACAACTTTCTGGAGACCTTCAGCCTGCAAAAACTGAATCAAGAAGAAACAGATCAACTGAATAGACCAATCTCTAGAAATTACACTGAATATGTAATAAAAACAGTCCTTTTTGTACACCTATAATTGTAATAAAATTCATTAAGCCAAAAAAAAAAAAAAAACACTCCTAAAATGTCCAGGACCAGATGGCTTCACAGGCGAGTTCTACCAATCATACAAAGAAGAATTTATACCCAGACTTCTTAAACTTTTCCAAAAGGCTGAAAAAGAGGGAACACTCCCAAAGACATTCTATGAAGCCACCATCATCCTAATACCAAAACCAGACAAAGATACTACCAAAAAAGAAAATTACAGGCCAATACCTTTGATGAATATGGACACAAAAATTCTCAACCAAATTTAGCCAACTGAATCCAACAACATAGAAAAAAGATCATACACCACGACCAAGTGGGATTCATCCCAGGTTCACAAGGATGGTTCAACATATGCAAATCAATCAACATACACCACAGTAACAAAAGTCAAAAATGACATGATCATCTCAATAGATACAGAAAATGCATTTGACAAAGTCCAACATCCATTCATGATCAAAACTCTTACCAAAGTGGGTATATATGGAGCATACCTTAACATAATAAAAGCTATCTATGATAAACCCACAGCAAATATAATACTCAATGGAGAAAAGCTGAAAGCCTTCTTGCTCAAATCTAGAACAAGACAAGGATGCCCACTCTCACCACTTTTATTCAACAAAGTATTGGAAGTTCTAGCCACAGCAACAGGACAAACAAAAGAAATAAATGGTATCCAAATTGCAAGGGAAGAGGCAAGACTGTCACTCTATGCAGATGACATGATACTATACATAGAAAACCCTAAGTACTCCGCACAAAAACTACTCAAACTGATCAACGAATTCAGCAAAGTAGCAGGATCCAAGATTAACATTCAGAAATCAGTTGTTTTTCTGTATACTAACAACGAAATATTAGAAAAAGAATACATAAATACAAAACCTTTTAAAAATCATACCCCAAAAAATTAAATACTCAGGAATAAACCTGACCAAGGAGGTGAAAGATTTATATGCTGAGAACTATAAAACGTTAATCGAGGAAATTAAAGAGGACTCAAAAAAATGGAAAGATAATTTCTTCCTGGGCTGGAAGAATTAATATCATAAAAATGGCCATATTACCCAAAACAGTCAACAGATTCAATGTGATCCCTATCAAATTACACATGACATTTTCCCCAGAACTACAACAAACAATCATAAAATTTATAGGAAACATAAAAGACCCAGAATTGTCAATGCAATCCTGAGGAATAAAAACCAAGCAGGAGGTATAACTCTCCCAGACTTCAGGCAATATTACAAAGCCACAGTAATCAAGACAGTGTGGTACTGGTACCAAAACAGACATACAGACCAATGGAACAGAATAGAGAACACAGAAATAAACCCAGACACCTGTGGTCAATTAATCTTGAACAAAGGAGGCAAGAATATAAAATGGAGAAAAAGTCTTTTCAGCAAGTGGTGCTGGGAAAACTGGACAGTCACAAGTACAGCAATGACACTGGAACACACTCTCACACCATGCACAAAAATAAACTCAAAATCACTTAAAGACTTAAATGTAAAATAAGACACCATCAAATTCCTAGAAGAGAACATAGGCAAAACATTCTCTGACATCAACTGCACAAACGTTTTCTTAGGTCAGTCTCCCAAGGCAACAGAAATAAAAGTAAAAATAAATCAATAGGACTTAATCAAACTGACAAGCTTTTGCACAGCAAAGGAAACCATAAAAAAAAAAAGACAACCTATGGAATGGGAGAAAATAGTATCAAACAATACAACCGGCAAGGGCTTAATCTCTAAAATATACAAACAACTTATATAACTCAACAGCAAAAAAACCAACAATCCAATTGAAAAATGGGAAAAAGACCTGAACAGACATTTCTCCAAAGAAGATATACAGATGCCCAATAAGCACATGAAAAGATGCTTAACATCACTGATTATTGGTGAAATGCAAATCAAAACTACTATGAGGCACCACCTTACACCAGTCAGAATGGCCATCATTAATAAGTTGACAAATAACAAATGCTGGAGAGGGGGTGGAGAAAAGAGGACCCTCTTACACTGTTGGTGGGAATGTAAACTGGTACAACCACTTTGGCAAATAGTATGGAGGTACCTAAGAAAACTAAATATAGAACTACCACATGATCCAGGAATCCCACTCTTAGGCATGTATCCGGACAAAACTTTGCTTGAAAAAGACACATGCACCCATATGTTCATTGAAGCACTATTCACAATAGCCGAGACATGGAAACATCCTAAATATCCACTGACAGATGAATGGATTAAGATGTGGTATAGCTACACAATGGAATACTACTCAGCCACTAAAAGGAACAAACTAATGCCATTTGCAGCAACATGGATGGAACTAGAGACTCTCATACAAAGTGAAGTGAGTCAGAAAGAGAAAGACAAATACTATGTGATATCACTTATATCTGGAAGCTAACATACGGCATAAATGAACCTTCCCACAGAAAAGAAATTCCTGGACTTGCAGAATAGACTTGTGGCTGCCAAGAAGGAGGGGGAGTGAGTGCGATGGACTGGGAATCTGGGGTTAATAATGCAAACTACTGCATTTGGAGTAGAAAAGCAATGAGACCCTACTGTATAGCACAGTGAACTATATCTAGTCACTTGTGCTGGAACATGATGGAGGATAATGTGAGAAAAAAATGTGTGTGTGTGTGTGTGTGTATATATATATATATATATATATATATATATATATATGACTGGGTTACTTTGCTATACAGTAGAAAACTGACAGAACACTAAATCAACTATAACGAAAAAAATAAAAATCATGAAATAAAAAATTTCTAAAATGTATGTATGACTGGGTTACTCTGGTGCACAGCAGAAATTAATAGAACACTGTAAATCAACTATAATGGAAAAGTAAAAATTATGAAATAAAAAATTTTAAAATTTTTTAAAATGTATGTATGACTGGGTTACTCTGGTGTACAGCAGAAATTAACAGAACACTGTAAATCAACTATAATAGAAAAAATAAAAAATTTTTAAAAAAAAAGCATTTAGGTATTTATTTAGGTTAAATTCTCTTTAGAGCCAGGAGACCTGCTAAAACAAAAGTAACAGATTTCTTCAGATGTTTATTAAATCTTCCCAAACCCATTTGAAATCTCCATTAATTAAAATTCTTATTAAGCATTAAAAAAAAATGTGGTATGTATGTGTGGCCGGGGCTATTCTGGGCCCAAGCAAGAATGCAGTCCCTTAGGAACACTGTGCCCAAGGCCACCTTAGCAGGATGGCTAGGGCTAGAGCTGGAGTGAGCTTAGCTGGGGCTCTAGGGGTACTCAAACAATAGCGCTCACTGGCACCTCTGACCTCAAAGAGGGCTTCAGCAAGTTCCCTGTTTGTTTGGCAGAAGCTCCAGGTTTAATAAATGGATTTTCTTCCTGTAAAGTCTAGGTATCCTTTAAATTGTCATTTTTTGACTATGTCCCAGGGTAAGCAAGTCTGTGCTCAGGGCCCTCAGCTACAACCCTCACTACTTCAGGTCACCAGGCATGGGGTTCCCATGGATACCACGTCTCCATCTTTCATAGCCATTTCTACTTAATGCTTCTATGTGCAATAGCTGTTCTAACACCCTCAGGATTTCTTCGGGAGGAAGTGCTGTATATGTAGGTGTAAATTAGCTTTGTCCACAGAAGAGGCGAGCTAAGGGTCTTCCTATGCCTTTTTGCCCTCCCTTGTCTTATTTTTTTTATTTGTAGAAGTTCTTTATATATCCTGAATATAACTCCTTTATCAAATATAGCTTTCACTCTGTGACTTGTCTCTTTCCTCTCCTTAATGATATATTTTGAACAATGGATCTTCATTTTAATAAAGTACAACTTACAGATAAAAAAAATCTTTGTATATATGTACAATGGAATATTATTCAGCCAAAAAAAAGAGTGAAATAATGCCATTTGCAGCAACATGCACGGTTCTAGAGATCATCATACTAAGTGAAGTAAGTCAGACAGAGAAAGACAAATATCACTTGATATGGCTTATATGTGAAATCTAAAAAAAAGAATACAGGAGTTCCTGTCATGGCTCAGTGGTTAACAAAACCAACGAGTATCCATGGGGACATGGATTCGATCCTGGGCCTAGCTCAATAGGTTCGGGATTTGGCATTGCTGTGGGCTGTGGTGGGGGTTGCAGACACAGGTAAGATCCCACGTTGCTATGGCTGTGGCATAGGCCAGCAGCTACAGCTCACATTCCATCGTTTGCCTGGGAACCTCCATGTGCCATGGGTGCGGCCCAAAAAAAACAAAAATAAAATAAAAAAGCATACAAATGAACTTATTTATAAGCAGAAACATACTCAGAGCCTTCAAAAACAAACTCATGGTTACCAAAAAGGATGGAGGAGAGATAAATTAGGGGACTGGGATTAAAATATACACACTACTATATATATAAAAATAGGTAACCAACAAGGACCTACTGTACAGCATAGGGAACTATACTCGATATTGTGTAATAAGCTATAATGGAAGAGAATATAAAAGAAGAATGTGTGTGTGAATCACTTTATTGTACACCTAAAATTAACAGAACACTGTAAATCAACTGTATTTCAATAAAAATATTTTAAAAAGAAAAGAAATTGAGATGATGGATCTTTGAGGGATATCTGTTGCCTATGGTTTTTCATCTGTCTATTCCAAGACAATAAAAGAATACCCTATAGGAAAAGAAAAAGGATTTTTGTCTACCCCTAGGTCAAAAAGAGTATTTCCCTATGCTTCCTTCAAGGTGAATCGATTGTTGTATATTTCTCATTTCTATCTACAATCCAACTGGAATTGAGTTTGGAGTATATGCTGTGAAATACTGTTATGCATTTTTCTTAATTTATTTTTAGGGCTACACCCATAGCATATGGAGGTTCCCAGGCTAGGGATCAAATCGGAGCTACAGCTGCCAGTCTACACCACGGCCATAACAACACCAGATCCAAGCTGCATCTGCGACCTACACCACAGGTCATGGCAATGCCAGATCCTTCCCCACTGAGCAAGGCCAGGGATCCAATCCACAACTTCGTGGCTCCTAGTCGAATTTGTTTCCACTGCGCCACAATGGGAACTCCTCTGTTACACATTTTGAGATGGCTTCTAGTCATGCTGAATTGCTGGCCTAGGCTGTCCAAGTTATTTCCCTTCATATCAATTTTGTCTTTGTCAATGCTCTGATTCTGTATGATGTCTCCATAACTGTATTTTTCCCATATCTTGTTGACTTGACTGCATAGTTTTTAAAAATGTGATATTTTTCAGTAATACATAAATACTATAGCAGAAATATCAAAAAATGTCAATGAACAGGTAGGCAGGTCAAACTTCATTTCAGCATTTTTACTGCCCTGTTTTAATTACGACTGATTATGTTCAGCCAATAAGACAGAAACAAGCAAATGAACTAATTACAATTCAATTCAAATGCAGTGTACCAGGAGTTAGAGATTATCTATTTGATTGCAGGAAATCAAAGATAATCATATGACACAGTATGTAACAACCATGTCCTGACAGCCAACAATAGTTACCTAACTGTTGCTATCAGATTAGAGCTAAAATAGCTCATACCTTTATACTAAACATGGATCAGGAATGATTTTATGGCAGTATATCATAATGTGGTAAATCATGGCTTCAAAGTGATTGCTTATAATCTAGTACTACAAAATAAATGCATAAAATATTGCTAAAAACGATCACTATTTGTGTGTTAAAACTTATAGGGCCATACTTACCTTCACATTTTTCAAGAATCTGGACTGTTTCTCCTATTTCTAAGACCAACCCTTGAGGGACAGATCCTCGAAAGCTGCATATCACTAGAAAAACAAGCATAAACACATGAATTAACATTTAAGGTACTGAGTCAGAGTCAGTGTCACTGAAATTAAGCACTGAATTTTCTTAAGTACATACTCTCCCTTCCAATTCTTTTTTCAAATACGTAAGTCCCTTTCAATTTAACCTACGGTTTGAAAAGGTAATAAATAGCTCAGAACATGTAAGTACATTTGGGGAAAATCACTATGCATATGTGTGGAAACATTTCTATAAACAGCCTCTCTCCCCGCTTCAATATGACTTATTGCTCACATGTTCTTTTGGGCAAGTATGTATCAATTAAGAAAAAATGGCATAAAATAAAATGGATAAACTAAAAAAAAGGGGGGGGGGAATCCTACTATGGCTCAGCAGAAACAAACCCAAGTAGTATCCATGAGAGTGTGGGTTGGATCCCTGGCCCCACTCAGTGGGTTAAGAATCTGGCATTGCCATGAGCTGTGGTGTAGGTCGCAGATGCAGCTTTAATCTGGCATTGCTGTGGCTATGGCACAGGCTAGCAAGTGTAGCTTTGATTTGATCCCTAGCCTGGGAAACTTCCATATGCCGCAGGTGCAGTCCTTTTTAAAAAGGAAGAAGAAAAAGAAAAAAAATGAAAAATGAAAAATTGAACACTGGAAGCTTATCTACTATAAATAAACAAACAGATATTTTTAAAAGTATCACCAAATAAAATATGATTATGCTCAAATAAAATCTCCATAATAAAGATTAATGAAATAAAAAGCAAGTATACAACAGAGAAAATCTAGATACCCATCAAAATCCCATGTATATATATTTTTAGAAAACTGATAAATCGATTCCAAAATTTAAGTAACATAAAGAACCAAGAATAGCCTTGTCAGTCATAAAAGACATACACTATCATACACAAAGCCTTAGAGTCTAAAATTGGTGATTTGAAAACACCAACACTTACAGACACCAAAGGCAAGACTGATCAAAAAAAGAAAAAATACAAATTAACAGTATCAGCAATAAAAGCATTAAAGTAATAATTAAATGATGTATAAAAAAACATTAGATAAAATTTTATAACAAAAATTTGAAATTTTAAAATAGATGAATAAATTTGTAGAAAGATAAACTTATAGAGGAGTTCCCGTCATGGCTCAGCAGAAACAAATCTGACTAGTATCCATGAGGATGCAGGTTCGATTCCTGATCTCATTCAGTCGGTTAAAGATCTGGTGTTGCCATGAGCTGTGGCTATAAACTGCAGATGCAGCTGGAATCTGGCACTGCTGTGGCTGTGGCATAGGCCAGTGGCTACAGCTCTGATTTGACCCCTAGCCCAGGAACCTTCATATGCCACGGGTGCGGCTCTAAAAAGATAAAGAAAAAAAAAAAGACAGAGAAGTGAAAAACATTGAATAGTCTTATATCTATTAAACAAAAGTGAGTCTGTAATTAAAATTTTCCCACAAATGAAATACCAGTTCCTATTTACTCTACAAGTGAATTTGTCCAAATATTTTAGGAAGAAATACTAATCATAAATAAATTCCTCCAGAGAATAGGGAAGAGAATTCATTTTGAACTCAGCATGAAAATAAAAGCTGACAAGGACATTATAAGAAAGGAAAGTTATAGGCCAATCTCTCTCATGATTATAGATATAAAAATATTATTTAAAAAAATAAAGTCAAATCAAACTACATATAAAAAGAATTAATACATCATGGCCAACTTGAGCTAATTCCAGAATGCAAGATTGGCTTAATGCTTTAAAAAAAATCAACAAAGGGGGGAAATTGTATGATCTCTATAAATGCCAAAGAGGCATTTGGTAAAATTCAATGTCGACTCATGGCTATGATTCTTAATAAACCAAGTATAGAAGAGAACTTCCTTAATATGATAACAGTTATGTACAATGTGTCTATGGCAATGATCATACATATTGGTGAAATATTCGCATTTTATCACTAAGGTTAGGAACAAGAAGATGTCCACCCTGTGCAAAAAAAGAAAATGTATAATGATTAGAACAAAGAAATAAAAGTACTGTCATCTGCAGGTCTGATCATATTTTAAAAAATCCAAAAGAACCTAGATATAAACCAATACATAAAATATGTGAATGTATAGCAAGGTCACAAAATAGAAGGTGAATTTTTTTAAGTCTATATAGGAACAAAGAATTAGAAAATGAAATGTTTTAGAAATACACAATTTACAATAGCATCAAAAATGCCAAGTAACTATACATAAATCTAAGAGACATATGGAAGAATTCTTCCACATGTAGATGCAGTAAAAGTCCAACAAATGAAGGTTATATCATATTAACTAAATCCAAGACTCAACAGTATAAACATGTAGATTCCCCCAAAATTCATCATTAGATTCCACACAGTCTCAACCAAAATTCCAACAGACATTTTGTGGAAATCAATAAACTGATTAAACAATGCGTAAAAAAAATGCAAAAGATGGGAGTTCCCATCATGGCTCAGCGGAAACAAATCTGAGTAGCATCCATGAGGACACAGGTTCAATCCCTGGTGTCACTCAGTGGGTTAAGGATCCAGCGTTGCCATGAGCTGTGGTATAGGTCGCAGATATGGCTTGGATCCCACAATGCTGTGGCTGTGGTATAGGCCAGCAGCTACAGCACCAATTTGACCCCTAGCCTGGGAACCTCCATATACCACTGGTACAGCCTCAAAAGGACACACACACACACAAAAAATGCAAAAGGTGAAGTAGAAAGACATACATAATACCTGTTTTATCAGCCTTTCCACTGTTTAAAAAAAAAAAGTCCAAAATGTAATTGTTTGTTGGTGTACAGCATGCATCTATTTGCATGTATAAATGTATGTATACATATTTACACTCTACCGAAGACATCAAATTTGCTTACTGGTTACCACAGACAATGTTTTGTCCTCAAAAATTCATGCGTTGCAACCTAATACCCAATGTGATGGCATTTGGAAGTGGAGGCTTTGGGAGGTGATTACATCGTGAAAGTGGATCCTTCATGTATGGAATTAATGCTTTAATAAATCAAGACCCTAGTGGGACCCCTCACCCCTTTCACCATGTAAGGACAAATTAGTCAGCAGTCTAGAATTGATGAGGGCCTTCATCTAAACACGACAATGCTATCACCCTGATCTCAGACTTTTCATCCTCCAGAACTGTGAGAAAGGTCTATTATTTAAGCCACCCAGTCTGCAGTTTTGTTACAGCAGCCTGAACTGGACCAAGACATTGGTAATCAGTATGCTCTTATGAGAGTATTTGATTATATGTATTAATACCTATAGCATTATCAATCATCTGCAAATATTTTAAATTCCAAATGCAAAATCAAATTCTGAACAAACACAAATAACAAAGCAATTATACCAACTTCTATCATTTAATACCATACATATTTGGAAAACGTTAAGGAACAGCAAATAATCTTGAGCATCCTTCATTAAGTACCAAGTGAGGGGAAAAATGGTTTTCCCTGGGATATACAGGGTTGAACTCCTCATCATTGTGGAGAAAAACTCATGTTCCACGGTATATTTCAAGTCACTGCAAGAAGCCACAGCTATAGACAGCTGTCTACAAATGCTTAGGTCAAAAGTATGCAATCTCCAAACTTATGGTTACCAAACGGGAAACATCAGAGGGGAGAGATAAATTAGGAGTTTGGGATTAACACATACACACAGTATATATAAAAGGCATAGGAGTTCCTGTTGTGGTGCAGCAGAAACAAATCCGACTAGGAACCATGAGGTTGTGGGTTCAATTCCTGGCCTCACTCGGTGGGTTAACACTCCATGCCATGAGTTGTGGTGTAGGTGGCAGATGCAACTTGGATACTGCATTACTATGGCTGTGTCGTAGGCCAGCAGCTGCAGCTCTGATTTGACCCCTAGCCTGGAAACCTCCATAAGCCGTGGGTGCAGCCTAAAAAGCAGGAAAAAAAGACATAACAAAGACCTACTGTATCGAAGGGAATTCTACTCAATATTCTGTAATAACCTATATGGGGAAGAATCTGAAAAACAACAGTTTTATGTATATGTATAAATGAATCACTTTGCTGTATGTCTGAAAGTAACACAATATTATAAATCAATTATGCACCAATAAAATTTTTTTAAAAGTATGCAATCTCTGAGCCATGGCTTATAATAAAACTACAATATCTGCAAATCAATCAATTCAATGTGATATAAAAAAATATAGACTCAGAGGCTCTGACAAGCTGAGGTACCCAAGGAGATGGTAGGGGGTGGGAGGGATGGACTGGGGATTTGGGACTGGCATATGCAAACTGAAGTATATGGAATGACTGGCCAATGGGGACCTGCTGTAGAGCACAGAGAACTCTACCCAGTGTTCTGTGATAATCCACTTTACGAAATTAGAAAAAAGGCAATTTAAATACAAAGAATGCAGAAGAAAGGGAGAAAAAAGGACCTACGATAAATGAAATTTTAGAAGTTCAAAAAATAGGAAAATAAATGAAACCAAAATTTTTATTCGATTTTTGCAAAGACTGATAACTTGATAAACCCTAAGTTCTCTGCAAAGACTGATAACTTGATAAACCCTAAGTCAAAAGTGACTCAAACAAACAAAGAAAAATGTTTATTCTCTCTCTGGGCCTTTGTGCTCAGTGGGAAGGTGGGGCCACCTCCAGGGCTCCCAGCCCAGCTCTTTCAGGACTCAGGTCTAGGTTGCTGACAAAACCGCAAAGCCATGTATTAAGGGGTTTTCCTCCCAAGACTTTAGAGAAGAGCACCAGTCACCTCAGACTGACTCATGTGGACATGAAGCCTTTTTCCTGTCCTGAACGACAAAACCAGGAATAACCAGGTGAAATTAAATTACAGTCCATCCTTTCAGAGGAATGACCTGCCATAGCTAAAAAAGCACAAGACAGTTCATATCTTAGTGTAGAACCAACCTCAGGATAAATTAGGTGAAAGAAAACAAAGCAGAGAAAACTATGAGTGGATATGTGACTGTTTGCGAGTTTGGGTTTTTTTTAAAGACCCACAAGGGTAAAGGTGCCCACGAGCTTATTTAGGCAGAGATGTATACTTCCTGAAGGACAAAGAAACTGGTACTAGTGATTGCCCTGTCTGATGAACACAACAGAAATGGAAAGATGGGGAAGGGCATAAGTTTTGTAAATATTTAAGTGTATGATTTAAAGAAAAGCTCTTTATAAGATTATCGTATCATAAACCAAGAAAGCAACGTTACCTGACAGAAATCTGTAAACCAGCTATAATGCAAAAATAAAAAATAAAATAAAATAAAAAAATAGCAGGCTTGAAGCTCCCATGTGGCTCAGTGGTTAAGGAGCCAGTATTATCACTGATGTGCTGATGTGGCACGAGTTCAGTCCCTAGTCTGGAAACTTTCTCATGCCTTGGGTGCAACCAAAAGATAAAAGAGGGCTTTCTCTGCTGCAACCACATTTTTTTTTTCTTTTTAGGGCTGCACCTGCAACATATGGAAGTTCCCAGGCTAGGGGTCAAATATGAAATCAGAGCTACAGCTGCCAGGCTATACTCCAGCCACACCAACAGCAGATTCAAGGTGCATCTGCAACCTACATTGCAGCTTGTGGCAACACCAGATCCTTAACCCACTGAGCAAGGCCAGATATCGAACCTGCATCCTCATGGATACTAGCTGGGTTCTTTACCCACTGAGCCACAATGGGAACTCCCTGGAACCATAATTTTTAATAAAGATTAATGAGATTCAATTTGTGAGGATAAAATTCTCAGGGTCAGTACTGAGTAGTGGCTAAAAAGATTGCAAATCCATGTGACAATCTGAGCCCTCCTGAAAGTTAGATACAGATGCTTTTGTTTTTGTTTTTGAGGGGAGGAAGGAAGCATGCAGTTTAGCCCGGCAAAGAGAAAGCACTCAAGACCTATTTGTTGAATGAACGAGCAAATACTTTTCTACCACAAGCACACATATTCTCAGTGGGTTCTTCTGTGGGTACATCTTCCAGTGTTTTTAGGGTTAGTATCATCAAAAACAATGGAGCACTGAATTAGAATTTGAAGCAAGTTTTGCCTTAAAATCATCCAGAAATGTCTTCTCAAGGCTTAAAAAAATAAAAGCAGCAGGAGAAAAAAAAAGGCTTCTACAAGACTGCTCATAGAAGCTTTATTCACAGTAGCCCATAACTGGAAACCAACTGTTTTATCAAAAAGAGAACAGATAAAATATGTAACATTCATATAATGCAAAACCACTTTAAAATAAAAATAAAGATTAACTGATACAAGTAGCACACTGGGTGAATACCACAATCTTTACGTTGAGCAAAGTAAGTTAGATTCAAAAATGTACACACTACATAACCCCATTTACAAAAAGATTTAGAA
Source organism: Catagonus wagneri (assembly GCA_004024745.2). Taxonomy (NCBI): domain Eukaryota; kingdom Metazoa; phylum Chordata; class Mammalia; order Artiodactyla; family Tayassuidae; genus Catagonus; species Catagonus wagneri. The sequence goes on along the minus strand of PVHT021183699.1, from coordinate 34,023,401 downwards.
GAGGTTAAATTAATTGGGTAAATAAAATCAGAATACCAGTTGCGCCTCCACAGGAACAAGGACTAATTGGGTAAGCACAGAAAGAATGTGCTGGAAAGACAGAAACACTGTTTGGGAGTGGGTTACACAACTGTGTACTTTAGTCAAAACTGCATGATTTATTGCAACTTCTGCAATTTAATATATGTGAATTTTGCCTCAAGATGTATCAAAGACTAAATGTAAGAGCCAAACTATAAAATTCCCAAATAAGGGAATAAAGCTTTATGACCTTAAACAATGATTTCTTATATATGTGATATCAAAATCAGAAGCAACAAGAGTAAATAAATTGGACTTCATCAAACTTAAAATTTTTTCTGCTGTAAAGGACATCTAAGAAGAAGACAACCCATGACAGCGGAGAAAATATCTGCAAATCATGTATTTTATAAGTGATTCACATATAAAATTTATTTAAAAAGTTAACTCAAAAATAAATAACCCAATTTAGAAATGGGCAAAGGATCTGAACAGATATTTCTTTAAAGCAGATAAACTAAAAGCTAATAATAAGCACATGAAAAGATGCTCACCATCATTAGTCATTCATGAAATGCTGATCAAAACCATTAAATACCACTTTACATCCACGAGGATGACTATAATGTGAAGACTGTATCCCTGGCCCAGGAACTTCCATAAGCTGTGGGTGCAGCCATTTATATGGAGAATATAAAATGGTACAGCTGCTGTGGTAAACAGTTTTGCAGTTCCTCAAAAAGTCAATATATCATATGATATAATTATCATGTGATACAGCATTTCTACTCCTAGGTATACATCCCAAGAGAACTGAGAGCATGTTTACACAAATGTTGACAACAAATTCACAAAAGCCAAAAAGTACAAATAATTCACATTATCCGTCAAGTGATAAATAAACAAAATGTGGTGTATCTATAGAATTAAATATTACTTGTCCATAAAAAGAATAAAGTGCTGATACATGCTACAACATAAAATGAACCTTGATGGGAGTTCCTATTGTGGCACAGTGAAAATGAATCCAACTAGGAACCCTGAGGTTGCAGGTTCAATCCCTGGCCTTGCTCAGTGGGTTAAGGATCCAGCACTTCTGTTAGCTGTGGTGTAGGTCACAAACACTGCTCAGATCTGGCGTTGCCATGGCTGTGATATAGGTTGGCAGCTATAGCTCCAATTAGACTCCTAGCCAGGGAACCTCCATACTCCGAGGATGCAGCCCTAAAAAGCAAAAAAAAAATTAAATTAATTAATTGATTAAATAAAATGAACCTTGAAAACCTACACTAAGTTAAGGAAGTCAGACACAAAAGGCAACATATTATATGATTCCACTTACACAAAATCTCCAGAATAGGCAGGTACGTGGGCACAGAAAGTAGACTAATGGTTGCTAGGTCCTGGGGAAGAGAGAAGAATAGGGAGGGACTGCTACTGGGTACAGAGATTCCTTATGAAGTGATAAAAATGTTCTGGAATTAGATAGTGGTAGTGGTTATATAGCCATTTGAATATATTAAAACCTCTGAATTGTACATGATTTTTAAGTGGCAAAGGAACACAAGTGGTTTTCCTTGACTCCTGATAAGTCAACAGATGTAAGTAATACTGCTCAGTTATATTCAAGGAATCAATGCCATGTCTGAAGCGATGAACAAGCTGAGACCACACTAATTCAGTACAATCTGAAGTGGAATCTACTAACATGTATTATTATTAACAGTGGTAAAAATTTACATGCAGCAGAAGACTTGGTTGGACAAATTTCTAAAGCCTGTGAAGATGTAAGGTATATAAAACCTTATTATTCACTATATTATTAATCAGCAAGTACCCTGGCAGAAATTAATGACTCTATCATGTGTTAGTTAACCATTAGTCAACAATGAACTTCACTCATTCAACAATGAATTTATATGAGAAACAGAGCTGAATATCCTGACTTGCTCAACTGCACAGAAGCAAGATAGCTTAGTAGTGGTCAAGTTTTACTGCAGTTTTTGAGCTCAGAGCTGTGACTGAAATTTTTCTGAATCAGAACTGCCCTCAAGCACTATTATCAAATAATAAATGACTTTGGAAATTAGCTTTAGCTTCAGTCTTGATATTTCCTAATTAACACATATGAAAGTCATGCTTATTTGTGAAACCTATAATATAGACATTTTGACAACCTGAATTACAACTAATGTTAAACTCCTTTATATCCTTCCTATATGCTAATCCAAAGTTAAAATAAGAAGCAAGATATCCATTCTCACTCAAATTTGTAGCAGTACATTTTGTGCTCAAAGGAGTGTTCCTGAGGAGTGTTTTAAACCTTATGCAACTATAATAAATACTCTATATGACAAACCCAAAGCTAACATCATTCTCAATGGTGAAAAGCTGAAAGAATTCCCACTGAGATCAGGAACAAGACAAAAATGTTCGCTCTCACAACTACTATTCAACATAGTTTTGGAAGCCCTAGCCACAGCAATCAGAGAAGAAAAAGAAATAAAAGGAATCCAAATTGGAAAGGAAGAAGTACAACTACCACTATTTGCAGATGACATGATACTATATCTAGAAAATCCTAAAGACTCGACCAGAAAAC
>PVHT021183699.1:33872241-34014188 GCA_004024745.2 Catagonus wagneri | reverse complement strand
TTACTACAAAAAAGAAAACCATATGTGACAAGCCCACAGCTAACATCATACTCAATGGTGAAAAGCTGAAAACAGAAACTCTAAGACTAGGAACAAGATATGGATGCCCAATCTTAATGTTTTTATATAACATATGTTAGAATTTCCACCCAGAACCTTGGTTTTTCAAATAAAACAATCTGGGGGGTGGGGGGATGCACTGTGGGTTTGGGACACAAAATCTATCAAATTGACTTGTGATGATTTATGTACACCTATAACTGAAATAAAATCCATTAAGTTAAAAAAAAGAATTTCCAGCCAGAAAAATTAGGTATGAAAATAAATAAAACACATATAAATCAGAAAGGAAACTGTGTCTATTTGCAGGTGACATGATACTCTTTTTTTTGCTGCACCAGTGGCATACGGAAGTTCCCAGGCTAGGGACTGAATCGGAGCTGCTGCTTCCAGCCTAAACCACAGCCACAGCAATGCCAGAACTGAGCTGCATTTGTGAACTATCCTGCAGACTGTGGCAATTCTGGATCCTTAACCCACTGAGCAAGGTCAGGGATCAAATCCCACATCCTCAGGTATCCCACGTCAGGTTCTTAACCCACTGAGCCACAATGGTAACTCCCATGACATGATATTCTAAATAAGCAAACCCTAAAGACTCCACCAAGAGACTATCAGAATAAGCAAATTCAGTAAAGTTGCAGGATATAAAATCAATATATAAAAATTAGTTGGATTTCTATGCACTAATAACAAACTATCAGAAAGAAAAATCAAGAAAATCTCACTTTACACATGAAACTAACATAATGCTTTATGTCAATTATATCACAACAAAAAGAAAAGATTTAATCCCATTTATAAATGCATCAAAAAGAATAAAATAACTAGGAATAAATTTAAGGAAGTGAAAGACCTGAACACTGAAAACTGTAACACACTGATTAAAGAAATTGAAGAAGACAAAGACTAAAGGAAGAAAACAGAGAGTTATTATACGCTCATGGATTGGAAGAATTATTATTGTTTAAGTATCCATACTACCCAAAAATACAGATTCAATGCAATTCACATCGAAGTTTCAATTGCATTTTTCACAAAAGTAAGACAATCATTAAATTTGTATGAAACCACAAAATACACCCCAACAGCCAAAGCAATCTTCAGAAAGAAGAAAAAAACTGTACAAATAATGTTTCCTGATTTAAGTTACACTGCAAAACCGTAATGATCAAAACAGCATGGTACTAGAATTTCTACTGTGGGTTAAGGATTTATCATTGCTGCAGCTATGTGGCACAGGTTGCAGCTGCAGCTCAGATCTGATCTGATCCCTGGCCTGGGAATTTCCATATGCCAAAGGTGCAGGGGTGCTGGGGGACAGCCAGTATGGTACTGACACAAAAACAAACTATCATATGATCCAGCAATTCCACTCTGTATATTTCCAAAAGAACTGAAAACATTCACAAAAAAATTGAACATGAATGTTCATGCCACATTATTCATAATAGCCAAAAAAAGTAGAAAGAATTCAAATATCCTATCAACTGATGAAAAGATAAACAAAATGTGGTATAAACATATAATGGAATATAACATAAAAAGGAATGAAGTACTGATACATGCTACAACATGGATAAATTTTGAAAACATTATGTTCAGTGAAAGAAGTGAGACACAGAAGGCCACATACTGTATGAATCTACTTACATGAAATGCCAATGTGAGGGAGAGGGAATGGGAAATGACTGCAAATAGGTTTCTTTTTCTTTTGGGGGAAAATGTCCTGGAATTAAATAGTGCTGATGAATGCAAAACTCTATAAATATACTAAAAACAAGTCAATTGTACACTTTAAAGGATGAGATTACATGGCATGTGTATCATCTCTCAATAAAGTTTTTTTTTCCTGCACCTGCAGCACATAGAAGTCCCCAAGCCACAGATCGAATCTAAGCCACAGCTGCGACCTATGCCACAGCTGGGACAATGCTAGATCCTTAAGCCACAACACCATACCAGGGATCAAACCTAAGCTGCTGCATAGACAACGCTAGATCCTTAACCTGCTGTGCCACAGCAGGAACTCCATGAGGCTATTTTTTAAAAGACAAAAACAGAAAGGAAAACAGTAATGCAAATAATGATGACTATCACGAAAGAAAACTGCAGGAAACAAGGAAATTCTATATAACTGACTTTACCTCAAAAAAGTAAAAATAGCACACACTTTAGGACCCAACACCAAACATAGTCACTTCTCAGGACAAGGCAGATGAAAGCATGAGTCTCTGAAATCAGAGGAAATCCTCACAGGTGAACTTTAAAAGCATTAGGACAATCAGAGAATTATAACTAGAATGGCTGATTATATCATATGAAGTAAAAATCCATGAGTCTGTAATGATAGCAAAAAAAGAAAAATGGAAAAACAAGAATTTAGAAACAACCCTGTAAAAAAAAAAAAAAAAAACAGTCAATAACATTACGGGTGGGCTTAAAAAAAAAAGGGTATATATAATGTAGAGAAAAGACAAACTGCATCTATTGACCCCAGACTCCCAGTCCATCCCAGTTCATCCCTCTCCCCCTTGTCAACCACAAGAATGTTCTCCAAGTCCATGATTTTCTTTTCTGTGGAAAGGTTCATTTATGCCATATATTAGATTCCAGATATAAGTAATATCATATGGTATTTGCCTTTCTCTTACTGAGTTACTTCACTTAGTATAAGAGTATCTACTTCCATCCATGATGCTGCAAATGGCATCAGTTCATTCCTTTTAATGGCTGAGTAGTATTCCACTGTGTATCTATACCACATCTTCTTAATCCGTTCATTTGTCAGCAGACATTAAGGATGTTTCCATGTCTTGGCTTTGTGAATAGTGCTGCAGTGAACATATGGGTGCATGTGTCTTTTTCAAGCAAAGTTTTGTCGGGATACATGCCTAAGAGTGGGATTCCTGGGTCTATATTTAGTTTTCTTAGGTACCTCCATACTGTTTGCCAAAGTGGTTGTACCAGTTTACATTCCCACCACAGTGTAAGAGGGTTCCCTTTTCTCCACTCCCTCTCCAGCATTTGTTATTTGTGGACTGATTAATGATGGCCATTCTGACTGGTTTAAGGTGGTACCTCATAGTAGTTTTGACTTCCTTTTCACCAGTAATCAGTGATGTTAAGCATTTTTTCATGTGCTTATTGGGCATCTGTATATATTCTTTGGAGAAATGTCTGTTCAGGTCTTTTTCCCATTTTTCATTTGGGTTGGTTTTTTTGCTGTTGGGTTATGTAAGTTGTTTGTATATTTTAGAGATTAAGCCCTTGTCAATTGAATCATTTGAAACTATTTGTCCCATTCCATAGGGTCTTTTTTTATGGTTTCCTTTGCTGTGCAAAAGCTTGTCAGTTTGATTAGTTCCCACTGGTTTATTTTTACTTTTATTTCTGTTGCTTTGGGAGACTGACCTGAGAAAACATTTGTAAGCTTGATATCAGAAAATGTTTTGCCTATGTTCTCCTCTAGGAGTTTGATGGTGTCTTGTCTTACATTTAAGTCTTTAAGCCATTTTGAGTTTATTTTTGTGCATGGTGTGAGGGTGTATTCCAGTTTACTTTCATAGTTTAGGATTTTTTAAAATTTAGTGCACTGCATGTGCTTATACATGTACAAGCAAACTGCATCTAAATAAGCATTTCACAATGTCTCTATACTTGTATTCTTTTCAGTATAACTCCAGTAATACAAAAATATTATAGAATCAACACTAAAATTTACTTTCCTCTATGTGAAATAAACCACTATTGCTAGATCTTTTAATACAAACATTAGTCAAAGAACAGAATTCTGAGTCTCTACTTTTAGATGAAAAACAGTTGCTTATAAAATAAGCCTATTGGGTTATCTTTTTCATTTCTAGACAAGAGCACTTCAAGTTAGAGACTATCTTTTTTAAATGTGTTTCAAACACACTACAGGCAAAGAGAAATTTTTAAAGTGGTGAAGATGCTTTAATGGAAGAGATAAACTACGTATCTCAACTGAGTCCCAAATGAGTGTCAGTCATGAGGTGGGGAGGGGAGCGTGTAATGACTGGTGAGTTAAGAGAAGAATAAAGATTTCAAAGAGGTGGTTTGCAGAGTGAGAAATGGGGGAGCTAAGAGTAGAAGCATGAAGGATAGATGGAAGAGGATAGCAAAGGGTCTGTCTCCCATTTTAACCAAAGAGACAGTGAATTATTAGGGAGAACTATAGACAGAGGCGTTCAAGGAGTCTTCTCTCTAAGAACTAAGAGGCAGTGCACACAGCAGTTCTTGCACTGTTTTAGGATACAAGTGTCAAAAATCACAGTTACAAAGGCAGTTTTGAGAATTCTTAGTAATTTTCAAAAATTATATGACTACAAGGAAAAAGAACATTAACACGCAGCAGTCAAGTTTAGTTTCAAAACCTGTTTCTGTCATTTACCTAATTAAAGAATTTAAAAGAAAATACAACCCAAGGTATCAGTTTCATTTACCTTACGAGCTAATAAAATATAAAGGCTATTTCCTCCATCAACAATCTATTTCCAAATATCCAAAATATCCAAATATCACACAGAAAATATTCTTATATATACATATTAAAGTCAATAAGGTTATTTACGAAGCAGTAATGCCTACTACAACACAATATTTTCTTACTGAAATTATACATAAACTCTGATCTCATGTGAGGAAGGACAAGTATCCTATATTTATTTTATTTTACTTCAGAAGCAGAGACGATAGTTAAGGGGTTTGTTCATAGTCACTACAGGTTTTCCATGTCAGGAATAGTAGTGCCTAGTTGCTCTGATTCCATTAGTCTTTTATCTGGTTTTTCTGAATCTAAAATCTTACATGCTCCTCTTTTTCCATTCCTAAAATTGTTTTTTCCCTTGACCAAAATGTTTCATTGGCTCCCCAGTGCCCAGAGAATAAAACCTAAACTCCTCATTCTGACATTCGAGGCCCTTCACACTCTCAGCCAAACCTACCTTCCCAATCTTTTCCCAATAAACCAAGACTTGGTCTATTCACATGGTCTATTCCCCAAAACAGCTCACACAAGTCTCCAGCTCATACCTCACTGCTTCCTACTGCCTGGATCTCCTCTCATGCTTCCTCTTCATTCACAGAAATCCTATTCATGCATCAAGCCTCCATTCTTTCACTCTTAGAAATGTTTCCCCTCTGAAGTCCTGTGGCATTCGGCTTCTACCACATGTTTGACATTAACTGTAGCTTTGTGTGCATGGTGTATATGTACATCAAGTACTCTTATCTCCCTGCTGTTCTGTGCGCCCAGCATTCCTAATCCTCACTTTTTACAGAAATTTTCCCACTCTGTGATTTCAGTGGGGCTGTCGGTCAGACTCCCTCAACCACAAATGGGCATGTGAAGTAGATTGGGACATACCATTCATTCCCTGAAGTCTTCCCAAAAGGAACTGGCACTTTCCTATTCCATGAACTATAAAGTTCAGGTAACCCCAGAGCTGCCAGGAGCTACGTTCCTCAATAATGAAAACAGTAATTTTTTAAAGTTAATGACTATAAAAAAAAAAAGAGTTCAATATATAGGCATATGCCCAAATAGGTGTCCTGACGTCTTGAGGTCCTGATCCCCATCTCCTGAGGCCAGATCCATTCATGCTTTTTTTGGTTATATGAACCAATAAATTCTCCTGTCTGCTTCAGTTAGAAACTCCCTGATGGGGAGACTGATTTCTATTCATTATAATTGAAAGAGTCTTCAAGAATAAGAGTATTCTTCAGTGTTAGTAGACTGGACTCTGAACAGGACCCTTTTGCTATAAAGGATGTTATTAGGAAAAACGGACATCAATGTTACTTTTCTAATTGTGATAACTGTATTTTTTTTGTCTTTTTGCCTTTTCTAGGGCCGCACCCGTGGCATATGGAGGTTCCCAGGCTAGGGGTCTAGTTGGAGCTGTAGCCTCTGGCCAACGCCACAGCAGGATCCAAGCCACATCTGCAATTGATGACTGTATTGTGATTGTCTAAGAGAATGTCCTTATTTATGGGAAACACAAAAGGATTTCAGCATTCAGGGGTGGGGGCATCAGGATAACTTATTTTCAAAGGCTTCGGGGAGAGTAGTTTGTTATACTATACTTGCAATGTTTGGTAACTCCAAGATTGCTTCAAATTAAGAAAAAATTATACAATAAATAACTTCTCATCAAAAAAAAAAAAAAAAAAGAATACGAGTAGTCCTGTTTTCTCCATTAAACTCTCCATATAGTAGGCATCCAGTAAGTATTTTTAGACTGATTCCTATCTTCTGGTAGTTTTATCCAAGATTCAGTTAAACAGTAGGAAAAAAGTCTTGTTCAGGGAATCAGGATCTGAATTCAAGACCCAAACAGCTAAACCGTATGACTCTGAGCAAGTCACTACATGTCTCTGACCTTTGTGATCCCATCTGAAAAACAGGAACATTACGTTACATTATCATCCCTCCTCGTTATAAAATTCCATAAATATATAATTTTTAGCTAAAAACTATTTTCTACTAGCACTGTTTCAACTAATATCTTCATAAAATACAACTTCCCAAATCTAATTTTTCAAAATCATATGGATTAAAGGTCTTCAAAGTAGGCAGACCTGTACCTTCTTCCTTCATTGTTCCCCAGAGCCTAGTATAAGTATCAGATCTTCAATAAATGTCTAGTGAATCAATAAGAGAATCTAATAATGCATCTTAACTTTCCAGTTAGACTTACATTTCTACCTTCATGTTATGACCCATTTTTTATTATCTCAAAAAACTTGACTCTGCCACTCTCACCATAAAACAAAGTTTAACTTTCTTTTCCTTCTGGTTGTCCCTGAAACAAACTATATATGATACTATTTTGCAAATTCTGTATTTTGGGGGATGAACTGTTCAACAATTTCTATCAATTTATATCTTCATTTAAATATATATCTTGGAGTTTCCATCGTGGTGCAATGGAAATGAATCCGACTAGGAACCATGAGGTTGCGGGTTCAACTCCTGGCCTCGCTCAGTGGGTTAAGGATCTGGCATTGTCATGAGCTGTGGTGTAGGTCACAGACTCAGCTAGGATCCTGCATTGCTGTAGCTGTGGTGTAGGCCAGCAGCTATATCTGATTCAACCCCTAGCCTGGGAACTTCCATATGCCATGGGTGTGGCCCTAAAAAGAAAAAATAAAATTAAATTAAAATAATAAAAACTCATCTTGAAGTTCACTTTAAATCATTTTCATTTCACTAGGCAAGTCTGAAAGGAACCATAAAATAAATATCTCTCAGTGGTGAGATTTGGGCTAAGTAAGTTTTTTTTCTTTTTTACAGCCACACCTGCAGTATATAGAAGTTCCCAGGCTACCAGTCAAACTGGAGCTGCAGCTGAGACCTAATCCACAGCAACGCTGGATCCTTAACCCACTGAGTGAGGCCATGATCAGAAAGTTCTGTTAACAGGTCTAAGTTCCTCGTGAAGGAACTGAATTTCACTCCAAGGGAAAGCAAAAAGTCACTTTACTTTTTCACGCAGCTAATTACCTAGTTTCCCTTGAACAATTCAACTTAGCTCTAGCTTAAAAATGTATGGCTGAAGAAAGAAGTAAACAGTAAAGAATGGCCGGCAAATAGGAAAAGGAAAAGAATGATACTCAAAGTAGCTACAGAGAAAAGAAACGAACAAATACAGAAAGAACACCAACACAAAACAAAAATTCCATTTCAAGTCAATGATAGTGAGCTGAAGAGTCTCACATATCCCTGTCACCACCTCCACTACCAAATGCCCCAAGAGCATCACAGCTAGATGAGAAAAGAAGCAAACAAGAGAATCACTAACTGGAATTAGTTATTTTCCTAAGGATTTCAGGAAACAAGCAAATAAGTATCACTGAATTAATGTCATAATCACTTATTTGAATTAACAATATCAAATAGTCAGAAAGTTCAAATAAACATATGATGCCCAAGAAGTTCAAATGGTAGTACAGGACACTTTATTTTCGTAATGCTTGAGAATTTATTCCACTCAAGTATGTATCAATTTTTAAATTTTTGAAGATGCAAGTCTTTGGAGGAAATAATGCCCTATGCCAGCCAGGGAGCAGAGAAACAAATACTCTACTGTCCTGACAATAATCTCTTACAACGAACTTCAATTATAGTACTAATATAGTACCTAATGAAACAGCAGTCATTAAAACAATAACATTCCAGACCTAAGAAAATGTTCACAGCATAACAGACTTAAAATAAAAGACTGTATGACAATATAAACAGTGCAGTCCTAAATTTATTTCAAATGCCTACATCAGAATAAAAGACTGGAAAGACATACCAGTATGCTGAGAGGGGTTATGTCTGGGTAACAAAAACATCATCCTTATTTTCTTTTTTGTGTGCATTTTTATATTTACTGATTCTATAATGAATATGTATCTCATATAATCAACATACTGAATTCACATTATGGACAAGAATATAATATATTTATATTTTAGAAAAAAACTTCAACAAAAAAGTCTTTTCTTGGTGCTTTTAAAGGTTTAACCCTGAGTTACATGGAAAAGTCACTCATCCAAAACACAGCTTCCTCAAAGGTGTCAAACGAAAGACGTTTTGTTGGGGTAAGTTCAAACTGCATCCCAATTACCTGCTACAAGTTTTGTGAATCACCGTTGTGATAACTGTGAAACTCAAGATAAGATGAATTCATACCGCACTCATATGGCTCCTACCCAAAAATCAGTCATCTAAACTCAGCCACAGGCAGTAAACCTTCCTAACAGGCTCAAGAAAGAGAAAGGCCAAGGGGGGGAAAAAAGCTATTCACAATGTCACAAATTTCTTAACAACTAAATATTATCAGATTTACAGCCCACCTTTTAAAATACTATCAGGATTAACAAAACAAAATTAAACTCTTCCCTAGGTTGAACTCTAAATTAAGCAATTATTGATCACTCGCTATGTGCTAGGTCCTAGAGTTACAAAAAAGAAGACAAAATTCCTTGTACCTGAGAAGCTCAATCCCCTAAGGCAAAGACATGCAATTAAACATGATCTAAAGGGATAAGTGCCATACTAGAGCTTGGTACCAACTGCTGTGGGAGCAAGAAGCAGTGCTTATTATCAGACAAAGCTGAGAATGGCATCAAAGAGATGACATTTCAGCTTTTTAAGATGGCATTCCCCAGGCACAGGAAGGTAGTCATTGCATTCCTGTCATATAACAACCAAGCAAAGCCACAAAGGTAGGAAAGTTTTAGGTCTGTCTGGAAAAGTGAGTTGTCCAGCATATCTAGACCGTAGGGAATGTTGAAAGAACATCAGAAACAAAACTCAAGAAAAGTTTCATGCCACCTTTCCTCCTATATATGAAAATGAAACTTTTTTTTGATGCTAATATATGCTTACTACTCCTCATACTTAAAATTAAGCCTACCCAGACCTCTTAGCAGCATCTTTCCTCCTTGGCCACAGATCATGTCTGGCCAGGAACTCACCCTAACCCCAAACACTATCAGGTTCACAGAGGTGGCACAGTTAGCACTACTATGAAACGTTCAATAAGTCGTCCAGATAATCTGCATTCAAAACAAGACAGAGCAAAATCTACTCCTTTATAAACTGGACACTTCCCTCTAAGGAATAAAATTTTTTCCTATTCTGTTCAACATTTTTATAAGCTACCTAAAAAGGACAGAAGAAAGATTTATCAATTGTGTAGGTAAAGGTTAAAGGAAAAAATAGTAACAAACTGAAGCGGAGTTCCGTCATGGCCCAGCGGAAACGAATCTCACTAGTATCCATGAGGACAGAGGTTCAATCCCTGGCCTCGCTCAGTGGGTTAAGGATCCGGCACTGCTGTGAGCTGTGGTGTAGGTCGAGTGGCTACAGCTTGATCTGGCGTGGCTGTGGCTGTGGCACAGGCCAGCAGCTACAGCTCAAATTCGACCTCCATATGCCTCGGGTATAGCCCTAAAAAAGACATACACACACACGCAAAAAAAAAAAAAAAGACAAAAAACCTCAAGGTACAAAAAGACTTGATAAGTTACACTGATGAGCCAAATACAGAGAGCCCACCTGAGAACTTAGGACCAACAAGAGCAAGCCAAATATGTTTCCCTTCAACGAAATGTAATGAAAATAAATGTAAAATCTTTATAAAGTGAAACTAAATTTTTACATTTATGTTTATTGTCAATAGTACAAACTCAGGATGGAGAAGATCTAGCTTGCCTTCAGTTCATCTGAAATAAAATCTGAAGTTTAGCTACTATAAATCCAGTATGAGGGAGTTCCCATTGTGGCTCAGCAGTAATGAATCCAACTAGTATCAGCGGGTTCAAGCCCTGGCCTCGCTCAGTGAGTTAGGGATCCAGCGCTGCTGTGAGCTGTGGCGTAGACATGGCTTGGTTCCTGTGTTGCTGTGGCTGTGCTGAAGGTGAGCGGCTGCAGCTCAGATTCAATCCCTAGCCTGGGAATTTCCATATGCTACAGATTCGGCCCTAAAGAGCAAAAAAATTTAAATTAATTAATTAATTAATCCAGCGTGAATAATTTGTGTGAAATGGCAGCTCCAAGGTCTCGAAATATCAGGCTTTATACCACATTAACAAAAAATATCCAATTCAATGCTACAAATACATGCATAAAACTTTCTACATGCCTGGTACTGCATTATGTATGTCAAGAACACAAAGATACAGTTGACCCTTGAACAACATGCGTTTGAACTCTCCAGGTCCATTTATACACAAATTTTTTTAATAAATATAGTATCAGTATTTTCACTTTGGAGTTCTGTAAATTAACTTTAAGTCTGGGGAAAAGTCTTTATTTGATTAGAGATCACAAACATGAAATCAAAGGAACTAGGGTTCGAGTCCTAATTCCATCCAAATTGTTTCAGCTTCTAGCCCTTGGATGTGTCAATTATCAAATCCTTTGTTTTTGAGGCAGAAATGGCAGAGCACAGATTTTCTGATCGAAAGATTGGCACCCCAACCCTCTGCACTGCTCAAGGGTCAACTGTAAATATGGCACAATTCCTAATTTTTAAGTTTATGGTCTAAAGCAGTTTTTATTTTTTTTATTTTTTTTATTTTTTTTTTTTGCCTTTTGTCATTTTATGGCCGCGGGTTTATGGCCGCACCCGCAGCATGTGGAGGTTCCCAAGCTAGGGGTCTAATCGGAGCTGTGGCCACTGGCCTGCGCCGCAGCCACAGCAACGCAGGATCCGAGCCGCGTCTGCAACCTACACCACAGCTCACAGCAACACCGGATCCTTAACCCACTGAGCAAGGCCAGGGATCGGACCCACAACCTCATGGTTCCTAGTCGGATTCGTTAACCACTGCGCCACGACGGGAACTCCGAGCAGTTTTAAACCATGAATCACATAATCAATTGAGTGCGTTGCCACCGGTATTTTTTAAAAAATAGAAGTGAATAGAAAACATCAAAGTATAATGTAGAAAGTAGTATATCATAAAAATTTTAACTTTTTCAGTGTATATATACATACAGAAATAAGAGATATAACTTCAATCACCTTTTTTTTTTTTTTTTGGTCTCTAGGGCCGCAGGCGAGACATATGCAAGTTCCCAGGCTAGGGGTCCAATCGGAGCTGTGGCCACCGGCCTATACCAGAGCCACAGCAACGTGAGATTCGAGCCGCGTCTGCAACCTACACGACAGCTCATGGCAAAGCCAGATCCTTAAATACTGAGCGAGGCCAGAGATTGAACCCACATCCTCATGGATGCTCACCAGGTTCATTAACTGCTGAGCCACAACAGGAACTCCTCAAACATATTTCTTAACTGTAGATCATAGTCAAAAGTTGGAAGGACATTAATCTAATGGAAGAGGATATAAAAAATACACCACTGTTAAGGTACAAAGTATCATAGAACTTAAAATCTATCTAGTTGGAGAATGACAGGGGCATGGTCAAGGGTCTAGAAAAGGATTTTAAAAGATAATAATATATGATAGGAGCCTTAACAAAGAGGAAAGAATCTCAGAGATAAAGACAGAGTAGGGGTGGGGTGGAAAATATCCCAAGTAGAAAGAATAATATAAATAAAGACATAATACATCAAATAACAAGAAGTGTTTAATAAGTGGCAAACAGTTCTGACACATGGCAGAGCTAGTATAATTAACTCCAGACAGAAGGACTTGGAGAAAGTTCAGTTTGACTAAAGTGTAAAGTACAAGCAGGTCAGAAGATGAGGGTGAAAAGGCAAATTTGAACCATAACATGGAAGTGCTAGGCTAATAGTAAATACTTAATGAACATTAGCTATTCCACTGGCCTTACTTAGCTCTGGAGCCTTAAGCCATGTTATCTCTAACATCTCCTACAATTCTAAAAAAAGATATTTTGGTCACTCCCCTGGCATGTGGAAGTTCCTGGACCAGGGACTGAACCTGCACCACAGCAGTGACCCAAGCCGCTGCAGTGACAATGAAGGACCCTTCACCTGTTGCACCACAAGAGAACTCCTAAAATTTTAAGAATGACTGAAGGGCTGTGATGTTAAGTTATTTATATATAGACACTGCAGCTTGTGGCAACGCCATATCCTTAATGCACTGAGTGAGGCCAAGAATCAAACCCACATCCTCACAGAACTCCCCCCAAAAAGATTCATAATGCAAACTATTAAAAATTAAAATTCAGGGAGTTCCCGTTTTGGCTCAGTGGTAGCAAACCCGACTAGTATCCATGAGGACGCAGGTTCAATCCCTGGCCCCAATCAGTGGGTTAAGGATCCGGTGTTGCTATGAGCCATGGAGTAGGTCAGAAATGCGGCTTGAATCTTGTGTTGCAGTGGCTGTGGTGTAGGCCAGCAGCTACAGCTCTGATTAGACTCCTAGGCTTGGAATTTCCATATGCCACAGGTGCACCCTAAAAAGACCAAAAAAAAAAAAAATTAAATTTGGCATCAATGTAAAAGTATGGTATGAATATAAACCACTTTCAACCCCAATGCCCATTCTTCAAGATGTCATGCTTCAGAATTTATCTAAAAGTGACTGAAAATGGTATATTTACAATCTAGCTTAATGTTTCTAAAGCACATTCTCTCACAACACTGCATGAAAAAATTTACCATAACATTTGAATAGTATATAGAATATTGTTGCATATTGACTTTTTTGTTAAAATGTTGATAATTTCTTATTATTTCTTGCCTGCTTTACAGAATGGCAGATCAAAACAAAGGTCTTTTGGTTTAAGAAGGCCCTCAAAAAATGTTTGTTGAATTCATTCACAATAGCCAAGACAAGGAAACAACCTAAATGACCATCGACAGAGGACTGGAGTAAAAAGATATGGTATATATACACAATGGAATACTACTCAGCCATAAAAAAGAACAAAATAATGCCTTTTGCAACAACATGGAACTACTGGAGTTCCCTTCGTGGCTCAGTGGTTAACGAATCCGACTAAGAACCATGAGGTTGCGGGTTCGATCCCTGGCCTTGCTCAGTGGGTTAAGGATCCAGCGTTGCCATGAGCTGTGGTGTAGGTTGCAGACACGGCTTGGATCCCACGTTGCTGTGGCTGTGGCAAAGGCCGGCAGCTACAGCTCCTGTCAGACCCCTAGCCTGGGAACCTCCATATGCTGCGGGTGCGGCTCTAGATAAAAGGCAAAACGACAAAAAAAATAAAAGAAAAACATGGAACTACAGATTCTCATACTAAGTAAAGTAAGTAAGAGAAAGACAAATACCATATGATATCACTTATAACTGGAATCTAATATATGGCATAAATGAACCTTTCCACAGAAAAGAAAATCATGGACATGGACAACAGACTTGTGGTTGCCAAGGGGGAGAGGGAGTGGGATGGACTGGGAATTTGGGGTTAACAGATGCAAACTCGTGCCTTTGGAATGGATAAGCAATGAGATCCTGCTATACAGCACTGGGAACTGTATCTAGTCACTTATGATGGAGCATGATAATGTGAGAAAAAAGAATGTATACATGTATGTGTAACTGGGTCACCTTGCTGTAGAGTATAAAATTGACAGAACACTATAATGGAAAAAATAAAAATCATTATTTAAAAAAAATGTTTGCTGAATTCAACTTCTTTTGTCCCTACCAATAACAGCATTGGTAGGAAATACTACCTTTACAAAGGAAAAAGGAAAATAGTATCCAACACACTCTTCAGGGTTGTTTAAAACCTACCTTCTGAACTGTCATGCTTTGAATCTGTACTCATCATTAATGCAAATCACATATTCAGAAGCAGAACAACAAATATTATGTAGTCTTTTAAGCATGTTTACTATAAAAATAAAATTCCTTAAATATAACCACACAATTGAAACTTGAAGTCTTTGTTAAGGAGGGCTTATCTTTTGAGCCAGAGATATACACTACTGAAAAATTCCTTTGAGGCAACACAATGTAAATAAAGCAGCTATGGACTAGAATCCCGAAGTCCTAGGTTCGAATCTCAAATTGGCATTTGGTGGGCTTAACTACCTTAGATAAGTCACTTCATTTAAGCTAAAATCTCTTTCTGATCTGTTTAAAAAAAAAAAAAAAAAGGAGGGGAGAGGTGATATCATGGTGTAATAAAACTCAAGCAGAATCATGATGTGGAAGTTTCCCGTAAACACTAAACCCCTGATCATAAAACATAGAGCACATCCCACATCAGAATAAAAGGAAGCCCTAGGTACATGACATCTTCTCTACCCCTAGTGGATGCTTTTATCTCTAAAAGACATAGGACCCTTTCAGAACCTTCAAAGGCTAGGATTCCCTCACAGAATAAGTAACTACAGTACCTGCTTCCCTCACACTATTTCACTGAGTTGCAGTCCGTTTACCAACAAATTCAGTGAAATTTTGTGAATACTGGTTCTTTAAGATATGGTTTCATGGACATATTCACTTCCTACCTTCAGATGCTTCTGCACTACAAGATCATTACAAGGTAAATTTCTTTTAATGATTTGTGGCTTTTTTAACGCTTTTTTTTTCCACCTGGGGAAAATCAAAAGGAAGGAAATCAGTTAAAAGTAAGGCAGAAAGGAGTTCCCATTGTGGTTCAGAAGTTAATGAACCCAACTAGGATCCATGAGGACATGGGTTCCATCCCTGGCCTTGCTCAGAGGTTTAAGGATCTGGCATTGCCGTGAGCTGTGGTGTGGGTCGTGGATGTTGTGTTGCTGTGGCTGTGGCATGGGCCAGCAGCTGCAGCTCTGATTCACCCCTGGCCTGGGAGCCTCCATGTGCCACGGGTGTGGCCCTAAAAAGACAAAAAGATGAAAAAAAAAGCCAGAAAATGTGCGGTTTTTTAATTAGAAAAAATATGACTTTATAAAATCAAAATATATTCTGGTTGGTAATGAGGAAATTTTTTATAGTCTGCTAAGTGAGGATTGGAAAGAATAAGCAATAAATTCTCTAAATTATTACAAAATTTACCTCATGAGAGCAGAATAAACAAGAGGACTTATGAAGCAGCTTCCACATCTAAGATACCAACTGAACACACATGTGCTCAAACCTCTGCTGCTATTCTAAGAGTTTAATTACAAACTTTTTTATTTGTTAACAGTGTTTCTTGCTGTTGCTGCTGCTGCTGCTGCTGCTGTTAGAGAATGGGAAAAATATTTTCTTGGTCTTTGCTTTCTTTTCCTTTTTTTTGGTCTTTTGTCCTTTTAGGGCCGCACCGGTGGCATATGGAGGTTCCCAGGCTAGGGGTCTAATTGGAGCTGCAGCTGTCAGCCTATACCACAGCCACAGCAACGCCAGATCCAAGCCACGTCTACGACCTACACTACAGCTCATGGCAACACCAGTTCATTAACCCACTGAGCGTTGCCAGGGATCAAACCCACAACCTCATGGTTCCCAGTTGGATTTGTTAACCACTGCACCACAATGGGAACTCTGGTCTTTGCTTTCTATATTTGGTAATTTGGGTGCAATTAACATGGGAAAAGACAGGTGTTTCACAAAAATGCTTGGATTTTTCTCACCTAATGCACTTGTGAATAGGAAGCTTCTTAACAAATGGAACATAATCAAACTTACAAGCTTTTACACAGCAAAGGAAACCATTAAAAAAAAAGAAAGAAAGCCTACAGAATGGGAGAAAATAGTTGCAAGTGATGCAAGAGACAAGGGCTTAATCTCCAGAACATACAAATAACTCATACAACTCAACAACAACAACAAAAACCAATCAAAAAATGGGCGGAAGACCTAGATATTTCTCCAAAGAAGACATGGGGTGGCTAGTAGGCACATGAAAAGATTCTCAACATCTCTAATTATTAGAGAAATGGAAATCAAAACTACAATGAGGTACCACCTCACACCAATCATAATGTCCAACATGGAGAGAGATCAAAATGGCAGAGGAGTAAGATGTGGCACTCACCTCCCACAAACACATCAAAAAAAAAAAAAAACCTATCTACATATAGAATGATTCACACAGAACATCTACTGAATGCTGGAAGAAGACCTTAAATGTCCAAAAGGGCAAGAAATCTTCCACATAACTGGGTAGAACAAAAGGAAAAAAAAGAGAGAAAGCAAAAAGGAATCAGGATGAGACCAGCACTCCTGAGAGGGAGCTGTGAAACAGGAAAGGAACCCACACCCTGGGAAGCCACCTAACTGACAGGGAAATCGGCCAAGACAAGGGAACTCAAAGTCTTGGAGAAAAGCACAGCAGCTGGACTGAGGAGGGCAAAGCAGAGAGAGAGAGAGGCACACAGACCCCAGACACCACAGCCTGAGACACTCAGGTCGGGGCTGGGCACTGAGACTCAGGCTCCAGAGTGTAGGAAAAATATAAGCAAATGAAGAAGCTCAGGAATAATTCCCAGTCAAAAGATCAAGAGAATTCCCCCTGAAGGAGTAAAAAATGAAACAGACCTCTGTGGTCTAACAGACACAAAGTTCAAAACAGAGAAAGTGAAAACACTGAAGAAATTAAGAGCAAGTATGAAAGGAATTAAAAGTGGATATCAACAGTAATGAAGATTACTGTAGAAAGGAACTAGAAAATATAAGGAGTAGCCAAGAAAAATTAGAAAATTCATTTGCAGAGATGCAAGCTGAGTTAAAGGCACTGAAGAACAGAATGAATACTACAGAAGAACGAATTAGTGACTTGGAAGACAGAATAATGGAAATCACCCAATCAGGACAGCAGACAGAATACCAAGTAAAAAAAACATGAAAGTAACACAAGAGATTTATGGAATAATATAAAGCAGGTCAATCTACACATAATAGGGACTCTAGAAGAAAAAGAAAAGGGATTGAAAACATATTAAAAGAAACTATGGCTGAAAACTTCCCAAATCTAAAGAAAACAAATATCAAGATGCAGGAGGCACAGAGGGCCCTAAACAAGTTGAACCCAAACAGGCCCACACCAAGACATATTATAATAAAAATGGCAAAAGTGAAAGATAAAGAGGAGTCTAGGAGTTCCCGTCATGGTTCAGCACAAACGAATCTGACTAGCATCCATGAGGACGTAGGTTCAATCCCTGGCCTTGCTCAGTGGGTTAAGGATCCAGTGTTGCTGTGGCACAAGCCAGCAGCTCCAGCTCCAGTTCAACACCTAGCCTGGGAACCTCTACACGCCACAGGTGTGGCCCTTAAAAGAGAGAGAGAGAGAGAGAGAGAGAGAGGGAGAGGGAGAGAGAGGAATCTAAAGGCAGCAAGAGAAAAACAAAGATTAACTATAAGGGAACCTCCATAAGGCTATCAGCTGATTCCTCTACAGAAATGCTACAGGCCAGGAGTACCCTTCGTGGCTTAGCGGTTAATGAACATGACTAGCATCCATGAGGACACAGGTTATATTCCTGGCCTCACTCAGTGGGTTAAGAATCTGGCATTGCTGTGAGTTATGGTATAGGTCTCAGATGTGGCTTGGATCTGGCATTGCTGTGGCTACGGCACAGGCCAGCAGCCGTAGCTCTGATTCAAGCCCTAGCCTGGGAACTTCCATATGCCAGGGGTGTGGCCCAAAAAAACGAACGAAAGAAAGAAAGGAAGAAAGAGGATGGAGGGAGGAAGGGAGGGAGGGAGGGAGGGAGGGAGGGAGGAAGGAAGGAAGGAAGGAAGGAAGGAAGGAAGGGCGGGCAGGCAGGCTATAGGCCAGAAGAGAGTTGCAAGATACATTCAAAGTTCAAAAAGGGAAAATTTTGCAGCCCAGAATACCCTACCTAGCAAGAATATCATTTGAAAAGGAATAAATAAAGAATTTCTCCAACAAACAAAAACTAAAAGAGTATAGCAATATTAAAACCATTCTAAAAGAAATACTGAGAGGGCTTTTCTAAATAAAAAAGAAGCAAGAAGAAATGGAATGGAGAAAATCACAACTGGAAAGCAATCACTTAAATAAGCCAGTATATAGATCTAAAAGGAAAAAAAAAAAAACCTATTGCAAAAGCAATCATAAACATAAGGAAGAGCAAAAGGACAAACATGAAGATGTTAAAAAAAAGGACATCAAAATCGTAAAATGTAGGGAAGGAAAATAAGAAAATCTAAACTTTTTTTTTTAGAATCGGGTTGAGCTTATATGACTATCAGGCTAAAGCAAGCAGATACAGAAAGGGGTTAACACACTTGAAAAATAGGGCAATCATGAATCAAAACTAAACAATACATTCACGAAAACTAAAAAGAACAGGACACAAACCTAAAATAAAAGGAAATAATGCTACCAAAAAAAAAAGAAAAGGAACAAAAGAGAAACATAGAATCAACTAGAAAACAAAGTTTAAAATGGCAATAAATACATATTTATCAAGACTTAAATTAAGTGTCTAAGGACTGAATACGCCAATCAAAAGACAGAGTGGCAGACTGGATAAAAAAACAAGAGCCAACAATATGTTACCTACAAGAGAGTCACCTTATGGCAAAGGACACCTATAAATTGAAAGTGACGAGATGGAAAAGATATTTCATGGGAATGGAAAAGACAAGAAAGCAGGAGCTTCTTAAAACTTTTCCAGGAGTTCTGGTCGTGGCTCAATGGTTAACGAATCCGACTAGGAGCCATGAGGTTGCAGGTTCGATCCCTGGCCTTGCTTAGTGGGTTAATCCCGCGTTGCCATGAGCTGTGGTGTAGGTTGCAGATGCGGCTCAGATCCCATGTTGCTGTGGCTCTGGCATAGGCCGGCAGCTACAGCTCCTGTTAGACCCTTAGCCTGGGAATCTCCATGTGGTACAGGTGCGGCCCTAGATAAGGCAAAAAGACGAAAAAAAAAACTTTTCCAAAAGGCTGAAGAAGGAAAACTCCCAAAGACCTTCTATCATCACCCTAATACCAAAACGAGACAAAGATACTACCAAAAAAGAAAATTATAGGCCAATATTTTTGATGAATATAGACGCAAAAATTCTCAACAAAATTTTAGCCAACCAAATCCAACAACACATAAAAAAGGTCATACACCATGACCAAGTGGGATTCATCCCAAGTTCACTACAATGGCTCAACATAGGCAAATCAATCAACATCATATGCCACATTAACAAAAGTCAAAAACCACATGAACTTCATACACCATATTAACAAAAGTCAAAAACCACATGATCATCTCAGTAGATGCAGAAAAAGCATTTGACAAAATACAACATCCATTCATGATAAAAAAAAATAAACTTTTACCAAAATGGGTATAGAAGGAACATACATCAACATAATCAAAACCATTCATGACAAAGCCACAGCCAACAGAATACTCAGCAGAGAAAAGCTGAAAAGCCTTCCCACTCAAATCTGAAACAAGGAGTGCCCATCGTGGCTCAGCGGTTAACAAACCCCACTAGCATCCATGAGGATTTGGGTTCAACCCCTGATCTTCCTTAGAGGGTTAAGGATCCGGTCCTTATACAGCTGCAGTAAGCTGTGGTATAGGTCACAGACGTAGCTCGGATCTGGCATCGCTGTGGCTGTGGCGTAGGCTGGTAGCTACAGCTCTGATTGTACGCCTAGCCTGGGAACCTCCATATGCCTCAGGAGCGGCCCTAAAAAGACAAAAAAAAAAATCTGGAAAAAGACAAGAATGCCCACTCTCACCACTTTTACTCAACATAGTACTGAAAGTCCTAGACACTGGAATCAGATAAACAAAAGAAATAAAAGGTATCCAAACTGGAAGAGAAGAGGTAAAACTGTCACTCTATGCAGATCACATGATACTATATAAAGAAAACCCTAAGGACTCCACACAAAAATTACTTGAATTGGTCAATGAATTCAGCAAAGTAGTATGTTACAAGATTAACATTCACGAGTCAATTGCATTTCTGATGCTAACAATTAAATATTAGAAAAGGAATATAAAACTACAATACCTTTTAAAACTGTACCAAAATAATTAAATACCTAGGAATAGACCTGACTAAAGAGGTGAAATATTTATGCTGAGAACTATAAAACATTATTAAAGGAAATTAAAGAGGATTCAAAGAAATGGAAATATTCCATGCTCCTGGATTGGAAGAACTAATATTGTTAAAATGGCCATACCACCCAAAGCAATCTACAGATTCAATGTGATCCCTAGATAATTACCCATGACAGGTTGCATAGAACTAGAACAAACAATCTAAAAACTTATATGGAACCATAAAAGAACCAGAATTGACAAAGCAATCCTGAGGGAACAAAGACAAGCTGGAGGCATAACTCTCCCAGACTTCAGGCAATATTACAAAGCTAGTCAACAAGACAGTGTGGTACTGGTACAAAAACAGACATACAGACCATTGCAACAGAATAGAAAACCCATAAATAAACCCAGACACCTATGGTCAATTAATCTTTGACAAAGGAGGCAAGAACATAAAACGGGAAAAGGACAGTCTCTTCAGCCAGTGGTGCAGGCAAAACTGGACAGCTGCATGTAAATCAATGAAACTAGAGCACACCCTCACACCATGCACAAAAAGAAACTCAAAATGGCTTATAGACTTAAACATAAGACAAGA
Source organism: Catagonus wagneri (assembly GCA_004024745.2). Classification (NCBI taxonomy): domain Eukaryota; kingdom Metazoa; phylum Chordata; class Mammalia; order Artiodactyla; family Tayassuidae; genus Catagonus; species Catagonus wagneri. The sequence continues at coordinate 33,993,108 of PVHT021183699.1, read as the reverse complement.
TACCAACAAACTCCTGGAAGACAGCATAGACAAAACATTCTCTGAACCGCGTAAGTGTTTTCTTACATCAGTATCCCAAAGCAATAGAAATAAAAGCAAAATAAACCAATGGGACCTAATCAAACTTACAAGTTTTTGAACAGCAAAGGAAACCATAAAAAAAAAAAAAAGGAAAGAGAGTTCCCTGGTGGCACAATGGGCACAATGGGCTAGGAATCCAGTATTGTCACTGCTGTGGCTCTGGTTGCCGATGTGGCTCAAGTTCAAACCCTTGCCTGGGAGCTTCCACATGCTGGGAGTGTAGCCAAAAAAAACTATATATATACAAAAGGAAAAAAAAGACAACCTACAGAATGGGAGAAAATAGTTACAACCAATGTAACCAACAAGGGCTTAACTTATACAACACAACAGCAAAAAATCCAACAACACAACTGAAAAATGGACAGAAGACCTGAATAGACATCTCTCCAAAGAAGATATACGATGGCCAACAGGCACATCAAAAAATGCTCAACATCACTAATTATTAGAGAAATGCAAATCAAAACTACAATGAGATATTACCTCACACCAGTGAGAATGGCCATCATTAAGAAGTCAACAAATAACAAATGCTGGAGAGGGTGTAGAGAAAAGAGTACCCTCCTTCATTGTTGGTGGAAATGTAAACTAGTACAACCACTATGGAAATCAGTATCAAAGTTCCTCAGAAAACTAAATATAGAACTACCATATGACCCAGCAATCCCACTCCTGGGCATATGTCCAGACAAAGCTTTCACTGAAAAAGATATGTGCACCCATATGTTCACTACAGCACTATTCACAACAGCCAAGACATGGAAACATCCTAAATGTCCATCAACAGATGAATGGACTAAGAAGATGTGGTATACATACACAATGGAATACTACTCAGTCATAAAAAGGAACAAACTAAGGCCATTTGCAGCAACATGGATGAAACTGGAGACTCATACTGAGTGAAGTAAGACAGAAAGAGAAAGACAAATGCCATAAGATATCACTTATATCTGCAGTCTAAATATGGCACAAATGAAACTATCTACAGAAAAGAAACTCATGGACTTGGAGAACAGACTTGTGGTTGCTGAGGAGGGAGTGGGAACGACTGGGAGTTTGGGGTTAGTAGATACAAACTACCGCATTTGGAGTGGATAAGCAATGAGATCCTGCTGTATAGCACAGGGAACTATATCCAGTCACTTGTGACGGAACATGATGGAGGATAATGTGAGAAAAAGTGTGTCTGTGTGCGTGTGTGTGTGTACACACACATATATGACTGGGTCATTTTGCTGTACAAAGAAAACATTTATGTCAGAAATTGTTAGAACATTGTAAATCAACTACAATAAAACAATAAAGAAGAAAAAAAAAGAATAACTACCATTACTAAATCTACAGATAACAAATGCTGGAAAGAGTGTGGAGAAAAGGGAACCTTCCTATATTGTTGGTGGGAATGTTAAGTTGGTACAACCACTGTGGAAAACAATATGGAAGATACTCAGAAAACTAAATATATAACTACCAATATGATTCAACAATCCCACTCTTGGACATATATTTGGACAAAGCTTTCACTAAAATGATACATGAATCCATATGTTCATAACAACACTATTCCCAATAGCCGAGACATGGAAACAACCTAAATGTCCATCGACAGATGAATGGATTAAGAATATGTGATACATACACACAAATGGGATACTACCCAGCCATAAAAAAAAAATAATGCCATTTGCAGCAACACGGATGCAACCAGAGATTCTCATACTAAAGAAAATAAGTCAGAAAGAGAAAGACAAACACCATATGGTCACTTATATGTAGAATCTAAAACATGGCACAAATGAACCTATCTACAGGACAGAAACAGACTCACAAACATAAAGAACAGACTTGTGGTTGTGGGGGGGGGTGGACTGAGAGTTTGTAATAGATACAAATATTATATTTAAAATGCATAAGCAATGAGATCCTGCTGTTTAGCACAGGGAACCATATCCAATTTCCTGGGACAGACCATGATGGAAAATATCTTCAAAATGTATGTGTGTGTCTATTACTTTGCTGTACAGAAGAAACTGGCACAACACTGTAAATCAACTATAATAAAAAAATAAAATAGAATAGGAAGCTTCTTTAAAAGCTAAAATAAAGAATGGAAAGATGCAGGGCTTTCTAAGCATTTGAAAGGGCAACAGAAAGGAAAGAGAATCTCTAAGAGGGAAAGAGACATAAAGAGAACATTGGCTAAAAGGGTTCAGTAAAGAACAGCTCCACATAATACTAGAGAAGGACAGTAACAGAGTCAAATATATCACCAAAAATTGCCCACTGCCAAGACGAAAATTAAGAGGAATATTCAATTGCTGAAGGACAAAAAAGAACTAACAGCCTCTGGGATCCAATTTCATCATCTGCACAATGAAGATAACATTAGGACTGCTCTGGAAATCTGCATGGTGCAACATAAGTGAGAATCCCCAGCACTGGCCCATCATCAATGTTTTAAAAATGGGTAGTTTCCTCCTCCCTCCAAACTCAATCAAGAACATTACAATGGAAAAGGAAGCTCAGATATCGTCTAGTCTTAAGTGAATAAATCAAATATTTGAGAATGTAACCTGAACAGAATTTTTATATCATAAATATTTTAAGGCATTAAGATATTACTACAGGAAAAACTTTACAAATGTCAAATATGTATGAATAGCTGCAGTGGAAAAAACTTCTTCCCTCACCAACATCCAAGCAATTTATCCAAATTGGTGCAAAGAAGGTATAACTTTTCCCTCACTGCCAGCAGAGATAGAAATCTGTGCTCCAAGTTGAGCATAAAAATCAGTTGCAACTCAAAACATTTTCTCACAGGAATAATGATAATGGTTGGCTTTTTAAATAGCGATAACCAATACAGCTAACATACCATTTTTAACTATTTTTCTCACTGCAAGTACAATATTTAGGCTGCTTTATAGACTGAACCGGCTTTTATGAAAATTTCAGTTAAAGTATAACCCTAACATTCTTACGGAAAAAAAACGTATTCTGAATTTTGAACAATCTATACAGGAACTTTTTAGACCACAGCTGAGGAAGGGACAGTAGGAGAAAGCTGTGAGAAAAGCAGGAAGAGTCTGTTTGGTAGAAAAGGAAAATAAATTACACTAAATCACAGCTGCTAATGTCTTCAGAATAACTCTCTCTCTCATTTAACAAGCATGTAAGCTCTGCTCTGGGCCCAACACTGTACCGCTCCAAGGGAGGGGGCGGGAATCTAAAACTAAACCCACAGTCTAAGCAATGCAAAAATTATATTCCACCTTTCTGAGCAAATCACACACCAAATCCTAGTGCTCCGAGGTTCAAATATGCCTATTTTGATTAGCCTGCATTGCCTCCTTCTCAGAACTAACACACCTGAGGAAATGCCTAGTGTTATTATTACTCTAAGTACTGTGCTAAGGGGAAAAGAAGAAATTAACATTTATCAAGCACTTGGTATGTTCTCATTTGATTTTCACAACCCCGTAGGTACATATTATTCCCAATTTACACATTAAGAAAATGGCGTTAAATAACGTGCCCACAACACCAGCAAAGAGAAGCCAGGACTCAGAAATCTGCCAACTCCACTACTCAGAGGTTCCTACCTAGAAGGAAAGAAATTATGAACGAGGTGCCACTGGACAGCTGACCACTTTCACATCAATTACTTGTTATTGTAATTAAGCAGGTCTGAGCAAGTTATGGAAAAGATAAACCATCAACTCTTCACTTCACAGAATGCACTTAGGGAACCGTCTAAGCCAAAGAATAAAATGTCCAGAGGCAAATCCGGACTCTTCACATCACTTCCCAACTGCATCTCAACAGAGATTTCTAGCACTGCCATTAAAGAACACAGCTAACTAAAAACTTTAGAAAGTTATCTTTCAAAACAAGATTTTCTACCAGCACATATCTCTTTACAGGTCATTAAACTTAAATAAACTCAATTTCCACATAATTTGCTTGATGGTATTCCTAAACATTTGCTACCACTGACAATTTAAAAAATTATGTGGTAGTGAACTGTAAACTAAACTTTAAGCTTCAGTAAAATGGGAAACAAAAGTCTGCGTTTAGACAAATCCCCCTTCTATAATTGTCCATTAAAACTTTGGGGAAAAAATCTGTACACTGATTTTTCTATCTGTTTCTGATTGAATAAGATGACAGGTGACTTACAATAGCACAATGTGGCTGAACTCCTCCATCATGTAATCACAAGAAATCAATCTCTTAAATTACTGAATATTCTTTTTAAAGAAGTTGAATATTATAAGCATTATTTAGCTTCTAGCGTTTAACACTTGTAACAGAAAAAAAAAAAAAAAAAAAGAGGATTCTAAAAGGAATAATGCTCTCATCCAAAACCAGGTTTGTTTCTTAAAACCGTGACTATGATACGATAAACTTAATATTGGGACATGTGCAAAACACTTCCTATTGTAACATAATTATTATTTCTAATACTGAAGGCAAAACAAAACGAATCAAACACTTCCAAGTCAAATGCCTGCAAAATTATGAACTGGGAAAATGATGTCAATTTTTTCCTTTTTTTGCCTAAGGTTCCCGTCCTCAACTCAGCCACGGAAACGCATTAAAACTGAGGTTTGGGAACGAAGAAAACAGACTGTCAGAATTGAGATTCTCAGGTAAAACCGTCCTCTGCCCCACGCCAGAAATCTCGGGCAGCCGCTGGGGCCCTGCCCGCCCCTCCTGCGGGCCGCACCTGCCGAGGCCTCGCAGGCAGCGCCCCCTGCCGCCCTCCCCGCGCCCAGAGACCCACTCCCACCCCCGCGACCCGCGCCCTTCACCCGCGCCGCCCCCACCCGCGCACGCCTCGCGCCGAGGCCGCGCAGCCTCCGGCCAGGGGCGGAGGACGCGCGGGCGCGGATTGAGGCGAGGCCGGCACCGAGCCGAGAGCACAGGCGTGTCTCTCGAACCCCCGCCGCGGCCAGGCCAGAGCCTCACCTACCTACACCGTATTTCTCTTCCTCCGTGGGGGTCCACATGGCCGAGCCGGGCGCGGCCCCGCGGGCGCGGCGGCCGGGCGACAGTGCGGCGGGGACGGCCGCGGGCCCGGCTGTGGCGCACCGCGAGCCGAGGCGGGGGCGGTCAGGCGGCGCGGAGCAGTGGGCGGCGCATCCCTCAGGGATGGCCGTCCGGGATGCCACCGCCGCCACGTCCTGACCGCGAGGTTCTGCGGGCGTCGCAGGAGTACCAGGCGGCGCGGGCGAGGGCTAGCCACCTGTCCGTCCCCGCCGCTCCCGCGCGGCCACTCCGTTCCTCACAGCTTAGCTGCTCGGCTCCCGGCGCCGCCGCGGTTCGGCTCGCCTCAGCGGGCTCGCAAGACGCCCGCGCATGCGCTGTTCCCCGACGCGCGGGGGCTTGCGCTGCCCGGGCTCGCGCCGCCCGAGCCCGCGCGCGAGTCCACGCGCCGCAACCGCCGCGCGCCAGCAGAGGGAAATCCGCGAGAGGCGATTGGATGGCCTCGCGGGGATCAGAACTGACTCTTAGGTGGCCTTGGGACCCTGGGCCAAGGCAAGCTCTGGAGGAGGCGGGGCTAGGTGGGTGGGAGGCTCTCGGGCCCCAACGGGTATGGATGTCCTGTGGCTCCGGCCAGGCACGCCGAGATGGCCGGTCATAGCGGGGAGAGCCCGGTAGAGAGGGAACGATACCATTTTAAGACCCATCCCGCTGTCACCCACAGCTCTGTCACGACCTCTTCCCTGGAAAGGTCCTGGCAGTCACGACCCCCCACAGGGTGGGATCGCTGAGGGAGAACCAGGTAGGGCATACCGGTGCCCCTCGCTCTTGGGTCTCTGGGACTCCTCCTGGGCCGAAGCCGCTGGCGCCTCCTTGGTTCTTGTTTCCCCTAGTTGGCTTGCTTGGTAAATGTTTGGGACCAGAACCATCATGGCAGCCTTCTTAGTAAGAAAGCAATTCCTCATTGCAGTGGCAGGGGGGCGGGGGGGAGGTGTTGTTCCTGCCCTAGTCACCACCTCTGCTGCACCTAGGTCTCTGCATTCCAGGCCATCCTGAGTTTCTGGTTCATTTCGGAAACTTTCCTCTCTCCTCCCTTAGAATCCATTTACTCTTGGGCCTGCAAATATCAGCTTGTGACCTTAAGTCAACCACTTATCAAAAACCAAGAAAGTCAGAGTTCCCTTTGTGGTTCAGCAGGTTAAGGACCATTGTCTCGGTGAGAACGCAGGTTGGATCCGCTGGCCTCGCTTAGTAGGTGAAGGATTCTGCGTGGCTGCTGCAGCATAGGTCACAAATGCTGCTTGAACCCGGTGTTGCTATGGCTGTAGCAGAGGCCTCAGCTGCAGCTCCAATTCGACCCCTAGCCAGGATCCATATGCCAGCGGTAAGAAAACAAACAAAAACTACCAGGAAAGTCCTGCAGTTGTCACTAACATCTGGATGGCATGGTGTTCCTAGTCCTAATCCAGGCATATCTGTACATCTCTGTCACCAGCACTACCAACTCAAAACCCTGGTGTCATCTGTCACTAACACTCTTGGACACCTCCACTCTTCAAAACCCAGCTGAGGGCTTCACCTCCAGAAAACCTGCCTTGATCCTGCAGCTAGCATACTTTTGTCTGGGATTCAAGTTATATGTGTTTGTGTCTTATTTTTTTCCCATAAGACTGTCAGCTCCCAAAAAGCAACCTGCAAGCTAAAGCCACCTCTGGTCCATCAGCACCTAGCCCAGCACCTGACTTGTTGAATAGGAAGCAAGATTAATATATGAATATCTTGGTAATCAACAGATCTTGTTGATTCTTCATTCACAATGTCATTTATGATTGGTAACTCTTCCCAAGCCTGACTGTGCTCAGTTGGATTATTGCCACAAACTCCCATTTCCTGATCTGTAGTCTCCTCCTCCCACCAGTGAAGGCTGCCCATTTCTGCCCCTGGAAAATGTTCTGTAAATTATGGAGTTTCTCAATAGCTAGATACTTTTTTTTCCTCTGCTTTTTAGGGCCACACTGCCACATATGGAGATTCCCAGGCTAGGAGTCAAATCAGAACTATAGCTGCTGGGCTATGGCACAGCCATAGCAATGCCAAATCTGAACTGCGTCTGTGACCTACACCACAGCTCACGGCAATACCAGATCCTTAACCCACTGAGCAAGGACAGAGATCGAACCTGCAACCCCATGGTTCCTAGTCGGGTTCATTTCTGAGATACATGTTTTTTTATCCAAGAACATAATAAAAGGGATATCCTTGTTTATGTAGCTAACTGTTCCAAGAAGATAAACCTCTGCCCAGTGGCCACCATGGAATGTTTACCACAGAATAAAGCCACATTCCCACAAAGCTTTCTCCAGGGAGCTATCCAGCAAGAGGGTCCAAGTTACACAGACCTTCTAAACAACTTTTAAAGGCTCTTGTTTCATGCTCTAGTTCCACTCCACTGACTGATGTATGTGATGATGTCTCAGAGCCTCAGGACTGGTTTTCACAAAGTTTACTCTCTTGTTCCCTGTCTGAATCCATCTTAGGTTATGGCTTATCCAGATGAAAACAATTTCAATCCATGTCTTGTCTGCACACTTCAACTCAGGGGTGGGAGGGCACTAATCCCAACTGGGGAAGGGAGGAGTTCCCGTCGTGGCTCAGTGGTTGATAAATCCGACTAGGAACCATGAGGTTGCAGGTTCGATCCCTAGCATCGCTCAGTTGATTAAGGATCCAGCGTTACCGTGAGCTATGGTGTAGCTCGCTGACGCGGCTTGGATCGTTGCTGTGGCTGTGGTGTAGGCCAGCAGCTACAGCTCCGATTAGACCCCTAGCCTGGGAACCTCCGTATGCCATGCGTGCGGCCCTAGGGAAAAAAAAAAAAAAAAAGCCAGTTGGGGAAGGGAAAAGAAAGAGGGCCAAGGTAAGAAGGAGGGCATCTAAGTCCCGGACTCTTAAGTCTTGCTCTTTGCACTAAATTTAGATTGTTGTCTTGAATTGAAGCAAAAGGTTATAGCACACGTTATGGAAAATCAGTCTTCAGCAGGACTAAGCACCTGCTCTCCTATACCCATAACATCTGCTTTGAGCCCTTCCTCATGGTCTCAGTCCATTCTCACCCCATACAAACACAACACTCCTAGCATGTGAACTGATTTCCAGCTTGCCTCTGAAAATCAGGACCCTCAGCTCCCTGCCCTCCCTTCTTTTCCACCCACTCTTCCATATGTTCTCACCACCACCCCACTGGCTCTCAGGATCCCCAGGAACCCACTGCACCGGTGTTGCTCCCTGTCCCCCATTTTATCTTGTTCTGCTCCACGAGCTCTTTCTGTGTTCCCAGGGACACATGCCCTGTTGGTACTCTCATCACCCATTCCCTTTCTCTCCCTCCTCTCTCTGTCTAACTTCAAAGGAGAATTATCCAGTCCAGACCCTTTATTTCAACACAATTCATTTGTGTTGGTCTTGTTTCTGACCGTGTCACCTCCTGGAAACTACACTCCCAGAAGTCCCCAGGGCCATCCCAACTCCAGACACAAGCATATGCTATTCCCTAACTCTTTCTGGGCCTGTGCATATAATATCCCTCAGTTTATATACTCTCCTCTCTTGAACTCATCACATCCTCACCCTCCAAAGGCCACTTTCCCCAGGAAAGCTTCCCTGACGTCCCTTGGCTGAAGGGGATTTTGCTCTCCCACAAGTGTTTTCCTGTAGCACTTATTCATCCCACCCTCCTCCAAGATATCAAATGTGTCCACTTTGCACACTGACAAACATATGTTCCCTTCTTCAGTGGTAAAGATTGCTCCTCACTTATTTTCACCCCACACAGACACTGACATAGGGCCTACCACCTAACAGGAATTCAGCACATACTCTTGGGTGAATGATCTGCCTGTATTCTGAGAGTGTAATGAAATAGGTTGGAAAAGAGAACTGAGAAATTGACTTCAGCAAGTCACAAATCTCCAAGTTCTGAAACCCAAGTTAATTAGAGTAAATTTCTTTGATAGAGGCACACTGGCTTTAATTAAAAATCTATTGAGACATGTTACAAAGTAGCTATATAAAAGATCATCACAGGGAGCAATTTCTTTAAGAAATAAAGAAGTCTGCAAACAATTTGACTTACCATGTCACTATTACTTTGGGGTTGAACTCATTATCTCAGATAATAAATTGTATCATAATAAATAAGTGAAGAAGGAGTCAAGTTTCAACAAGCTATTCTTCTTTTTTTTTTTTTTTGTCTTTTTGCCTTTTCTAGGGCCGCACCCGCGGCATATGGAGGTTCACAGGCTAGGGGTCTAACAGGAGCTGTACCTGCTGGCCTACACCACAGCCACAGCAACGCGGGATCCGAGCCTCATCTGCAACCTACACCACGGCTCACGGCAACACCACATCCTTAACCCACTGAGCGAGGTCATGGATCGAACCCTCAACCTCACGGTTCCTAGTTGGATTCATTAACCGCTGAGCCACAAGGGGAACTCCTCAGCAGGCTATTCTTTAAGACTGGTGGCTATTAAAAGTAGCCTGTAACCAAAGAGATTTTGTAGTGACATACAAGAAATGTACACAGCGTCATCTTTTTATCTTAAGTGGAACTTATGTTAATCAACAATTTTTTTAACATAAGCTAAAAAAACTGCATAATGAGAAATCCCCATCACCTTTGGCGAATGAGACCGGGCCGCTACAAGGCCAACGAGCTACACTTCGTATTTTCTCTCCTTTGCTTTCTGCTGCCTGGAGAATCAAACAGCAGCCTTTAAGGAGCCAGCCAGTCTGATGACTCAGCTCATAAAACAATGTGTGGCCACAAAGATGATGTTTATCCAGGAGCATCCTGGAGGCTCTTGCTACTGAAGTCGGCAAGCAGTAGGCAAGTGGTACACGATGCTCGCTCTCCTGAGAGCTTCTGGCCATGGTGCCAGAGCAGCACTTACTTCCCTCTCCCGGCAGCTGATTTCATCTGGTGCTCTGTCCAAGCAGAATGATGGAAAAACTTCAGAGAAATGTAGTGAGTATAGAGACAATTCCAAGCGACGCTGACGGTGGTGACATTCTGCCTTCTGATCAAGAAGTGCCTGCATCTAGAGTTTACGCCCATCTTCAGCCCAGGGGCAGGTGGATAGTAGGCTTATCCAACTCATCTCTGCTGTGCTGAGTTCGCCTAGGAGTGGGTCTGCTCTGGTTAATAAACCAGCATCCACAGAGCTGGTTTCCTTCATGGCAGAAAGACACCCAAGCAAGTCTCACTGCACCATCACCCCTTATGTTCCCCGAAAGCAACATCTTTTAGGAAACCTCCTCTCAGGTGGTAACAATGGAATAAAGGGCTAACAGAGTAGGTTAACACAGAGATGCTTGACAAAGTTCGGGTCCTTTCAGGTGAAGAGAACTAAGTGACTAAGAAGGTATTATTAGTATTTTCCTTTAAATTTGGTTGCATCTGAATATCTTTGCAGTGGGGAGGGGATAGGGAAGAGTGTGAAAAAGAGACAGATTAAGCAGTGCAATATTTCATTAATTCCCTAAAATGACAAACTTTAACCATCTGTTCCTATTTTACCAACCCATTCAAAATATTATTAAAATGCAGATTCCTTGCAGTTAGCCAGGGTCTCTCAAATGAGAAGTGACCAAGAGTTCCCTCTGTGGATTAAGGATCCAGTGTTGTCACTGCTGTGGCCCTGGTTACACCTGTGGCTCGGGTTCGATCCCTGGCCCGGAAATTTCCACATGCTGATTTCAGCAACTGGAGTCTGATGTGGCATTTCTGGATGGCTGTAGCAATCAAGCCCCACCATAAGAAGCACCCCTGGGCATGTCACAGGCTCCTCAGCACCTTCTTCCTGCCCACTCAGGACTGTGAGGTACCTGGAGACAGCGTCATTTTTTTTCCTTTGGCTTCTTCAGTGCCCAGCACACAGGATCTGCACATAGCAGATACTCAGCAAATATTGCTTGGATGAATGCATTAGTGAATGAATGCTTTTTTCCAAAATGTTTATCTTTGTTTAAATATGGTTTTTGTTTATTGTTTGTTTCTGGCCAGGAAAATGAAAGGAGAGAGAAGCAAAAACAAGATACCACCTGGAAGGAGGGGCAAGTTGATAGAAGCTTGGCATCACTTAGTTCACCTTTCCCTTTGGGGGAAATAACTGTGCCCTTGAATTTCTACACTAAATCACCAAGGAGGACTTGAAATTAAAAACCTTGGAGAGTAATTAGCAACAAAACGTTCTAATGTCAAGAAGTGAATTTTATGGGACCGTATTTGTAATATTAATTGGGCCTCTGTGTAGCCAAAGGGTGAAATTATTGCTCCAATACAAATAGGCCCAAAAGAGAAAAACAGCCCAAAATAGCAGAGATATTGCAAATCAGGACAGAGGTAATTTCTCTACACATAAAAAGCAACCAATTGCAATGCCTTCACCATTTCACTTGAGTTAAGTGCAAAACAAAGCCTGCTTGTTTGGTGGGGCACCACCTCCCCCATCTCTGAATGGCTCTGGGACTGGCACTAAAAAGGGAACTCAGATTTTGTTCCCCCCAGATCCTCATAATTTTCACCTCAAAGTACGGGAAATTTTAATCATTCGTCTACCAAATATTTGTTGAGCACCTATTACGGACCAGGTCTGGAGCAGAAGATGTTCATCCTTTCCCATCACAGAGTTTACCATCTAGTTGGGGGGAAGAAACATTGAACCAATTATCACACAAGCGAATCTCTAATTAGAGACTTAAGTACTAGGACAGATGACTACAGTGTACAAAGGGAGCATCTACCAAGGGGCCTGACCTAGTTTGATAAGTCAGGGAAGGCTCCCTGGAGAAACTGATGTTTAAACTGGAACCTGACAATATAGACAAATCAGCCAAGGGATTTGTGCTCTAGGCAGAGGGAGCAGCTCTGGAGGAGGCAGGTCTGGTGAGGAGGGAGCTGGATGTCTCTGAAGAATAGAAAGGCCAGTGTGACCAGGATGTGATGAGGAGCAAGCAGGTAAGTGGAGAGTGGGGAGAGTTGTGGCTCAAGTGGGAGGCAGAGCCAGGTCTTGGGACCTTACTGGGTCCCATGACATTGGGGCACAAACTATTGCCAGGCCTGGGGTCAAAAGCAGAGATGAAAGACATAAGAAGAGGCCCCCTCAAGGAGATTCTAGGCTTGTTGGGGGAGAACCTAGGCAAAGGCCCACCTCCTTGAATGCCCATCTTCTGAGTACCCAAAAAAGGCTGTGCAGAACCACTCCCCACCTGGGACCACTCCAGGGTCCCCTCTCCTCTTTGAGTCATTCCTTCCTTGATTTTCAAGGTGACACACCGGAGCAAAGACTCAACACTCACCTCCCAGGCTCAGAGGGGAAGAGCAACTTACCTCCTACAGAGCCAACTCTCTAGAGTCCTCGGCCCCGTTGTTCCAACTGCAACCTCAACACTTTGCTTGTCCCCTGCAGCCCTGCCCACGTTAAGGGTCTGGGGAAGGAGTATCCCCAAGAATGCCAAGAAACAACTGGCCCTTAATCTGATCTGATTGTAATCTCTTTCTTGAGGAACATTTAGTAGAGGATGAAAATAAAAAAACCTCTAAAGAACTCTCTCCTGAGAGCACACCTTGAATGTGTACCCAGAACGTGCAAGATCCTGACCCAGGAAGCAGCAGCACCATATCCACCCTGTTGCCACTGAGGAAGAACAATTCTATGAAACAAAGACTGTTATTCTGTAATTAGCACTGAAGGAGATGGATCAGAACTCATAATATGCAGTCATGAATTATGGAATCATCGTGGAAGGGACTCTGGCCTGAAAACCTGCCATGACCAGGACCATGGCAATTTTTCGTGAGAACTCGTCACCAGGTCGCCCTGCTGAAACCGCAACCCACACTCAGCCCACCCCGACTCCAGCTCCAACCTGTCACACAAGGCTGCTATCAGCCCTCAACTTTCTTTTTTTTTTAATAAGTTATTTTTTTTGCATTATAGCTGGTTTACAGATTTCTGTCAGATTTTCCAACTGCACCGCGTGGTGACCCGGTTACATGTACCTATATGGATTCGTCACACGTGATTAGATATAGTTCCCCATGTAATACAGTTGGATCTCCTTGAGTTTCTGAAGTTGTAAGCAACAGCAAATAGAGTTTGAAGGCTCTGGGTTCACATTCAGCTCCAGGTATTTCCCAGCTGGGTGACCCCAATCAAGTAGCTCAACCCTCTCTGACCCCATTTTCCTCCTCTCTCAAGTGGGAATGTTAAAGACTTCTGTCTCAGGGATGTTTATGAGGATAATGCCTGGGAAGCTCTCAACATGGAGCCTACCGGAGGGTAATTGTTCACTCCACATTGGAACCTTGCTCCTACCCCAGCAGCTCAGACTGCTTCTCAGAAATCCTGGGTCTCCTTGCATTTGGGGAACCTGCTACTCCTGCAAGCCAGGCTGTAAGAGCTGATTCGGTCACCCCCATCCTGCTGGGCTGGCCTCCCTCATCCACCTCTCACCAGCCAGCACTTAGCTGAGCACCAGCCCCTTCTCGCTATTTAACACCAAAAGGTATTGATTTCCCTGAGCTATTTCCATGACGCAACAACCTTGAGAACCGCATATCCTATCAGCTCTCCTCCATGGCCATCACATTCCCTGCTCATAGTGAGTTTCCCTGGAGCCACAGGGTCCTCAGCTGCCACAGCTAAGGTCTATTTCATTTTGCACACATTTAAAGGTCAAACATGAATTTCTCCCCATTATTGTACTGTGTCTTGTCACACAGACTCTCTGTTTCATGCATTAGTCACAGTCTTGCTATCAAATTAAATATTCCTCGGTAGTTATTTTTAGAGAAGTCTTTTTCTAACTCTCCATGGTGCAATGATGTGTGTGCACCCACAGCTCTGGAATCCAAGCATTACCAGGTGGGCTCCAAATTGTGTGAGGTTCAAATTCCTCTAGAAAGCAGAAGCCAGTGGAGCGGTGGTTTGTAACCTGGCTCTGTCCATGGAATCCCTGCCAGGCTGAAAATAATTAATCCCCAAGACCTCGGATGATCCGATCATTCATCAATCAGTCTAGAAAAGGCCCAAAGGACACTCTTAGCACATTTGTGAGTTAAGCAAAGCATGTCTGTGCTATCCCAGCTGCTGGTTTGGCTCTCTCCTCATTCCTACTCCAAGGACACCAAGAGTAGTTGTGCTGCCATGCCTTGCACCTGCGTGGAAACCTGCCCTCAGGAAAGGGCCTGTTACCCTCTTAACTGAGGCCTGAGTGAATGACAGTGGTTACACTCCTGCCCACTCCATAGAGTCTCCATCTACCCAGGCCAGCGTTGATAAAGAAACGAGGCCCTCAGAACAGAATTTCAAATTCAGCTGGGGTGTGTGTACATGAGAAGGAGGAGCATGCTAAACGAGTCCTCTTTGGAGTTCCCTGGTGGCCTTACGGTTAAGGATTTGGCATTGTCACTGCTGTGGCTCAGTATCTGTCCTTGGCCCAGGAACTTCCTCATGTTGCAGGAGCAGCCAAAAAAAATTTTTTTTAATTTTAAGTAAAATAAAAGTAAGTCCTCTTCACTCACTTGAAGGTGCAGGGAAGATACGAAGTTATACATACCTTAGCCTTAAGGAATTCATGGCAGAGTTGAAGCAATAAAATCCAGGGAAAGTAACTGGAAAGTAATTCAAGACAGGATCCAGCACTTCTCCCTGGGGAATGCACCATGGAGGAGGCGGTGGATTTCTCACTTCCTTCCCATGCTCCCTTCCATGTGCTGGTCCCCACTGGCTGTGATACCTCAGTCCTCACTCACCCAGGGCAAGCGAGACTTGGGAGCAGGGAAGAGGTCAGCCTAATTCTGGGCTCAGTTCACATACCCATTTGTCCTCACACCAAGCTGCGTCCCCCTCCCAGCCTCCATCAGTGAGGAAAGTGACAATTTGACTTCCATCTGTGTTTTTATTTCTCAACTTCATCAGAAGTTGGGTGGGGACAAGGAACTACTTCTTGAGGACCCTCTCAAAGAGTCCCTATAGGTTATAAATTCTGTGGACATTCAGAGGTGGGGGTAGGGCAGTGCCAAGTAGGCAAGAAAAACCCAGGAAGGCTTGGCTGAGGAGGCACGATCACAGAGGATGAGTCTGATTGAACATGGCTCAGGAGTAAAGGGGCATGTACTCTGTTTTTTGTTTTGCTTTTTCAGGGCCATGCCCCGCAGCATATGGAGGTTCCCAGGCTAGGGATCGAATTGGAACTACAGCTGCCAGCCTATGCCACAGCAACACAGGATCCGAGCCACATCAGCAACCTACACCACAGCTCACGGCAATGCCAGATCCCTGATCCACTGAGTGAGGCCAGGGATCGAACCCACATCCTCATGGATACTAATCATTTGTTTCCGTTGCACTACAGCAGACACTCCCAATGGGGGTTTGGAGGTTTCACGAACCAAGGCACAAAGCAAAGAAGAAGCAAAGACATGTAGAAAGCAGGAGTTCCCATCGTGGCTCAGTGGTTAACGAATTCGACTAGGAACCATGAGGTTGCAGGTCTGATCCCCGGCCTTGCTCAGTGGGTTAAGGATCTGGCACTGCCATGAGCTGTGGTGTAGGTTGCAGACGCGGCTCGGATCCTGCGTTGCTGTGGCTGTGGTGAAGGCCGGCAGCTGCAGCTCCTGTTAGACCCCTAGCCTGGGAACCTCCACATGCCGCGGGTGCAGCCCTAGATAAGATTAAAAAAAAAAAAAAAAAAATGACATGTAGAAAGCAATAACTAGGCCAATGTGACTAGAGCCCGAGATTTCTTTGGGAGAGGTGGCAAGTGGCTGAAAGCATATGACAATCAGTGGACACTCGATTGGTCAGTTAGTCAAGGCATGTTTCCCAAAGGCTCTGAAAGGTCCAGGGCGAGTGATGAGGGGTTGGTGATGGCTTAGAGGAGAATCTATGGCGCAGGCAGAGAAGCTGCCATGACTATTCCACGGTTCCCTGATGTCAGGACGTGGATCTGGCCTGGAGAAGTGACACTGAAAACTTGGCAGCAGCAACTATGTGAGGCCCTCAGGAGGAAGAATGTGACCATTAAAACTTTTTTTTTTGGGGGGGGTGCAGGGAGGACAGTCCAGGAAGACACAAAGTATTGCTGCAGTGGGTAAAGACAGCTGTGGCGGGGCCTGGAGAGCCATTCAGAGAGAACACTTGGAAAAGTACAAGTGTGGGTCACTTGGTAGGATCTGCTTCCTCCCGTGAGAGGAATTAGAACCAGTAAGTGAACATATGGGAAAATGAGCATCTTCTCTAACCATCAAAGAAAGACAGCTTGAAGCTGCAGCGAGACCCCATCTTTGGGCCATCAAATAAAAAGAAAATGTTAATGACAGTGTGTAGGCAGTTAGGAATATGAGAGTAGGCTGCCTCATGCCGTGTTTCTCAGCAGGGTGGGTCCAGCTGACCCCCCATCAGCAATATGGCAAGTGGATATCACAAACCCCCAAACCTTAGTTCTATGAAAATGGATCCAGGGAAAGCTCCACACACACAGATAATCCAATGCAATACTGTCAATAAATATTAGAAGTAACCCAAAAGACCACCGGTAGGGGATGAACTAATTGAACATGGGGTATTGCTGCATATAATTTTATGCAACCACTAACGACAACAAAAGCTACATCTCAACATGGAGACTGTATGTTATGTAACATTCAGTGAAAAATAATCAGGCCCAGAACTCTGTTCACAGCATGGTTATAATTATGCAAGAACAATTGCATGTGAAAACAAACCAGAGTGAAGTATAGCAAGAAATTAACCTTTCCCTCTTTTCTGCAATTTCCCAATGCATATGTGTTGCTCTTATTACAAACTTACCTGTCTAAAGCAGGGTAGCTTTCTCAGGAAAATAACATGCAGGGGCAGACCATGGGGCTGGGCCACACAGCACTCTGGAGTCTACCCTCCAACCCTCCCTCCCTGGAGCTTATCCCTCCTGATGATGAGCTTGGAGGATTTCCTTTTTTTTTTTCTTTCTTTTTTTTGGGGGGAGGGGGTGCTGCTTCTGTGGCACATGTAAGTTCCCAGGCTAGGGGTCAAGTCAGAGCTGCTGCTGCCAGCCACAGTCAGAGCAACACGGGATCCAAGCTGTGTCTGTGACCTGCACCACAACTCACAGTAACACCAGATCCTTAACCCACTGAGTGGGGCCAGGGATTGAACCCGCATCCTCGTGGATGCTAGTCAGGTTCACGATCCGCTGAGCCACAACGGGAACTCCAAGGAGGATTTCTTGAAGCTAGACTCCTGACAGACAGCCAGGGATGGCTTTGCCCCGGACTCCTGTGCCTGCCTCGTCCTCTCCTCTCATCCTAGCCTGTCTCATCTACTCATCCACTCTGGCTGGCCCAGGTTGGAACTTCCAGAGCACAGAGCCCACTATTCTCTATCTGCAAGGCCATTGAAGGCTTTGATCCCTCAGCAGATGCCCACAGCCCCCTCAAGGCTACTCACTGGGTGCCTGGAGAAAGGCTGCCATTGCCCTTTCCTGCACTCACTGCCTCCACTTCCATATCTATAGCTCCCACCTCTCCAGTTGGGCTTCCAGTCCTATTACTCCACTGAAATGCCTGCGTTGAGGTCACCAAGGATGTCTGTGATAGAATATCTTATGGGTGGTTCTCTGCCCTTGTCCTGTTTATCTTGTTCAGCAGTATCCCACACAGTGACCATCCCTTTCTTGGAAACTTTGTTTCAAGAGACTTTCAAAAAGCTATACTCTTTTGGTTTTCCTCATATGTCACCGTTCCCTCTCTGACTCCTTCATGTCTCCCCAGCCTCTACCCCAGATTAAGTCTCCTTTTCATCCTCCTCCACATTCTCTCTTCTCTTGTCTGGTCTGCAGCTTTGGATTCCACCTAAATCATGACATTTCCCAAAAGCTGTGCCTCAAGCTCCATCATTCCAGCTGCCCTCCTGAGACCTTGAACGTCTAACAGTGCTTTGAAGTGAAAGTGGCCAGAGCTGTACCCTCACCCCCAAGCTCCTCATCTCAAAAGACAGCATCTCCGGAGTTCCCGTCGTTGCTCAGTGGTTAATGAATCCGACTAGGAACCATGAGGTTGCGGGTTTGATTCCTGGACTTGCTCAGTGGGTTAAGGATCCGGCGTTGCCGTGAGCTGTGGTGTAGGTCGCAGACGCGGCTCGGATCCCGCGTTGCTGTGGCTGTGGCGTAGGCCGGCAGCTACAGCTCCTGTTAGACTCCTAGCCTGGGAACCTCCATATGCTCTGGGTGCGGCTCTACATAAGGCAAAAAGACAAAAAAAGAAAAAAGACAGCATCTCCATCCCTTCGGCAGCTCAAGGCAACCCCTAGTGTCATCCTTGGTTCCCCTCTCCTTCCCCACACCCACACCACAGTGAATTCTGTGACTCCAACTCCAAATACATCCAGACCTCCTATCGTCCCAGGCTAAACCACCGCTCTCTCTCACTTTGAATTCTGCAGCCTCCTTGTCTATCTCGCTGCCTCCCCTTTTGCCCTTCCAATTCTTCCCAGGCAGCCAGAGAAATTTTTTTTTAGTGTAAATCACAGCATGGCATCCGTGCACTCAATAGATTGGCCTCCCAAGAAACAAAGCTTCAGCTATTTAACTCTGTCTTACTCTGCTCTCACACTGCTATTCTACATTGTATTAAAAGTCTCAGCCAATGCAAAGGCAAGAATAATATAGGCATAAAGATTGGAAAGGAAGAAGTAAAGCTCTGTTTATTCACAGATAACATTATTGTGAAAGCAGAAAACTACTAGATCTAATGAGAAAATTTAGCAATGTCACAGAATACAGATTTATATATAAAAATCAATTGTATTTTCATAAATTCTTCATAAAATAGTAATAAACTTGGGAAATTAAAAAATTTTTAATTCTACTTACAATAGAATCCAAAAACTAAAAATACTAGGTAGGAATTAAGGTAATGCTAGATATACAAGACTGGAAACTATTGTTAAGAAAAATTAAAGACCTAAAGAAATAGGAAGATACGCTATGTTGATGGATTGAATATAATAAAGACAGTATGGTATTGGCAAATATATAGACAATCAATGAAAGAATAGAGTGCAGAACTATATGCAAGCAATTGATTTTTGATGAGTGCCATAGCAATTCTGTGGAGAAAGAAATAATTTTTCCTTAAGAATGCTGCTCTCTAGGAGTTCCCATTGTGGCTCAGTGGTTAACGAATCCGACTAGGAACCATGAGGTTGCGGGTTTGATCCCTGACCCTGCTCAGCGGGTTAAGGATCCGGCGTTGCCATGAGCTGTTGTGTAGGTTGCAGACGCGGCTCGGATCTGGCATTGCTGTGGCTGTGGCGAAGGCCAGCTGCTACAGCTCCTGTTAGACCCCTAGCCTGGGAACCTCCATATGCCGCGGGAAGGCAAAAAGGCCAAAAAAAAAAAAAAAGGAATGCTGCTCTCTAGATAGCCATATGGAAAAATATAAATCCCAATCTGAGCTCTCACCATCTTCAAAAATCAATTACAGATGGCTCACGGCCCCAAATGTAAAAGCTAAAATTATACATATTCTAAGAAAGGAAAAAAAATTGAAGAATATCTTTGTGACTTTGGGAGAAGTAAAAACTTCTTAAAGAGGACATAGAAACAAAATTATAAAAGTAATGACAGGGAGTTGCCTGTGGTGCAGCAGTTAAGTATCTGGTATTATCACCGCTGTGGCACAGGTTCAATCTCTGGCCCCTGGAACCTCTGCATGCCATAGGCGCAGGCAAAAAGAGAGAAAAAAAGTAAACAATGATAAGCTGAATTTCAAAAAAGTTAAAAACTGCTCATCAAAAGCACCAGTCAGGGGAGTTCCCTTCGTGGCTCAACGGTTAACGAATCCGACTAAGAACCATGAGGTTGCGGGTTCGATCCCTGGCCTTGCTCAGTGGGTTAAGGATCCGGCGTTGCCGTGAGCTGTGGTGTAGGTTGCAGACGATGCTCGAATCCCGCGTTGCTGTGGCTGTGGCGAGGGCCAGTGGCTACAGCTCCTGTTAGACCCCTAGCCTGGGAACCTCCATATGCCGCAGGTGTAGCTCTAGATAAGGCAAAAAGACAAAAAAAAAAAAAAAAAAAAAAAAAAAAAAAAAAAAAAAAAAAAAAAAAAAAAAAAGCACCAGTCAGAAAATGAGTAGGCTACCCGGGGAAAGAGTCTCAAAATGAATGGACATATGTATATGTATGACTGAGTCACTTCTCTGTACACCTGAAACTAACACAACACTCAAGAGTTAAACTGAAAAAAAAAGAGTACATAAGCCTTATTGTAGGAGAAAACATTCCCAACTCATATCCTTTGACAATGGATACATAGCCAGAATATACAAAGAATTCCCATAATGCAATAATAAAAGAAGGCAAACAACCTAATATTTGCAGATAGCTAAAGACTTGAACAGATGTGCCAATGGCCAATAATCGCATGAAAAATTCCCCAACATCATTATTCATCAGGAAAATGCAAACTAAAATGACAATGAAATAACACTACATGTCCACCAGAATAAGTTAAGATAAAAAAGACTCATAACACCAAATGTTGATGACGATGTGGAGTAACTAGAAGTCTCATAAATTACTGATTGGAATGTAAAATGATGCAACCACTTTTGAAATCTGGCAGTTTCTCAAAAAGTTAAACATGCACTTAAGTATGTCCAGAAATTTCACTACGTATTGACTAGGCACTTCAGTCTTACATATTTACCCAAGAGAAGTGAAAGCATACATCCACACAAAGGCTTGTACATGAATGTCCTTAGCAGTTTTTTTCTTAATAGCCCCAAACTGGAATCAAATAACCACGAAGCTGTGGTATAGTCATAAAATGGAATATCCTTCAACAATAAAAAAGAACAATAAAAAGGGAAGAATTACTACCACAAAAACATGGATGAATCCCAAAAGCAAAAAGCCAGATATAAAAAAGCTATCCAGGAGTCCCCATCGTGGCACAGCAGAAACAAATCCGACTAGGAACCATGAGGTTGCAGGTTCAATCCCTGGCCTCGCTCAGTGGGTTAAGGATCCAGCGTTGCCGTGAGCTGTGGTGTAGGTTGCAGACGATGCTCGGATCCCATGTTGCTGTGGCTGTGGTGTAGACCGGCAGCTGTAGCTCCAATTCAACCCCTAACCTAGGAACCTCCATATGCCATGAGTGCGGCCCTAGAAAAAGACAAAAAAACAAAAAACAAAAAACCTATCCACCTCCGTACTATACCACTTCACTTATATAAACTTCTAGAAATTATATAAACTCTAGAATAGGCAAAATTATCTATGAGGACAGATAGCATTCTGTGAGTATTGGGGACTTTCTAAGGTGATAGAAAGTTTCTACATCCTGACTGGGATCCTGGTTACACAGGTATACACATTAGTTTTAAATAATCTAATTTTACATTTAAGATTTTACTTTATATAAATTATACCAAAAAATCAAACTTTAGAAGCTTCTTCTTTGACTGTAGCAGTGAGCAACTGACAAACCTACGGGCTGATCTTAAAGCCCATCACAGACCCATTGCTGTTTCTTATGGAAACCAAGATATGGACTCAGATGCAACATGGATGTGGTCTGGAGGGGTGGGATAAATCAGGCCTCGGAGCATACTGCATGCGTTTGATTTGATTCATTCAAATGGCTCCCCGATGCCTCTAGGGCAGTGTCCACACTAGCCTGGCATTTATTATCCCACCCTAGGCAGGGTGCTTAAGGCTTAAGAGATGCCCTGTCCCCTGCCTCTGTCCTTCCTCTGCACCCCGCATCCCCTGCCCTCAGATGCCACAAGACGATTCCCAGGGCCATTCCCTCTCAGCTCTGACCTTCCAGAAGTCCCATCTTCCTTCCACAGCCACCCCAAGTCCCAAGGTCAAGTCAAGCCTCTACTCTCCTCTCATGACCCCACAGCCCTGCTTCTGTGGTGACATCCTGGTCTTCCCACAGAAGGAGCCTAAAGGAGAAGTCACGTCTTCAGCCAGAAAGTGGGGACTCTATATCCAACAGGCCATGGCTTCCAACATGTCCACAGCTGCAGCCCCTCCCCAGCCTCAGGGCACAGCCAGAAAATCCCTAGTGTGTGTCCAGCCTTCAGGCAGCCCCAGTCCTCAGAGTGGCAGAGAGGGGGACATCAGCAGCCAGGAGCCAGAGATCTTAGACTCGAAGCCCCCTGGGCTCCAGCAGACCTACCCAGGGCAGAGATGGGGCCTGAAATCCCCACCTTTCACGCCTCCAGGCTCTCTACACCCTCACATCCCAGCACCCTGAGCACCAGTCTCCCTGAACACCCACCCTTCTCTCCCAGCCACAGGCAGAGCCCCTCACACCATTCCCAGCGCCAAGCACAAACATGCCCCTCACCCAAAGGCCTCTGGAAAGAAAACTCAAGGAAGCCTAATTATGAGCCATGGAGGCCCCGGGCACATTCACTGATAAAGTCCTATTTAGGAACAAGCAAAAATGGAAAACAGCCCTGCAGAAGTTGAGAGCCAAAAGGACTTGAGAGGGAACTCTGGACAAACTAGCAGACAGGGAGGCTGCACAGGGCCAGGCAGGCAGTCTAGGCTGAGAGGCTGGCTTGTGAGCCTCTATTTTCTCATTTATAAAATAGGAATTAAATGCAATATAGCACTTTCCGGGTCTGACCTTCTCAGATTCTATCTATTCTTCAATTCTAGCTCTCAAAGCCATGTCTGAACGCACCTGTGTTGGTTTTACGCTGTTCCAGGATCTACTCCCATCCTTGGAGAGCTGAGTCTGGCCAGTCCAGGAGGGACACACAGAGAGGAGAAAGTACAGGGGCCCAAGAGTCACTGCTTTCCCCTCCAGGTTATTGGACTCTGAGGAGGAAACATCAAAAGCCATGAAGCTGGAACCCACAAGCTCTTCTAGGGCCCTCCAGTCCTGATGCTCTCCTCCCCTATCCCCAGATTTAGGGCCATCTCCAGGGAGCCTTTTCTTGTTCACAGCTTCACTACCACACCTGTATGACCTTGGATGAGTCAGCAGACCTCTGACCACCTTCCTCCCAGAGGGCAGAACCTGACTGTCCGGTCTTCTCCCAAACCTCTTCCCATCCACTGCATCTTTGCCTCCTCCAGGCAACCCTTTCAGCTTCAGGTGGGCAGGGTTTAGTCCACAGAATTAGCACTCTGAGAAGACTCACCTGACTGCCAGAGTAACAGAAGAAAACTTTGTAAGGTAAAGCCCTGAAGGGCAGGCTTGGGGGGTGGGTGCCTATGCTGGAAAGAACACTCATCCCTCAGCAGTGCTCCCAGCCCGGCATGCACTGACTCATGGGCTGGAGAGAGGAGGGCCTTGTCTCCTGCTGACTGAGATTCGGGTACCTAGTCATTGCTGAGAATCTCTGCACACCCCACACCACAGGATCTCCCACCAAGCATTCACATAATTCCAAGATTAAACCCCATTCACAGGAGCTCACTAAGAAGAACTGATCCCTTCTCTCCCGGGCCGTAGAGCAGGGCCCTATCTCTATTGAATCTGTCCCCAGAGGTGAATTGCTTCTTATTGCATCTTCTTCATGTGGAAACAGATATAGCTACTGGCTTTGCTAATGTTAACAGTCCCAGCAAGCTTTGCATGCACAGTTTAGTGAGTTCAATTTATTACTAGCAATGAGATATTAAAGCCATCTCAGGGGCTGTATTTGCATCTGTAAAGTCAAGGGCCAGGTGAGGGTTGACTCACCTCTGAGCCAAGCTTCCCTGAGCCCTGGGCAAGCTTTCCTGTTCTGGGTTGTCAGTGACTGAGCCTACAGAAAGGCACTTTCAAAAAGTCCGATTTCCAGGAGCCCCATAAGGCTGTCCCCACACTCACTTCTGTCCAGTGGAGCCTAGACCAGCACTCTCCAGGCATACTGTGCTCATTTTTGCTCTTCAGATACCTGAAGGTCTTTTCAGTCTCAGGGCCTTGGCACTTACTATTCTCTCTGCCTGGGTTACCCTTCCTCCTGTTCTTCTTAGGGCATCTTCTTCTCATTCATTCTCAACTGAGTTCCCCTTCTCGGAGAGCTTCCCTGATCCTCCTGTCCCCGTCCGTCACCCCACTTTGGCTATGGACTCTGTCAATAAAGGAATTCCATATGCTTAGGTTGCCCCACCCAACAGTCCAGGGAGACTTGCCCACCGTAGATACTCTAGGCCAGTCCATCTTCTCATCTGGCTGGTGTGGTTACCAGCCCTGTGTCCCACAGCCCCTGGATGCCCTCGTGACCTCGTGAGGAGGAGTTCTCTGGACCTGCCTTGGCTGCCTCCTCCGTCTCACTGCCTCCTCCAGCAACGCTGGCGAGCCCTGCTACACAGACCACCAGGCCCTGGCCTGACAGGGACCTTCAAAGAGAGAGAGGTCCCCAGGGCAGATGGGTGGCTCACTCAGACAGGGGCTTTTCTCAGAAAGACAGCCTCCTTTCTGAAGGCTTGTAGCCTACAATGCAACACTCCCAATACACCATCAAACCCTGCAATCTCTTGTGTGAGGTGACAGTTTCCAGGACCTATGTTACACTGGAAGTTCTTCAGGGCATCATAACTTACCTTTCACAGTTTCACAGTCTCACAATCCAGGGGCAGGTGCCACGTTCACATGTTCTAATGAGGAGAGGCGCTCGAAGAAGTTGAGATTTTGACTGTGGTCACAGAGCAGAGCTGGAAGGGGCCCCAGGCTATGTGACCCAGCTCAACCTGCATCTCAAATGCAGGGAAGTGTCCTGACATTAAACCATGCCGAGAAGTGCTCCAGGTTCAGAGGTCAGAGAGCACGGGTGGTAGCCCTGCCCCCACCCCCACCCAAGGGCCCTTCCTGGGCAGCCAGGGACACAGTAGAAGGTGGACGAAGGGGAGGGAGAAACGGGTTTGTGACACCACCGGCCAGGCCAGGTCAGGGAAGGGGTCAGGCAGGGTTGGGAATTTGGGCAGGGACAATATTTCTGTTTGGGAAGGGATTGCAGAGCCCCACGCCTCTGGGTTCAGATCCCTGCCTTGCCACTCACCACTTGGAAGAACCTGGGCACTTTATCCCGGTGCCACTCAAGCCTCAGTGACTTCATCTGCAAGGTGGGCATAACCCCTGCCAAGGAGATCTATCTGAAGGATAGAAATGTAGAGGCCATGTATGATGCATCCTGGCACTCTCTAGATGCCAAAACACAGGCCCCAATGTGTGACTGAGGCAGAGCTAAGTGGCCCAGCCCCTCACTCACCGGATCTTTCCTGGGTGGGTCCTGAGCAGCCCAGGAGTCGAGGTCCCATCAACCGGAAGCGAGGCTGCACTAGGAAGGTTCTCCACACTGGGGTCTACTCCAGACAGTGGCTGAGGGCTGACCGGGCTGAGGATGTCTGCCAGGCCTGGTGGTTGACGGGCTTGTCGGTCTCCCAGGCTTGCCCTGGACATAGCTGAAGGCTGGGCAGGGAGGTGCAGATGCAGGCATGGTCTGCTTTATCCACACAGCCACAGCAGCAGGGGCAGGTTTGGGGGGATGAGGTAGTGCCTCCTCATTCCCATCACCTCCTCTTTACCTCAACTTTCTCTCAGTTCCCCACCAGAAAGAAGAAAGCAACCCTGCCTAAGAGAGCCATGATCACCCCATCATCTCTGCTCCCCTTGTTAGCACTCAGTTGCAACCCATCAGACGGTGTAGGCATCTCTTCTCTGTCCCCATGGGGTCTGGACCTTCTGAGGACAGCAGGAGAAAAGACAACCTTGAAGCCACTTTTCCATATCAGAGCCCAGTCATGGACCTTAGCAAGCTATTTAGTCACGCTGAGCCTTGATGTCCCAACTATAAAAGGGAGTCATACTGAAAGATTTAAGATAAATTTTAAGTGTCTAATTCAATACTCCATAAACTTTTTTAAGCACATAAATTCCTGTTCAAATTAAGCCTCAGGAGAAAATCCAATACACAAAAGAGCTGTGTTGGAAGAAGAGACCATAACCTAAGGCTCCAGGGGATCCAGTGTGAAAAGATCCAACTCTGGAGCCACCTGAAGAGGCCATACCAGCAAAAGGAGGTGGACAGATTGTCTGACAAACTAGCATAAAGAGCTGGTTGTATCTCTGGGGAGGCAGATGTGGATACAGGGAGGAGGGAACACATCCTCCACCCCTGAGATCAGCCTGGGAGCGCGAAGAGAGAAGTTGCCACCAGATACCCAGTGTCTCACGCCTAAGGTCCCCACCCTGACTTCCTACAGGAGATGGGAGAAGAAAGGAGAGACCTCCTTGCCACGGCTGCCTCACATTCATTAAACAGAACTGTCCTCTGTTCCTCTCATGGCACGTCCCATTCCTGCCTCCTCATGCTGCCTCACCCTGTACCTGCCAGCTGCAATGCCCTTTTCCCAAGTCTTTGTCTATCCAAATTGGCCTTTCAAAGTCACGTGTCACCACCTCTGAGAAGTCCTCTATGATTGCCTCCAGCCAAAAGTTGCATTCCTTCCTCTGACCTCCTCTGGCTAAGAGACTGAGGGCTCAGTTTCTCCATCTGGGAGATGGGAATTGTGAGAACTAAACCGGATGATCCAGGCAAAGCCCCCGCATGGTCCTGGGATATGATAGGCCCTCGGTAAACGGTAGCTGTTTGTTATGATGTTGTGGTCCCCATCTACACCTAAGTAGGACCACAGCTCCCTCAGGCTCAGGCAAACAGTAGGCATCTACTGAATACTCACCAGGTGACCAGCAGGTGGCCCCACATCCCAATTAACCTGCCCTGACCGGCACCTCTCAGTGCCAGGAAATTGGCTCCCTTGAGTCACTGGCTGCCTTCTCCTGGTCAGGGAAAACAGAGAGGGTAGAGCCGGAAGAGTCCTAGTAGCTGAGTGTGTCACCTGGCAGACACTTGAGCCGCATTGGTCAACCCTCCCCTTTTCCACGGCAGCCCTGCCCCACATTGACAAGATAAGAAAACAGAGGCCTAGCAAAGTGCACGAGCTCCTGAGTCCACAGAGCATTGTCACAACCCACCAACCAGCAGCAGCACGTTGACCTAGGGTGCTGAGAGGATCTGACCCTGATAAATCAATGTCTCATTTTACTGGTGGGGAACCTCAAAAAATGGAACAGCCTTGCCCGAGGCTTCAAATAAACCAGAGCTGAGATCACCTCACTCTAAACTAAATAACCTCACCCTACCCCACACACAGGGTGGGAGGTGAGCTTCCCAGACCCTTCCCTGCTTCCTGGCCTCGATTCCAAGGGGTAAGCATTCTAGCTGTGATGAAGGACCAAGGGGAGATTTGATCCTGCTGGGCTTGAGGGAGGCTCTGAGAACCCACTGGGGATGCAGAGGCTCAGCCCGAGCCAGACAGGTCCAGAAACAGCTACCCGGGGCCTGCAGAGGGAGCGAATTCCAAGCAGTCCCAGAAGCATCAAGACCCCTGCAGAGGTTGCAGCAAGCTGCATCTTCAGGCTCAATTCTGACGCTGCAGTGGAGGGGCTGAATCGAGGGCAGAGAGGGGCTGGTGTGGAATAGCAATGAGCCAGGCCACTGGAAGGCAGCCAGCACCAGGTTTGCAAGACAGAGAGCTCCGCTGTCAGCTGGGTCAAGGGAAGCATCGCTGGGAGAAAGCATCAAACACACACACATGCACACTCACGCACGCACGCACGCACACGTGAATACACCTCTTACGGACTCTTTACTGAAAGCTCCCAGGGAAGCCACATGAAGCCCAAGCAAACATGTTTGTCTGAATAGGCTCATGTGAAAGACCGTGTGGTCCCTTGGCTTCTCAGCTCACCTGATACCAACTGATTGTCAGGATTTGTTCCCATTTCACAGACAGCCACATTGAGGCCCAGACTGCGTAACTTGGCCGGGCATCCAGCCTTCCAACCCTGGCTTGTCAGAGTTGCACCTGATGCCAGAAATCATGGTGCCAAGGCCCTGGCCTGCACGTGTAACTGGGCCAGGCTCCTATGGGGCTCTTGGAAGTGACCACAAAGATGTGAGACACGGCAGCAATCTTTCCACCCCCTCCTCTGCTAACCAACTCTACTGCACCCCTCCCCACCTAGTCACAGGAAGGGGCATGCCCCCCCCCCCACTGCCACAACAGCAGTGGGCCAAATATGGCCAATAAGAATCTTTCCCTGGGCCTGGCATGCAGGCAGCTGAGAAGATGCCTCCCTGCTGGGACTGCTGAAGCTCTGGTCTTGCATGTGGAGAAGGAAGTAGAGGAGGAAGATCAAGGCCAGGCACCAGGTGAAGCATAGACAGGCAGAGCTGAGGGGTACAGAGTCCCTCTGTCTCTAAAGCCCTGATCCTGTGGTTCTGCCTTCAGCCCCGCGACATATCAGGCACCCTCCCCAGCCACTGGAGCATAAATTCCCTCTTGGGCTTAAACTGCCCAATGACACTTCCTTCTCAAGTCCTTCTTTCATAAACCATATCAAGGCCATGATTCAACATGTATCTGTGTGATATTTTGTCCTTCTTGCTCATGTGCATCAACACCCCAAGGTGAGATTCTAGCCGTGGCTTGCACTGCTGCCTTCCTTGCACCCAGCACAGGGTCTCAGGCAGTGGGCCTTCCACGGCCCAGCAAAAGAGTTGGTCTCTGCAGCTCTGGGACCAGAGACTCTTATCTGCCTTTGCATCTGGCCAGCATTTCACTGAACAGAGTACATGATGAGGGTTGGTCTGAACGACAGGCCCTGTGAGGCCCCCAGAATTCATCTGGAGAGCCCAGGGACCCTTCAGACGAGTAGTCCGCCCTCCTCGAAGCCCAGTGGGAACCAAGGTCCAAGAAGCCCAAATGATACTGTTCTGGAGAGCGGGCCCTTGGGAATGAGACCCCACGGGTGGAGAAAGTCTGACTCTCTGGGTGGAAAGTACCGGAGGTAGGTTTGGGGCTGGACTGCTTTCCCCTTAAACATTTTCAGGTACTTCTCCCCTTCCTGTCAGCTAAGGATGCTGGGATAGCAAATGGGTGGGGGGCACAAGCCATGCATCAGGCACCCAACTAAGTACTTCACAAATCATCTGCCTGGATCCTCCAGAGGACTTCCCCACAGTGGAGGAAACTGAGGTGGGAAAGCTTGAGGGCTTGTCCAAGGTTGCCAGGCCAGGAAGCAGCACTCAGCTCAGGTGTGCTCTCCTGCCCCTGCCTCCTAAGGGCACCAGTACCGCGCCCCCAACAGCCTGAGCGGAAGGGAGGGGGGAGGCGCACCACTGCGGTTGCTGCGGTCGCTGGTGCCACTGCCGTTGCTGGATGAGTTCTTTTTGGGAAACCGGGAGGACAGGAGCTGGGAATCTGCCACAGTCAGGGCCCCCTCCAGGCTGCCCGCAAGCATTCCGAGGCTGAGGGTGCTCTGTCGCTGGAGTAGTCAAAAGACAGTCTCCAGCGTCCCGCCCCCTCCCCTCCCCGACATTCTTGCTGCCAAATGAAATCTGGCAGCTTCTGAAAATAGCTCAACGCTGCAGCAGGCGCTCTGCCCGCCCTTCAGCAGGCTGGCACACAGCTGGGGGTGGCCACTGTGGGCAGACGCCGGTACACACCGGGCCGGGGGTGGGTGTCACACACACAGAGCACCGGGGTGGCGCAGGGCTGACCTTTCCACACCTGGTGAGGCCCAGGTGGCCCTGGAGTGAGGCTGGCATGTTTAGCAAGCCTGAGGCACCCTCTCTGGCAGGAGTGAAATCACTGGTGGGTGTGAGCACGTGCCCGTGGGCCACTTGTGTCCACTCCTGTAGACAAAGAGAAAACCAGGAACCAGGGGAAAATGCCAAACTGTTTTTATTAATACCTGGATTAAAAACCCAGCAGTGTCGTCCTGTCTGATGTGGCCTAGGGTTTCCCAGCCAGTGAGAGAAGGGTCAGGAATCAGGAAGCAGGCTAGGGTGTCAGACACTGGCCAGGCCTGTATCAGGCACTCAGCGCCCTGGGGCTCTCTGGGCAGTGTGGGGCGGATGAGCCTGGACCTGCACGGAAGGGGCCCTCTGCTCTGACTGAGGCCAAAGCTGGGACCAGACCCTCTAAGCGTCACACGGCAGCTCTCCACTGCCCCGGGTCTGACCTGGGACTTAGAAAGAGACCCCTGATTAACAGGGGGCCTCTTGGCCCTGCCCTCAGCCATTCACTCTCACAAAAGTGCACCAAGAGACAACCCTAGTTATCAACCAGGACAGAGGAGCGGATGAACTGTTGAGAGGCTTTCCTGCCTGGGATGTGGTGAGCAGGTGCGGGCAGGGTAACTGTACTGGCTTGTGTCACAGTGACATTTTCCAAAGTAAAAAAGGGTTAAAAAAACACCTCCCACCCTGTTAAGATGAGCGGCCACTCTTTGGGTAGAGGGGAGTAACAGGATGGCTGGGCCCAGGGACCCTGTGGAAGGAGAACTCCAAGGGCCCTGTGCAGTGGGGTTGCAGCAAGTCAGGGCTGGACCACCCTGGGCAGCAGGCAGACTGACCCTGCAGCCTCAGGGGGACCAAAGAAGGGTGAGCCTGAGAGGCAAGCAGCACGAGAGAGAGCAGCCTCCCCAAGAATTGCCCCTTCTCCCTCCCCTGCTTACGCACTCAGCATTCAGAGACAGCCATTCGGTCCCTGGTCACCATGACAACCAGCAGACCGGATGCCTTTCCCAAGGCCAGGCCCATCTGCCCACCCTACAGGGAGCTGTTTCCACGGAAGGAGGGAAGCCCAGCCACAACTCCCAGTGGCCTGGAAGTCCAAGGCCATGCCCAGGGCAGGACAGAGCCACAGTTCATTCAGGCCACTCTGGTCAAAGGCACTGCAGCTGCAGCTGGTGGCTCCCTAGCCCCCAGGCTTAGGCCCCTCTCTAGGGCCTGAACCTAGGCAGGGACTCTGAAGGATTGAGGTCACATTCCCTCATCCTGAAGTTCTGAGTGGCAGATTAAAACACAACAAAATAATCCTTTTGTTTAAAAAAATGACCCCGGGCCCTCTGGGGGGTCCAGTGTGTCCTCCAGGATGAGAGGCCTGGCCCCTCCCAGGCCGCATGAGCTACTGGTTGTTGCAGCCCTGTGAGGCTGAAGAGCTGCCTGCCTGCTTCTTCCTCCGCTTGTTGAGGAGCCGGTTGTTCGAGGTCTTCAGGTCCTTGATCTTCACCTGGTCATAGTCCACCCGCATGGTTGCCAGAGCACTGGTCATTTCCTCCTGGGGACGAATGTTGGGGGAGGGCAGGTGTACTGACCCCAAGAGATGTCACCCTCCTACCTGGGTAGCCCCTTAATAATGGCAGGGACTACCTTTGCTCCCCAGGGCCCCTATGTACCCAGCACTGGACCCATCACTCTGCCTCACATAATCCTCGCTCTAGTCCACTGTGGTGGCCACTGAGCTTATTTGCTAAGGCACAGAAAGGATAATGACTCCCTGGGCCCACAACAAGGGTAAGTGGGACAGGGCCTTGGACCAATGTCACCTGCTCAGAACCACAAGGCCTGCCAGGGCATGCCATCTTGCTGGTACCTGAAGATTGTGCCCTGGTTGCCCTGGGCTCTAAGCCACTGCCTCATATGCTCAAATCTGGCCTCTGCTGAGTCTGAAACCAGGCTGATCACCCTCCCAAATGCTCAGATTATAAAAGGGATTATGGCCAAAACCTGAGGCCAAAGCCCCTTCATGGAGCCCCTGGCTCAAACCCCCTCTTCACTTAATAAGGAGCAAGCCAGAAGCAGCAGCCTGAATGGGGTAGTGCAGCCCAACGCTCTAAGTGCCATAGTCAGACTACTGGTGCACTCAATGACACAAGGCCAGAGGGGTCCAAAGACCCAGATTCTAAGCAGCCATCACCCTGGAGTCCCTTTTTGCAAAACTGTGTTACCTACAGAGAGCTTGAGGGATAGTCCACCCACCTTGACTTCATCCCAGTGGTCTTTGTCCTCCTGCAGCACTCGGGCCGTGTGGAGTGGAGTCTGCGGCACCACCATTGATTGCTGGAAGGAGTCCCAAGCCCAGAGATCAGACCCTTCAGGCACTGGGGACAGCACGGGCTGTCCCACCCCACCCCCCTTCCTTCTGGCCTCAGACGGGGAAACTGAGGCTCAGGGAGGCAAAGGAGCCTGATGGAAGCAGTGACAAAGGTGGGTTGTAGGTGGGGCACAACCACACATCTGTGGCCTACGCCAGGCCCTCCAGAGCCATCGCCCCTCCTGGCAGCCCTGCTCAAGCTCGTCACCCTGCCCGCCTGAGGTCGAGGAGGCGCTCACGTTGATCCAGGGATGGTTCATGAATTGAGTGATGGTCAGCCTCTCCGCAGGGTCCGTCTTCAGCAGGAGGCGGATCAGCTGCTTAGCTAGGGAAGAGAGGGCAGTGGCCGGGCTGCGGCGTTCCTCAGAGCCAGGCTCCCCTCCCAGAAACCACCAGCTCTGCATGTGCTCCCAAATTCCTGGCCCACAGAAAAAGTGAGCAAATAACCGTTTCTTGTTGTTAGGCACTAAGTGTTCAGGGTAATTTGGTAAGCAGCAATTAAAACTGATATTTCTTTTTTTTTCTTTTTTTTAGGGCCGCACCCACGGCATATGGAGGTTCCCAGGCTAGGGGTCTAACAGGAGCTGCAGCTGCCAGCCTTCGCCACAGCCACAGCAACGCGGGATCTGAGCCGCGTCTGCAACCTACACCACGACTCACGGCAACGCCAGATCTTTAACCCACTGAGCGAGGCCAGGGATCAAACCCTCAACCCCATGGTTCCCAATCAGATTCGTTTCTGCTGCACCACAATGGGAACTCCTAAAACTGATATTTCTACCAGTTTTCTAAACAAGAGCAGACTTGTTTGTGGTCCCCAAAGGGAAAGAATGAATGAAAGACAGGAGCTAGAGGAAGTTTTGAGGAGGCAGGTTTTGAGCCCACTTGGCAGATACGGAAACTGAGGTGCAAAAGGGTTAAGTGACTTTTCTAGGACCACACAGGGGGATGTGGACGAGCTAGGATCCGAACACAGGTCAGCCTGATACAAAGTGGTCTCCTTCAGAAGGAAGACTGACGGGGTCTGCTGGAGCAAGCTGGGGCAGAGATTTACTCACCATCCTCAGACACCTCTGACCACTCAGGATTAGGGAAGCCATACTGGCCCAGGCGGATCCTCCTCTTCATCCCTGGGGAGATGGCCTGGCCCGTGTTGGAGTAGAAGGGCGGGAAGCCGCACAGGCTGGGGGAGGGCGGAGGTCATTTGGCACAGGTGTGGGGGCAGCACCGGGGCCGACCTGTTCTCCTCCCCAAGCAGCCAGACACCATGGCAATAATACTAGCCCTCTGAACTCTGGGGTTCCCCCAGGAACAGCATCTGCCCTTAGCACGGGGAGGTCTTTGGGGAACCTGAAGAAGGGGTATCCCTTGACGAGAAAGGAAGGGCAGCCTGCTTGAAGGGTGACCCGCTCAGGCCCCTTGCCAAGATGGGGGTGCAGAAGTGGTACTGAGGGTACATGGGGGGTACAGGAGATGGAGGCGGTTATACTCACAGGATATACATGATGACGCCCAGAGACCACATGTCACATGACTTGTCATACTTCTCTGGACCCAGGACCTCAGGAGCTAACAGGGCAGAGGGTACAGGAGGGCTCTCAGTCCCGAGGGTCTTGGAGCCCAGGCAAGAACCTGAAGCATGGGTGAGGTGGCAAGTAGGTGCCCCGGGCCAGGGGGCAGGGCACAGCAGATTGGTGTCTGGCACCTTCTGGGAAGGCAGCATTGTGTGAAGATGGGGGAGGCAAAACAGCTCCCAGAAAAAATAAACCGCTTTCAGGCTGGGATATAAGAAAAGATAGCCTCCTAACTACTCTGGGCCAGTCTCAGCCTTGGTGACGGAGGAGAGGAGAGCAGGGCAATCTGGGGTTTGGTGGGGTGGGTCCTTCCATAGCTGAGAGAGCCTCAGTCCACCAGCTGCCCTACGTCCACCACCTCTTGAACATACAGGCCTACGTCATGGGCCAGGAGGGCCCAGGGCCAAGGCTCTGGGTTACACGGTCGGCTTGGCCACCAGCCCGTGGGGCCTCAGTCTTCCCATCTGTGCAATGAGATGGATAGGCTGGAAGGTTTCTAAGTCAAAACACTGCAAAACATGTCCTGGTAAACACAGTGCCATGCCAGCCGTCTCAGGGGGCTTCCTACCCCTTAAACTCTTAGAAGCCCTGTCTTGAGGGAGAAGAGCTCTCTGTAAAACGACTCATCACCCTGCTCTCTAGGAAGGGGTGCTTTCAGTGGGGGTTTCTCCAGATCTGGGTGCTGCCCGCTCACAGGGAAACAGGGAGCTTTTCCAGGAAGCATGAGTATGTGCCCAACCCCAGGCCCCATCCATGCCCTGGCCTAAGGGACCCTCTCCCACAAGGCAGATGGCTGGTACCCTGCATCGCTCTAATGTAGGAGGAAACGCCTGCCCACTTTCTGAATCTGACTCCCAGGAAGGTAAAAACCGGAGAA
The DNA here is from genome assembly GCA_004024745.2 of Catagonus wagneri. NCBI lineage: Eukaryota > Metazoa > Chordata > Mammalia > Artiodactyla > Tayassuidae > Catagonus > Catagonus wagneri. Next base: position 33,958,563 of record PVHT021183699.1, on the reverse strand, counting down.
AAACAACCGCGGTTGGGCTCCGTCCCAAGCTGATGGCAGCCTTTTATCACGTATATATTTAGAGCCGCTGTGATGTCATTCAGCTCACAGGCCATAGCCAGAATTTTCCTGGATCTATTTTCAAAAGCAGAAGCTGAAGTTTGGGAGAATATTTTTGCAGCCTCCGGCCCCCCAGTCACCGCCTCCACGCAGACAGAACCCTCCCCCTCCCTCCTCTCTGGCTTTAACTCTTTGGCTTCTGCACCCCACCAGCCCCAAACCACAGCAGGGTCGGGGGTGGGGGGGTTGGGAGGCACAAACCGCATCGCAAGGACTCACCCACGTAATAGGGAGTGTAACAGGGAGTCTGCAGGGCGTTTTGGGTGGTCTCTTTGGCAAAGCCAAAGTCAGTGAGCTTGAGCACCGCATCTTTCTCCTTGGATGTGTAGAGCAGGTTTTCAGGCTGGGCCAGGAAGAAAAAAACATTGATCTGGAGTTAGGCGGGAAGTGGGGGCAGAGTCCCAGGGTGATCTTTGGCCAGGCTTCCTTCCTCCCTCCCTCATCCTGACCGATGGAGAAGGATCCAGGTCCATCCCACTAAAATGACCTGGGTCTTGGCCACCACGGATGTGGGCCAAATACAGAGGAGACTAAGGTGACTTAGAGATGACACCTCCTTTCACAGAGGGGAAACTGAGGCAGGTGTTCAACCACGGCTGTGGATGACCTAAGAGCAACAGACAGCCCAGGGGAACTGGGCGTGGAACAGGGACTTCTGAGCCTAAGTTGGTGATGCTGCCATTAGATGCCAAAACAAAGGTTCTAGGGGAAGACAGTGCTCATGAACCAGTGCTGCCAAGCACACATCCTGTGCCCAGCTCAGAACGAGCCTGCAGGACAGCCCCCTGAGGTTGCTCAAGGAGTTTAGGCCCCAGGAGCTGCACAGGGACCATCTTCCCTTGTTGCAGAACACAGGGGGTCTGAGAAATGAAGCCAAAGGAGAGGTCTGCATAGAGGAGGCAGCCCTAAAGCTGGTTTTCACTGAATGGGTAGGACTGAGGCCCAGGGAGAGGAGCAGCAGAGCTGGGATAGAAAGACAGGGTGTTAGGCAGAGTTCCAGTTTGGAGCCAGTGAAAGCTACTTCTCAGGTTCTATTTGAGATGATCCAACCTTAGACTGGGATTAACAACAAAGAAGTAGTGGAGTTTCCTGGTGGCCTAGCAATTAAGGATTCGGTGTTGTCACTGCTGTGGCTGGGGTTCACTCCCTGGCCTGGGAACTTCCACATGTTGCAGGGTATGACCAGGAAACAAAAACAAAAACAGGAAAGCAGTTTCTGTCCATACAAAGGAATCTTCTCTGCAGAAGGCTTTTCACCCCTTGAGGGGAAAAAAAGGAAGCCAGGGCCAAAATAAAGCAAGGGTTCAGAAGATGAGACTGTTGTGGCTCCACGTGTACCCAAAATCAAAGGATAACTGTCTGGGTTGGAGATGCTCAGCCAGAGGAAGAGCCTGATGTGGCAGCTGGGTCCTCAGGTCTCTCCTGCCCAGTCTCAGGAGGAAATAAGCCAGGCTGGGGGGTCATGCTCTAGACATGGGGCTGAGGGCCCAAGGGTTGCAGATTCTGCTCTGATGGTTGCTAGCTTATGCATGTGTGTATACGTGTGTATGTAAGGTTGCCTCGGTTTGCATTTCATCCATCTGATTCTGATCACCCCTAAGATCCAGGCAGCCCCAGAGAGGAAATCTAGAGTGTGCATGTACTGGAAGGGCAAGCAGCTCCTGCAGCTGGGATTACATCTGCTTCTTCCCCTAGTGCCCAGCAAATGGCTTCTTTCCCTCAAAATGCTGGCATTAGAGGGTTCAATTTACTGAACCTATGGTTGTTACTTCTCAGAAGCCCCAACAGCATCAGGCAGCCCCTGCCTGAGACTGGCACGTTTTGTCTCCTCAAAAATCCTTGCTCAATAAACGAATCCCAGTGCAGAAACTGCACAGCCTTGAGCAAGACACCCAACCTCTCTCTGAGCCTCAGTTTTCTCATCTGTAAAATGGGTAATGGCACCCATTTCGTAGGCTGGGTGAGGATTAAATGAGATGATAATCAGGGCCTACTGGCTTGGGGTAGGCACTCAGTTATTTTTATGGCTACTGGGATTAGACAGTATTTGAAGGAAACAAGAAGACCCATCTGGCTAAAGCAGAACGGATGTGTTAGAACCATGGGAAAAGAGGCTGAGAAGAGTAATCTGGCTTGGCTGGGGGTAGGGGTTGAGGGCAGAAGCCTTGAATGCCAACCAAGGAACTTGGCCTCCATCTAGTGGATACTGGAATCACTGGGGGCTGTGGATGGTACCCGCTCCCTCATCCCCCAACCTGAGTCCTGGAGCCTCACCTTGACATCTCGGTGGGCAATGTTCTGGCTGTGCAGAAACTGGATGGCAGTGCCAATATCACGCATGATCTCTGCAGCTTCTGCAGACACAGAGAAGGGAGTCAGTGACGTCAGCCGAGGTTTAGGCAGCCTAGGGAGCCCCAGGCTATCACACCTCCTGGGAAAGCACAAGATGATGACAGCACTCCTGCCACCGAGACCGCCATCCCACGCCCACACCCTGATCACGCCTTCAGCTTCCTCTGGGGATGCCCTCAGCCCCCTGGGCCTCCTCCTGCAGGCCTGGGCTACCTCTCAGCTTTGGCACCAAAAGGCATTGAAGTCTACATCCCAAGGCCATGGAGAGTCCATCCCCGACAGTGTGTCACAGACTCACAGAACCCCTTAAGTTCAGCTGGGGAAACTGAGGCACAGAGAGGAGCAGAGTCTTGCCCAGCATCACACAGAAACTCTGTCCGATCCATCTCAGCCCAAATTCCCAGTCCAGCCGCACGCACATACCTCTCTCAGTGAAAGCCTGGTCACCACGCTCCTGAATCCTGCTGAACAACTCACCACCTTCCATGCTGTAAAAGAAAGTGAGTGGGGAGGGGGAGAACCAGGCGCCAAGCTGCCCCTGCCCTGGGCCTCCAGCCCTGCTTCTCTTTCCCTGAGAACGGTCACTGTCGGTCTCCTTGTGCCTTGCAGAACCTAGTGTATGGTGGGTTGTTGGCTTGGGTAGGTTGAACTGAATTCCGAGAACTAGGGGAGGATGGTGGGCTTGGATCTTCACCAGGGAGCACCTGAGTTGCCAGTGGCACTGCCCCTACATGCTAGCCCCCCTCTCAGCCAAGTTTCCCCAAATGAGGAATGAGATGTCAATTATCTTCATCATAATCACTGCTTTCTGAGCCCCACTGTGTGCTCGGCCCTGGGCAAACCCTTCATGGGTACTGCTGTGTGATCCTGGGCTGATCCTTTCACCTCTCTGTGCCTTGGCCTCCTCTTTTGTAAAACAGATATTATAGCATCATTCCCACAGAGTTGTGAAGACTGAATCAGCAAAACACATGGGGCACCTAGAATCAACAGGGTGAACACTACATTAAGATCTTCCTCCACATTTTACATGAGTTACAGCAATTCAGAGAGGTTAGCAGCTGCCCAAGGTCACACAGCTAGTGGGCGGCAGGGCCAGGATCTGAACCTCAGATCTGACACAAGAGCTGCTACCCTGCAGGGTGAGGGAAAGGGGAATACGAAAGGCAGACAGGGAGGAGCTGGAGGCCAAGACACAGGGCCCAGAGTCTGAGGAAGGTTAGGGCTGAGCCATAGCACTAATGGGAGAAGCCCAGGGTGGAAAAGGCCATGGCTCCTGGTTCTAGGTCCTGATCACCCAGCATCTGGTGGGACCCTACACCCAGGTGGGACAGAGAAAGCTGAGGGTTCGTGTATGTCCCGTTTTTCCCCAAATCTGCCCCCAAGCCCCATTCAGGGCTTGGCGGCCTTCTCTGACAGCTCTTCCTCCCAAAGTGGAAATTACCCCCAGGGAGGCCATATAAGAACCCCTATGGTTTCTTTCCCACACTAGTAGGAATGCCCCTGTGGCCAGCTACACAGACCCACTCCCCCTCAGGGGCTGGGTGCCTCCTGGCTGCTATCTAAAGAACAGAGAGGGCCTCCAAGGAATGGCTGGAGCCCGGGGGCTACGGGGGTACCAGTGAGGTGCTGAGGCAGCATACCATTCCATGACAATGAGGAGACAGCGTTTGTTGTGATGCATGTTCTCATATACATCCAGGATGCGCACAATGTGGGGGCCGCCGGAGGCCTGCCAGTGGTGGTCCACCTCCTGCCGGGCCTTGGGGCTGTCGTACAGGAGCTGAGGGCAGGTAGGCACAGAAAGTGTCAGGCCCTAAGCCCACTTCCCCAGTAGCCACCTAAATAGTGTCACTGCCCTCACTTTGCAGACAGGGACATGTCCATTCAGAGAGGCCTATGACCTGCCTAAGGTCACCCAGGTTATGAAGGGCAAAATGAGGATTCAGCTTTTCCTGATTTGTGATCCAATGAACCTCTGGACTTGATTGAGGATCAGCTTCAAGCAGTTTGGCTGGTAGCTCGGGAAGGTCCAGGAGGCGGCTGAAAGCTCGGATGGGCTCAGAGGCCAGAGAAGCCCTTGCCTCCCTTCCTGGGAACAGCAAGTGAAGTGGAAATTGAGTGGGTTTTATAGTCAAATCACACATCAGCTGCGAGACCCCAGGCCAGGAGTTACACATCCCCAGGAGCTCATTTTTGCAGTGGGATGGCACAAGGGTTGTGGGCCCAGAGGCAGAGTCTGGGGCTGGGGAGGACCCAGCTTAAGGGAGGGAGGTGACTGCCTGGTGGGGTGAGCTCTGAACTCGAGCCTAAATTCTGCCAGTGACTCAGTGTGACCTCAAGCAAACATTTACAGCTCCAAGCCACAGCCCACAGCTCCGTAAAATGAAACGGTAGCAGAGTCATCCCCACAGGATGCATCACAGCAAGGCAGGCAGCAGTGGGCGGGCGGCAGGCTCCCTGCTCAGGTTAATTCAGCCCGGGCTGCGGCTGCCAAACTTAAGGCCAGTCACCGGAAATGAGCAAGACCTTGAAGAGGTCCTGCTCAGAGGAGGTGTAGGACGCGGAGAAGTCAACCTGCAGGGGGAGGTGGCTCAGAAAGGGGAGAGCGGGGAGAAGCCGTCCCCCTTAGGGCTGCTCACAATTGATTCCTGCTTGGACAGGGCTGAGGACCAAGGATGGAACCCAAAATAGCTCAGATCAGCTCCATCTTGCTCAGTGCCCGCAGAACCCTAGGCCATCTCTGGCCTTGGTTTCTTCCCCTGAAGGGTGGTTTCCCCTCCACCAGGGCACTGTGTGGGGCAGGCTCTAGGATCAGACACTCTAGGCATAGATCAACTAGGGCAGAGAGGAAGGCGGTGGGTTCTCACATCTGCTGCCCCTTGACTTTCTAGCTCTGAAGCTGTTCACCTTGACCCTAGCCTGGAGCACAAGGAGCTGGGCAAGGCCCTCCTCCAGCTCCAGGGTCACTGCTCCACGGACCAGTTCAGAATGGGGCTGTGAGTGGGGATAGCTGTAGGCAGACACTCCCAGCCTCAAAACCATAGATCTCTTGCTCATGCTGCCTTTGTCCCCCAGGACACCCCTCTGTTCCCTGCCCTGGGATTTGACTACACAGCTCCTGAGCACCAGCTTCTTACTTAACAGCACTGGGGGCAGAGGCTTGGTCACTTCCACTCACCACACCAGCGCCCCCCGTGTCCTGAAGTGGTTCTAGCCAGCGGTGCCTCGGGCTTTAGCCACAGGACCAAAGATATGCCATCCTCCCTTCCTGCTCTGTTCTCTCTGAATCCCTTCTCTGCTGGGCCTCCTAACCCTTTTCCCTGCGCCCCACCACCCTGCCCTAGCCTGACCTGACTGTGTCTTGTCAAGGGCCCCAGCTCCTTGACCCCTTCCTCACTCTGCCCTACTTCTGGCACCCGACCCCTTTACCAGGTCTCTCTCTTCTTTCCTGAAATCCCAAGGTCACTACTGACCTGCTTTCAGTGGGGTCCTCAGCCCCACCTCTCTCTCTGGCCTTTCTCTACCTGTTTAAAGGCTGCTCTTTAAATCCCCAGCCCTAGGGAGTTCGTGTTGTGGCTCAGTGGGTTAAGAACCTGACCTACTATCCCTGAGGATGCAGGGTTCGATTCCTGGCCTTGTTCACTGGGTTAAGGATGCGGCATTACCATGAGCTGTGGTGTAAGTTGCAGACCTGGAGCAGATCTGGCATTGCCGTGGTTGTGGTGTAGGCCAGCGGCTGCAGCTCCAATTCAACCCCTAGCCTGGTAACTTCCTTATGCCACACATGCAGCCCTAAAAAGCAAAAAAAGAAACAAAAACAAAAAACAAAAAAAAAACCAGCCCTAGTTCTCCAAATAAGAGTAGGTCCGCCTCCTCCCCTGGCATTCAGGGCTTTCCTTCCTCTCCCAGATCATTTCCTGCTACTCTGACCCCAGAACACTTTCAGTTCTGGTCAGAATGATGTATGTTCTGGTCCCAAACAGGTCTCACCCTCTGCCCACCCCATGCGCACTCTCACTCCATCTCTTCCTCCACTGGACCAGCTCCTCCTTTTTGAGGAAATTTCTGGGCTCAGTTCAGATGTCTCCTCCTCTGGAAAGTTCTCCCAGCACCTCCCCTAGTGAGTTTTGCCTCTGCACCTCTCCCCAGGCTGGAAGCAGCTCGAAGGCAGAGCTAGGTCAGGTTAACCTGGGAGTCCCTGGCTGAGGCCTGGCAGAGAACACTGGGCTCCTGAACAAACAAAGGATGGGGTGACAGGCATGGGGCTGGAAGGAGACACGGGTGTGAGAGGGAGAAGAGAAAGGAGGCGGACGGCTGAGCCTCCTGGCCTGGGCCTGCACCCTGTGCTTTGCTTGGGTAGAGAAGCAGGTGGAGCTGCCCCGAGTTGGAGTCTCTCAATGCCTCCCACCCTCCTCGCTCCATATTTAGGAACCCATTTCCTACACAGATTAAAATAGTCCCTCCCTAAGTGCCAAGGCCCTGAGAAGAGACACAGAGGCAGGGAAAGAGCTGTCTCCAGAAAACACAATAAATGCCCCCAGGCCTCTCTAAGGGGGGATTCCCGGGGCCCACCCAGGGCCAGCTGCCAAAAGTCTCCTAGGCTGTCACTCTTGATCTCTTGGGTTGACCTCGAGTGGTAGCCCCAAATCCCTCAGATCCTCAGTGTTCTCATCTTTCGTCCCCATAGCCAGAGCCTCTTCCTCTTCCAGGAGTCCCCTCAGTATAATCTCCTCCTCCCCAAAGCCCTCCCTGACCACTCTGTCTAAAGAGGACCTCAAGGGTTTCTTATTCTCCTTTCAGCCTTTATTTTTCTTTCTTTTCTATATACGCCTGTCTATTGAAGTGCATTCTACATACAATAAAGCGTACTTTACCTATACAAGTCTCGAGAGTCTGGTTCAAGGAATTTTGACAGCCGCACACCCCTTGTGACCCATACCCCATCGAGACAAAAAACATTGCCAGCTCCCCAGAAAACGCCCACGTCATCGCCCCTTCTACCTCTCGCCTGTGCAACGCTTGCTCATGACCTACACTTAGCTTGTTCCTTTGATAACTCTTTAAACAAACACACCCATGTAGATATTGCACTTTCAATGTGCCTGGCTCTGTTCTGAGGACTTTATAAGTATCGCCACCATTCTTTAGCTAAGAAATTGAGGCACAGAGAGTGGAAGTGACTAGCCTCAGATCAGGTGGCCATTTCCCCAGTCAGGCCAGCACGATGCTGACTCCCGCATCAGACTGTGGGCCCACTAGGGCAGAGCCAGTCTGCCTGGTCACCCATGGGCTCCAGTACCAGTACAGAGCACCGGCTCAGATAATATCTGCAGATTTAATGGACAAATCTATTAAGTGAAGGTAAAGGGAAAAAGCCCTCACAACCCACCATGAGGACAGAATAAGATTAAATTGAGGAGGACTCAGAAGGATCAGCAAATGAGAGACATGACAACCTGGCCAAACTTGCTCCCTGCTGTATCTCACACACCCTCTCTGATGAACCAGACTTTACCTCCTCTTCCAAGGAGCCCCTCCTGACTGCTCCAGCCCACAAGGCCGTTGCTACAAGAGGGCTCATCATCCTTCATAAAAGGTGTCCCCAAGCAAAAGGCCCACCTTCCCTGGCATGGGGAACGAGCAGGGAGTCGAGATGGGAGGCCTATTCTCAGGCTGGTTCTTTGTCTGTCTGTGCTTCTGTTTCCCCAGTATTAAGCTGCAGGGCTTGAACGGACTGGGGGGACAGGAGCTACACGGAGGAACTCTGATGAGAGGCTCCTTGCAGAGCACCTACCGTGACCCCACCCCTACATCACTGCCCCCCGGGAGCAGCCCCTGGGCCTCCATCAACGCCATATCCCAATGCCTGAGCCTGCTGTGGGGGCCACCTGATGTCTCGGTCCCCAGTCACAGCTGGGAAGAAAAGAAGATGGGGTGGCCTTCTGACAATCCAGGAGATCCCCATCCTATGTCCCCTAAGCCCCCGGGGGCTGCACCAAAGCTGGAGGGTCTGTGATGGCTCCTGGGCAGCTCCACAGCTCCAGCTAGTGCCCCAAAGGCACCCTACACACCTGGGAGCCGCAATTCAGACTCTCCCCTTAGGGGGCGCTCCCAGCTCTGCTTGAGGTGTGCGCCCCACTGAAGTTAGACAAGCCCAAATTTGAGACATTTTCTTGAACAAATGACAATGTTCCAGCCTCAGGCTTTGAGGGAGTGGTTTCCACCTCTCTCTTCTCCCCTCACTCTCCTTTGCCAAACTCTCACCTAGCCCTGGAGCCCAGAGCCGGACGGCTGAGACCCCCGCCAACCAGATAGTGGACCCCAGCAAAGGTGGAGGGCAGAGGGGTCCGTGCCCCACACAGACACCCGCCCCACCCCTCCAGCTCGCCAGGTGGAATGGGAGCCCCACAACCGGCTGGGCTTCCTCACCATCTCCATGCTGTGTCCCTTCCCACCCAAGCACAGGGTTTACATGTAGGTGGAGGAATTCTTGAGTTCAGGAGCTGGGAGGACAACAGCAGCGTCTGACTGTTTGGAAAACAATTTACAGTTTACAAAACACTCTTTTCCCTTATCTCATGGGAGTGCTCGGTGCCACCCTGTGAGGCAAGCAGGGCGGGGACCATCAGCCCCAGTTTACAGATTGAGGAAAAAGAGGATCCTGAGGATGAAGTCACTGCCCTGGGGCCACCAGGCTGGAGGATGGTAAGACTGGACAGGGAGGAGAACAGGACTTTCAAGAGAGCATCCAGACAACCCCTCCCTGAGGGGAAGGAGAGGATGGGGTGGCCCCAAGTTGGAGAGCACTGGCCCAAACTACAGCTTGCAAGACAAGGGAAACTTGTTCTGAAATGGGTACACGGGTGCGGGCACAAGCAGAGGTGTGCATGGAGGGGTGTTTGTGCATGGAAACACGGGTACATGCACGTAAGGGGTGCGTGTATGGGAGTACAGGGCACAGGCAATGTGGGGATGGGAAATGTGTGTCAGCGTAGGGCCATGGGTATGCCCTTATCTCTAGGCTCTGTGACGTTGATTTTAAGCCCCTCAGAGGATAGGACCTAGCCATCTGTCCATTTATTCATCCAATATTTTCTACTTCCCTGAAGTGCCCAGCAGAGAACTGGGCATAGAGCGGTCCCCAAGAAAAACTGGGGGTCTTGCTGGCACTTCTCAACCTGTGACAGCCTTGTCTGGGCAGGTGACCAAGCCCCAACTCCTCTGCTCAGACCTCCTCTCCCACTGAGGCCCCATCTCCGCTGTAGGAGCCGTCAGCTCACATTGCCCGGAGCCGTGAAAGCGCTCTGTCTGCCTTCCTAGTGCTTCAGACAGAGCTGGGGTGTCTGCAGTGACTCTGTAAGACACAGCCTTGGGACCAGCCTCCAACACCCTTCTTCAGCCACCACCCAAGCCAGAAAAGGCCACCTTCCCAGGCCCACATGCACACCCACAGAGCCAGTGTGCACATCCAGCTCACCCCAGGGCGGGCTCTTCCCAAGTCAAAGTGTTTACAGTATCAGTCACACTCACACACACACACACGAGGCCCCAAGGCCCTGGCCTGGACCAGCAGCCTCTCCCACCTCAGGCCGACCTCCACACTCCCAGCCAATTAACCTGCAGCCCAGGCCAAGCTGCTCTGTGGCCTCTGCAGGAACACCCACCCCTTCCGGGGGAAGAGAGCTGGTTGGTAATCTCTCCCAACAGTGAGGTGGCAGCAAATTAAGAAATATGAACTCTGGATTTCATGACGGCCCACAGCCTGAGAAACAGCCCTATAGCCAAGGGAACCTCCCAGGCCAGGGATCCACTTCCTCTCCCTGCCCTGTGGGCCACTGCAAGTCCCAACATTTCTACTTTCTTAGGATTCCAGCTTTGTTCAGCACCAGAGGATGGAGAGGAGAGAGGTAGAAAGGACTGCTTTGTCCCCCCACACATACCTTCTCTCCCACCTCAGGGATCTCATTCCAGCCTCAGGGCTGCATTAATGGGCTGTTGATTACATCACAGTGCACATGCTCAATGCCAAACACTCAGGCAGCAGGACTGAACAGAATGCTATAAGAAGATATAACATTCTAACTAATACATAGGAGTTCCCATTTTGGATCAGCAGATTAAGAACCTGACTAGTATCCATGAGGTTGCAGGTCCGGTCCCTGGCCTCACTCAGTGGGTTAAGGATCCAGAGTTGCTGTGAGCTGTGGTGTAGTTTGCAGACACGGCTCAGATCTGGTATGGCTGTGGTTGTGGCGTAGGCCAGCAGCAGTAGCTCCAATTTGACCCCTTGCCTGTGAACTTCCATACGCCGCAGGTACAGCTGTAAAAAGAAGAAAAAGAAATAAACACACAAATAATGAGTTTGCGACTCATTATTACTTTCACCGTGAGAAGCCCAGTTCTCTACAGAGGAAAATTATGGATGAGAAAAAGCACTTTGAACTTACTAAACCCCCTCCTTGATAAGAGTTTTCAGCTCGGCCATATCTGAGGTCCCTTTTGGCTCCCAGTTCTGTGATTATTTGGAATTATTTTCCCATGTGGACATATCTCCAATTTTATGAGAGACACCACTGGTAGAGCAGAATTCATTTTACAAGTAGTTGTAGAGACCATCCTGCCTCATACTATTAGCACAGTGGTGGTTTGGTTTTGTTCCTGGCCATACCCACAGCATATGGAAATTCCCGGGTCAGGGATCGAATCGGTGCCACGGCTGCAACCTATACCACAGTTGTGGCAATGCAGGTCCTCAACCTGCTGCACCACAGCAGGAACTCTCAGGGGTTGTTATCAACATACCTCATTCACCTTGGCCCCTGGTCAGCTAGTGGGACCCTTGCTGATTGCTTTCCCTACTCAGAACAGAGGCAAGAGCCTCAGAATAGGGTGGGATAAGCTGACCTCAAGTTCAAGGTTCGTTTTTTTTTTTTGTCTTTTTGCCTTGTCTAGGGCTGCACCCATGGCATATGGAGGTTCCCAGGCTAGGGGTCTAAATGGAGCTGTAGCTGCTGGCCTTCACCACAGCCACAGCAATGCGGGATCCGAGCCACGTCTGCGACCTACACCACAGCTCACGGCAACGCCGGATCCTTAACCCACTGAGCAAGGCCAGGGATCGAACCTGCAACCTCATTGTTCCTAGTCGGATTCATTAACCACTAAGCCACGACAGTAACTCCTCAAGTTCAAGGTTCTAAGCAGGAATATCCTTCTTTTTTCAGGGCTGCACCCACAGCATATGGAGGTTCCCAGGCTAGGGGTCCAATTGGAGCTACAGCTGCCAGCCTACACCACAACCACAGCAACGCCAGATCCAAGCCACATCTGTGGGCTACACTATAGCTCACGGTGACGCCGGATTCTTAACCCACTGAGCGAGGCCAGGGATCGAAACCGCAACCTCATGGTTCCTACTCGGATTCGTTTCCTCTGCGCCACGACGATGGGAACTCCCAGGAATTTCCTTAAGGCCTCAGTACCTTCCTTATAAAACCACTCTTCCTCTCCTCACTGACTTCACCCCCTCCCTCCCCACAAGGGTACCCATGCTATTTGGAGAGTTGCTGGTCCTGTCAAATCTAACTTTTTAGCCACAGTTTGAAATTAGAGCCTCAGACATGTGCTGTTATTCTCTCACACACTCGTTTTCCCAGCTTTGGTAGCTCATTAAGGGAACCAATGAAATCAATTTTGCAGCTATGGATTAGCTGGCTCTGTGCCAGATCAGCCCTCACTTCATTAAGCTCCGGCCATATCCTGTCCTCTGTCTCACCCTGTCCATTTCCTGCTCCTCCTCAGAGGCTGAGTTCCAGGGAGGTCAGTTCACATGATGCTACTGACCCCAAACGCCCAGGTGAACGCCCCGGGACTGAAGCAATCAGGTCAGCGTTAGCACACCCTTTGTAAAAACTGTCCCTCCCTGGTGCTTGGACTGTGCTGTGTTGACCATAGCACTTGGTCACAGATACCATCTCTTTCAGTATTCACCATATCCTGAGAGGAACCAGCATCGTTCTTTTCCTGTGGGGAAACCGTGACTCTAAGAGGTTAAGTGACTTGCCCAAAGTCACACAGCTGGGTAGTGAGAGTCAAAATTTGGATTCAGACCTGCTGGCCTCTAGGCAGTGGGACGATGCAGGCAGCTGCTTTGCTCCTTTTATAAGCGGAGCTTGACCTCACATCCCTGAGGCTAGACCAGGCTCTGCCACTGGGTGGTTATTATAAACGTGGCGGGTGTTCACAGAGCCCTTGCCATGAACTGGGCACTTTACACCTGTTAGCTCTTGCCCTTCAACAATGGCATCATTGGCCATCATTTTTAGCTGAAGAAACTGAGGATCAGTGATGTTTAATAGCTTCTCTGGGTCACACACAGGGTTCACACATGGCTACCTCCAAGTCCACAAGTTCTTCGGGAACCAGGATTAACCCTCATGCCTGCTCCTTTTACAGATCTCTTCCCAACCCCTGCAAACATTTTATCAGCCCCGCTTGAGGGCCAGGACTGGAGCTGCACTGGGAATGCTGCCACAGGCACTCTGTCTTCAAGGATTTGGGGTCTGTGGATGAGTTCCGGCCACTTGGGATGCTTGATGAGGATGCAGGCCCCAGAGAACTAGGTCTGGCTCCTTTTCTTCCCTTCTGCTTTCTTTCCAGAACCAGAACCTGGTAAAGCAGGAAAGATGAGGAAGCGCCCCTCGAGGGAACCCAAGAACAAAGATGGCCCCCCAAGAGCTGCTCCCATTCCAGGCCCAGCTGGGGTACCTGACGCCCAGGAGAAGGGGCAGAAGTATCTGACTGGCTGGGAGCCTTGCTAATCGCCTCCCACCAGAGTCCTGGGCAGAGTTCTGGGCGAGGAGGGAGTGGCTGGGCCTCCAAGACCAATGTCTTCTCCAAGCCCTGCCAGCAGGACAGCCAATGCACAGTTTGAAATTGTCACGTCTCAGGAACACAAGACTCCTTCAATTTGCTAAATTTTGGTGGCTTCAGTTTGTCTGCTTTCCCAATAGCCCTAGAAAACCTGGCAACAAAGGCAGAAGTGCCAGGTCTGGAGAGGAATAGAGAGGAATGTGGGAGAGGAAGAATGCTTCCAGAAAGAGGGAGTTAAGCTAGGCTCCCAGGCAGGGAGGGAGAGGACAAGTGGAAATACGAGTGTCAGCTGGGGCAGGCCCAGGGTGGCAGTGCCCCAGCCCAGGGACCATACACAATGAAGGACCAGCTCTGGCCACAGGGCTCCAAGGTCAGACAAAGCTGCATGCCAGATGCACAGGCCAGTTCCATCCTCCTCTCGCCTGTGGTTTTAGGGAGGCCATTGAACTTCTCCGGGTCTCATTGGCCCAATATGGGAAGTGGGGACAGGGACAGTATTTATGTTTCTAGGTGGCCATGAGGATGGAATGAGAATGCATGGAGAGCTCAGATCAGTACAGTGCCAAGAAAACAATGAGCGGAAGGTTTGCTTGGCTTCAGCATTCCCCTGGGTCTTGCCCTGAGGTGGCCTCATGCTCTTCATCTTCCTGTTCTCCAGAATCTGGGGAAACTCGGGTGCAGCCTCTTGGACCCAGAGACACAGACTCCCTCCAATCCAGCAGGTCTCAGATCCTGAGATGGGCAGGGCTGGGCTTTGCTAAAGTGGACCAAGAATCAAGTGTCTGTGGATCCTGTTTGGCTGTGAAAGGCTTAGTAAGGAGGAGCAGACCCTCCAGTATGGGGAGACCATGGCTGATCTCTGGGGAGGCACCCTGGGGCATGGGAAGCAAGGCTGAGAGCTTAGGGACCTGAGCCAGGGACCTACGCCAGCTTTGGCAGGCCAGAGGAGGGGGCACACCCCGACTCTCCCACGTGGCAGACACCTTTACATCCTCAACTCCTTCACACATCCTTTTGAGCAATGTCCCCTTCTGCAACGTGTGTGGTGGTTGGGCTGATCCCCTCACCTCCCTAAGCCCCAGCTCCTCCTCTGTAAGGCGTGCAGTTTCCTTACAAATGGCTACAAGGGGAAGGGCAGGCAGGTCTGAGACTATCAGCACCTGCTTTACAGGTAAGGAAAGAGGCCAGAAAAAGCTATGACCGTCTCCCTCTCCCAGAGGTTACACACAGTAAGTGGCAGGATCAGAACTACTTCTACCCCAGGCAGGTGCCAGATCCCAGCATTCCACCCACAGCCTCCCTACAGGGGGCTGAGGAGAGGCACCCTGTAAGCCCCCTGAGTGCATACTCAGAGGGTCCAGCTTCTATTATCCTCTAACTTCATAGAAGACAAAAGGATTTTTCTCCCCCAATCAGCTACATAAATTGATGATATGTTATCCTGGTTCTATTTCTTCTAAGACAGCGTAAAAATAAGACGTCTTCATTATAAGACTTGAACATTTTTAGAAAACACAAGGGTTTTAGTCTAATCTCAAAAATGTCTCTTCAGTGGCTCCTCCTCAGGAAGAGGACCCACCTCAGCCACAGAGTCGGTGCCCCCAACTGGCCAGCTGTGCTGCAGTGATGCCCGCAGAGCCTGCATAGGGCTAGAGGACAGGCACCACCTGCGCTCAGCAGGTGCGAGGAAGGCCATGCCCAGGTGACCCCTGCTGTGGCACTCAGGTGGCCATGCCTCTGGTAAGCTCTAAGAAGAATGACAGCTGGTCTCTCTCCTGGAGGAGATGTTACAAAGATGACAAAAAAATAAGAAAGGGGGGGAGGGTTGGGAGGGTGCACCCTGCCCCCAGAGACCTGTCGAGAGACCCTAGGGAATCTTCTGACCCCACCCCCTAGACCCGACACCCAACATCACTTCAGCTCTGCATCTCTCCCACTTCCCTTGGCTTCATCCGTGTCCCTGCAGCTCCCCACACAGGCCTGGGGAGTACAAGCAGCCACTTCCCTACCAGGGCCCCTCCCAGGGAAGGCCGGGAATCTCCATGCCTAGGCTGCCGGCCTCCCTGGGCCCCCCCGCTCCCCGCCCTCTCCTGCTCCTGTTCCGTTAGAAGACTCCCAGGCCTCCGACACCCCGCTGGCTCCAGGGAGTAACATGGTCTCTGGAGCCTTAGCCGCGAAGAAGGGGAAGCAGAAGACGGAGGAAGGCCTTGCCCTCTGGGAGTCCAGAAAGGCGGCTGGCAGCGCTGAGGGACGCTCCAGCCATGGCATTGGGCTGCAGTGACTCATCCCCACTCTCAGGCTTCCTCGGCTTAAGGGCACACCCTGGTTTAGGCCCAGGCTGACTCAAAGATTGAACTGGGCCATGGAGTGTACCGGAGAGGAGGCTTCAAAACTGAGTCACAACCCCAAAGTTCCTGTCCCCAGCAGAACACATACACTGCTGGTGGTGTCATCACAACTGACTGTCCCCCTGCAACACCAGTGCTAGCCTGGCTTATGAGAACCATCTTGGGGCACCATCTAGACCGCCTCCGTGCTGTCTGTCCTCTTGCAAGAGCAGCCCCAGCAGGGGGCAAGGTAGGCCCCACCACCTGCCTGCTTTCCTGGCACTGCCCATAATCACTGCTCACCAACAGCCAGAAGGGGGACACCTTTAAAGCAGAGGGCCCAGCCCTCTGCCCAGCAGATGAGCAGACCAGCCTGGGAGAGAAGCATGGCTCTTGATCCCCACTGAGCCTGGAACACAGAAAAGGATGGCTGAGGGCCACAACTTGGCTGCCAGACAGGCCAGGGTTCCAATCCATCCGGGGCATATCCTGCTATGTGACCCCGAGTGAGTTACTGCACCTTGTGAACCTCAGTCTCTGCATCCATGAAACGGGGGTGATAACAGCCTGCTCTTAGATTCTGCTGTTGTGTTTAGCGTTTTAGGAAGCACTGAAGGGATAAGTGTGTGCTTTTATCCCCATCCTCCAAGCCCCACCTCCCACCCCTGTGCCACTGCTACCAGACAGCAGGGAGAGCACCAGCCAGTCTATGGCCCCATCCTGAAAAGAGGGCTTGTTTATGTTGGGTTTTGGAACAAGCTATGATCCCTTGGAGGCCGAGCCCTTAGGAATGAGACGATGAATGTGGCAGGTCAAGGCCCTGGCCCTTCATGCTCCTGAAAATAGACTCTGAGCTTCACGGAGGTTGGGGGAAGGGGAGGGGGTCAGGAGGAGAGTACAGGTCAGGGAGCCAGCTGCTCTGTGGTGCTCGTCTCAGCTCGCGCAGCGGGCTCACAGTTCTGCCTCACATCTCAAGCCCTCCCAGCCCCTCCTCAGGCTCCTTCAGCTGCTTTGAGGCTCTGGCCCGTTCTCTCCCCAACCTCAGCCAGACTCCTTGGGAGTCACAGCACTCTTGGTCTGGTCTTGGATCGCTGAGCCATGAAAGGAGATCCACATAGCAGAGGCCACAGCCAAGGCTGACTTCCCACACTCCACAGGGGACGCCTCAGGTTACAGGCTTAGCCCAAATGCTCCTGACGCCACTGCTCAGCTGCCAAGGCCGCCGGCACCTGGTCAAGGCCAGGAGCAGGAGGAAACACTGTAAGCGGTACAGCCAGGCACTCTCCTTCCTGCCCTCCCCCCACCCTGCCACAGGGGGTGGGGCAGACCTTCAGAATGACTAGGATGAGTCCTGAGCAACTGACCAGTCCCCATCTGTCCTCTGCCTGCCCTCGGCCTATGGGCTGTGGGGAAGAGGCAAGCCAAGCCTAAAACGCATGAGCCAGACAGAGAGTGGCAGGGCCTGAGAGGGGCGAGACGGCCACAGCAGGAGAAACAGAGATGGGAGAGAAAAAAGGAGAGAGTCAAGGAGGCAGAAGGAAAAAAGCAACACAAAGAGAAAGTGGCAGAGACAAAGCCTTAGTCTAAAGAAAAAGGCAACCCTAATCCCAAACACGTACAAAAAAAAAAAATATCTATCTTCTCTGTCTCTGGCCTGTCCATTGCTGAAAGGCCTCCTGAGGCTCCCTGTTCCCCAGCGCAGCCGGGTGTGCCAGCCCTAAACACACCCCCACGTTCCCACACAGCAGGATTTTAATCACAATTACACAGGGCCTAATCCACTTAGTTCCAAAAGGGCAGGCGGATGGGGAGGAATTTCTTTCACACCATTCTTTTCATCTCTGCAAGGGGCTGGCTTCCCCAAGTGCAGGATGAGGGCTATGGAGTCCTCCTGAAGGCCAATAATGTGTCTCGAAAAAAATGCACCCAGGCTGCTCCAAATGAGAGCTCTGCCTCCGATGGTGTCTGCTGGCCCGTGCTGTTTCCCAGCATGAACCTGGGGACAGTTAGCTACGGAGACTGAATCCTGCTTCCCACCACGTATTCAAACCCAGCGTTCAACTGCACCGCAAAGATGATGATTTTGCCAAAAAAATTCTGAAACTGTGTTTTTCTAAGGTCACTCGGGGAGAAAGTAGCAGGAAGGACTTCAAGCTCAGAGTTCTGTTCCTCTCTCGACTCCAGGAAGCCTCTGGTGTGGAGCCACAAAGGACCTGGAACAGGTCAGCAGGGAGCTGGGAGGGAACAGAACTAAAGTTCTCCTGGGAAAACACACACGGGAGCCTGAGGGAGTCCATCGGAGCCATGGTCTCCCTGCCCTGAGAGCAGCAGCCCCTGCTAGCCAGGTACGGCCCCGGGGCACAATTTTACAGCACAGATGTGCTGGGAATGGGCCCTCACTTGGGGATGAGCACCATCCCCGGTCCGTGCCTGGTGGCCATCACCTTGGACAAATGGCAACCAGTTGCCAGGCTGGGACCAAAGGAGGCTGGGGGGTGGGGAGGGGTGGGCTGCAGAGTCGGATGCTCCAGCGGCTGCCCTCTCGAAGGGATCTCCTATGAGGATGTCCCAGGGAAGGCCTGGGAGGAGATGAGGGACCAAAGTAGGAAAACAGCCTCCCGAAAGGCAAACCTCAACAGACCTCTGCTGTCATGGAGATTAGGCCCTGAACTGAGCAACAGCCCACGTGATCCAGAAGCCCCTACAGCACCCCTGGCAACAGCGCTCCACAAGGGTCCTAGTGATGCTATGAAAGGAAGCTCTGGGAGAAGGAGGGAAGATTTTTGCCTACCTAGTGAAAGACGGCACCCGAGACAGAGGCCTCTGGTGGGACGAGTTATTCATCTGCGTGGTGGGCAAATGAGACTGATGTTAGAAAAACATGGTTTCCGGATTTTTTTGCAAAATCATCATCTTTGTGGGGCAGTTGAATGCTGGGTTTGAATATGGGGTGGGAATCAGGATTCACTCTCAGTAGCTAACTGGCCCTGGGTTCCTGCTTTGAGACAGCACCAGCACATCTGAGTTGCGAGACAATCACTGCGGACCATTTTTCCCCATCCTTCAAGCCCTATGTAAATGCCTCGTCTTCCATACAGCCTTCTGGTCCCTCCACAACTCCCCAGGGTTTGTTGGGGCCTGGACACGAGCCCTGCTGAGATCAGCCACATCCTATCAAGACTGGGAATGGAGACGTGGTCCTCCACAGCAGGTGCTGAGCTGTCCAAACCAGGCATGTTGTCACACATACCCTGTGCCCTCCTCTGTCATTAACATCCTTCTCAGACCAGAGGCCTGCACTAAAGCTGGCAATCTCTTCCAGAAAACCTCTCCTGGCTGCCCAGTCCTGACAGTTTCCTCTCACCCACTCACTAACCTGGCTTCCTACTGGTGGCACCCTGAACTCTGCTGGGCTTGGCTTGTCTGGGATTCACAAGGCTTGGGACAAACTATACAACCTTTCTGAGGCAGTTTCACAGCCATCCGCGTCCTTGTGCACTGACCTTGTGGGTCCTATACAGTGAGGAGAGTCAGACAGATGTAGACAAAGAGCAGCGGCATCACTTGGGGCCCAGTGGAGCTATGGAATGAATACATTGCCAGCATTCTTCCCACAGCCAAGTCTCAGAGACCCTGCTGTGTCCCCACAGACTTGCATGGCATAAGTGGACTTAGGTTCTAAGACTCTGGCATCAAACTGCCTAGGCTCACTCACCCTGCCACTCACCAGCTCTATACCTTGGGCAAGTTGTTCACCTCTCTGAATGTAAGTGTCTTCATTCACAAAATGGGAATGACGAGTTAGGTAAGATAACATGTATTGAACACCGGGGATAGGGTCTGCCAGAAAGAATGCTCTGGAAAACTGTTAGCAACTTAACGAGAATATTAGAATCCACAACACCAAGGCTTAAAGCCTAGAGAGATGCCATCAGTTCCTGAGTGGGATGGAAATAAGGTTATGGAAGTCCCAGAAGAGGGGATCCTGACAGCAGGCTAGGAGCGCAGCTTCTAAAGCTGCAAGCGAGGCCAGTTGGACAGGGTGTGAAGCATCTTAAAACAAGCCACCTCAGCCACACCCCCCACCACCACCAAAGCCCACTATTTGCATTTCTCAGGGTTTGAGTCCTTCCCTAGACACTGCTGGCAGTTTAGAAGGCCCTACTTGAGTGTGGCAGTGCTTGAGCTCCTCAGATTCTTCCCTTCCAGGAGAGGGGCAGCTTGGGAAGATGTTCAGGTGCAGTAAAACCACTCCTGGGGACCCTGCTACACAGGGCCGCCAGCCCTCCACACACTTCCTGATTTGTTGACTCAGTAAACAAAGACACCTAGCAGAGGCTGATCTGACCGGTCTGGAGATGAGATAGGTGAAGGGGGACCAGCTGCCAAGTGAGAAAGTACCTGGCCTTCCCAGCAGCCCCACCCAGCCTCAAATCCAGCTCCACAGCACCAGCTTCAACAGGCCAGCCCCACCCACAGAGCACCGCAGGGATCTCCTGAGCAGGCGGACCCAGCACCCCAACACTCCGTTCTTTGAAAAAGACGGGAAGAGGAGGGCCAGGAAGCGCCAGGGGGGCTCCAACATTTTTCAGTGGACTCAGAGCCCAGAGAGTATAGGGGCAGGAAAGACGACTTCCACTGCAGACCCCCTCAGTCTCCTCAAGGCTTTGTTTTTATTTATTTAGGTGTGCCACTGTCCCTTCTGCCTGTCAGGAGGCCAAGGACCACAAGTAGGCTTGGCAGGAAGTCACGAGGGGAGGAGATAATGACCTCTGCTATAATCCCCATCCCAATCAAGCCATGTGACCTCTCCTGGTCCAGGTCCCGATTTTCATATATGGGATAAGGTTAGAAGGGCTGGGTGTTGGATGAGATGGGATTGCCGATGAGTCTGTATCCAGTTAGAAGTGAAACTAAAGGGTAGTAATTAGTTAGGCCTGGAAGGAGTCACAAGCAAGAAGAGGTCAGCATGAGGCAGTCCCCCACCCCAGATACTTGGCAGGGAGACCTCCAGTTCCTGCCAAAGGGACGGCAGCAAGTGCTAAGAGTGAAGCAGAGAATGGAATGACAGCACTGTGGCAGAAGCTGGCCTTGGGAGAGACCTGCTGAATATGAACGAGGCCAGGATGGACCAAGCCAGCAGTCAGGGGCTGCCGGAAAGGGGAAGAGGCCCAGCTCCCCAGGAAGGAGGAGCCTGCTTCTCTATGGCCCCCAAAGAACAGCAACAGCTACAGGGACATCAACCACAGCTCTTCCTGTTTTATGAGTGCCGGCTGTGTTCCAAGTTTCAGCTAGGCACTATCTGCCACACTGAGCAACAGGACCAAGAGGACAGGCATGGAGGAAGGTGAAGACACTAGGCCTGGACCACCAAGAATGGCAGAGACAGCCTGCACATATCCAGGTTACAAGACAAAGACAGGCCAGCCTGGGAACCTGGGATGTAGTTTTGTGGAAGCAGAACGGCACAGAGCTCAGCTGACCGGGGGTAACTGGTTAGACAGAGGCAGAGAGGGGGCTGAGACCCATTCATGGCCTGGCTGAGCTCCACCTACCTTCCCAAGGCTAGATCCCTCACTTACAGGTACGATGTGCTAGAGGTTGTGCTCGTCCCATCTCGGAAGACAGTGAGGACCTGCTTAGCCGGGGAGAGACTTCTAGGCTTGGTCACTGGAGGGGGTGGGGGGTTGGCAAGACCACGAAGATGCTGCGGTTGGGGGTGGGGGCACATCTAATCCATGTTCCCCTTGAGGGCCAACCACCAGGTCCGGAAGGTGCTACACCAGTAGCCCTAGACTTGCTCATCCAAAAAGCCTAAAGTTCTAGGCCTGCCCCAGTTCGCTGTCCAGAACAGAGAGCTTTGAGGCCCTAGATTCAAGAAGAGATGCTTAGGAAGTTGTTGCACTCAGAAGTCACTTGTCAGACACGGCACTTATGGGGAAGGGCCTGGGTGCAAGCCTGCTTAAAGCCATTGCTGCCTGGGCCCATGAATTCTGGCCTCCCACTCCAACCCTGCCTCACTCACAGCATCTGGAGTACCACAGGGGCTGGTCAGAGCTCAGCCCTGGCTTGCAAGGCCAAAGCCTTGATTTTAAGAGGAGATTCTCTGGCCTCGGTTAGCCCCTTGCCCACCTGGACTGCGCCGGGTGTCCCAGCAGGGGTGAAAGGACCAATGATGATGCTGAGGGACAGGAAGAAGACCCTCAGTTCTCACCTCTTTAGCTCCATCTCCCCTCAGAAGAGCCGCCTTTTTCCTGAAGGACTCAGAGAATCCCCTGCCTAGGGCTCCAAAAGGGCCCCCCAACCCCATTCCACAGCTGGGTTAGTAAGCAAAGAAGTTGTGCCTAAGATCCAGCCTCACCAGCCCAGCCATGAGCATCCTCTGGACCCATCTTTGTGGTCTCCTCCAAGATCACCTGGGGAGACGACCCTCTCTATCAGCCCTAGCACCACTGGTAAAGACACAGGGAGCTGGGCTCAGGTCCCTGCTAGGATACTTGCAGACTCTGTACCCTAAATAAGTCCTGTAGCCTCTCCAGGCCTGCATCAGGCCCTATACCAATTATTCTACACACATCATCTCATTCCAAGCTCACACCAACTCCTTATCTTATCAACCCTTAAGCAGAAACCTGATTTCAAGAATCCAAGGTCATGGAACTGGCAAATGCAGGCCAAAAATGAGAGTTACATCTGTGGGACTCTGCACTTGGGCTCATAATTGCAATGTCTACAAAATGAGAAGATCTTTTGCTGTATTCAGACCTCTAGGAGCCACTCTCCTTGCCACGTTCTACCATTCAGGTTGCCATTAGCACAGGTTGCAATTAAGTAC
This sequence comes from Catagonus wagneri, assembly GCA_004024745.2. Taxonomy (NCBI): domain Eukaryota; kingdom Metazoa; phylum Chordata; class Mammalia; order Artiodactyla; family Tayassuidae; genus Catagonus; species Catagonus wagneri. The sequence continues at coordinate 33,936,075 of PVHT021183699.1, read as the reverse complement.
ATTTCCCAGTGATGATCCCAGATTCAAGGGATTCTGGGTGTGGGGCAGGGTCCTTAGCCCAGAACTATATGTATTACCTAAGCCAGAACTACACAGCGAGATCAGCCACCCCCAGGACTCCCTGGATTCCACCTGTATCAGTGAGATCTCAGCCTGGCCTACAAGGAGCCTCTGGTGTGATGTGGCTAGCCGCCTGGTTTGCCTCTGCCCAGGAAACAGGGTGGGTCAGACTTGGACAGGACCTGCCCCTTTCAACTTGGGTCTGGTGAGTCAGCTGGAACCCATCAGCAGCTCCTCTCCACAGAGGCTCCCACCACTCTGGCCCAGGCAGGCAGGGGCCACAGGAGAATGTAGCCCCACTCCAAGCTTTCATGGGGGACTCAGTTTCAGGTAGGAAGAAACTTAGACCCATTCCAATCAGAAGAGCTTCTCACCGAAGGAGCAGCCAAGTTGAATGAAGGCCCTCCTTGGGCCCAGCCAGAAACCCAGAGTCAGGAGCCACTCCTTCCCTGCTTCCGGGTACAGCAGGCTCTACACATACTGACTCCACCCCCCTGCTCTTTGGACATCCTGAGCTGAGCTAGGATAAGCCTCAGTTTCCCCAGCTGTAAAGAAGGGAGGCCCAGGAGTCTGTTCTTACCAGGCAGTAAGAGGATGAAAGAAGATGATGAGCATAAGAAGCTTAACAGAGGCCCCGTGCCCACAGGCCTCTACCTTTGGGGTCTATGCGTCACCCACACGGCAGTGAAGGGTCACTGACCTTCAGGGCACACTTCTGCCCAGTGCGCCGATGGAAACATTCCAGCACCTTGCCGTTCACACCCAAGCCCAGCACCTGCTTGGACAACTGGTAGTCGTCGGTCACTGCGTACTTCTTGGGCTCGCGCCGCCCCCCGAGGGCCGGAGCGCCTGCTGAGCAAGGGCCGCAGGGTGCACCTGGCGGGGGCGCAGGGCCCCCCTGATCCTCTGCCGTCTCGACATCCATAGCCCCCGCGGGGCGCTCAGAGGCGGCCCCAGCCTGGCGTGTCCAAGGCCACTTGGGGAAGAAAGGAAGAGTGAGTTCCGCTCATATTCCTTCAATACAGCTCAGCCTTGGAGCCCCTGAGCCACACTAGGTTTGGGGCCAGGGACAGGGCTGGGAATGCCAGGCGAACTGCCGGAGTGTACGGAGGCGCGGCAGGGGGCGGTGGTCGCGCAGAGGGGCACAGGAGAGTCCCGCCCGGCCACCCGTCAAGAGGGGAAAGGGCCGCGAGGTCCAAGGAGTGGGAGGTGGAGGACGCCCAGTGAAAATGTACCTGGCGAGGGCGTACCTGGCAGTGCACCCGGCTGCAGGGCCGGTAAGGGGTAGGGGAAGGCAGTCGCCGGAGCCGGCGGCCGCGAGAGCCCGGAGCGGAGCCGCGCAGCCGTCGGCCCACGTGACCGCCCCCCTCCCCGGCTGGTCCCAGACTAAAGGCCGGGCTCGGTCAGCCTTAAAGGGCCAGGCCGGCCTTGGCAGGATTGGGCGGGGCCCGCGGGCCCCGCCCAGAGCGACGGCAAAAAAGGGGGCGTGGCTTCTAGAGGGGGCGGAAACCTCCGAGGCTCCTCTCGTGGCCGGGTAGACCCCAGCTGTAGCGCAGCCTGCTTCCGCGTGGGTTGTTGGAGCCTCGAATTTTACCAGCCACCAAAGAAGTGGCAGCATAAGAAGTCTTGTTTCTCTTCCAGCCTCAGGTAGCCCCTTTAGTGGGGTGTTTTCTCTGCACTCTGCCAGGAGGGCTTCCAGTATAATTTGTAAAGCTTGCTATTTCCTCAGTGGTGGCCCACCGCCACCTGTCTAAAGTATTAATTTTTGCCAACGTGACAACTGATATGGAATTTTGTTATGATTCGCGACTTTCTAGTTCCTAGTGGTTCTGGGAGTCTCTCCCCTACCCTCCAGCTCCTGCTCACATTCCCCTGGGATTCAGCATCCGAAGACCAGAAATCCTAAATTCCCATTTGGTCAGATGGATCAAGTTTTCACCTTATGGTTTGAGCTTACGGTGTCGTGTTTTAAAAGCCTTCTTCTTCCACCCCAGTGAGAGATATTCTTTATTAGCTGAATGGTTTTCCCTTCTACATTTAGGTTCCTACTCTGAGCCCATCTTAGATTACATATATTGAACCTGTTTTCCTATCACAGGCTGTTTGTTAACTCTTATATCACAGATGAGGAAACTGAGGATCCCTGAGAGAAAACAACTTGTCTAGAGCTGCAGAATGTGTAGCTGTCTCCTTGGACAAATCTGCACTACTTCTGCACAGTCCTCTCACCTCCCATCCCAGAACAAGGTGGTTCACCTGGGACAAGAAAAGGGATTTGAAGGATCCCTATGTGGGCCTCTGCTGCCATCTACAGACCCTAGCAGGACTGCAGGAACCGCAGCCTCTGTCCCACCCTTAGGTTATCTTCTCTGTATATCCAAGTATCTCAAGGTACCCTCTGGCTTGGGAATTGGGGCCAGGTGAGTTCCCTGCCCCTATGCCGCAACACACACAGGCATGTGGACACCTGGACTTCAGGTCCAGGCTCTTTGGGACCACAGCTCCAGGAGAAAAGGCACCCTCTGTGCACAGGCTTTGAGCTGGATGGTGGGGGGCTCTCCCCTGTCTCCTTGAGGTGACCTTCAAGCTAGCAGGGTTCAGTAAGGTAGAGGCCCTGATGATAACCTCAACTTAACCATAATGAACTCTTCTTTTGGGCCAGACGCTGGGTAGGTGCCCTTTCTGAGCATCCCATGACCTCCTTGGGACTGGAGGAGAGAAGGCAGTACCAAACCCATGCAGCCTACACCACGGGCACACAAGAGAGACAAGCCCTGAGAGGTCAAGCAACCTGCCTGAGGTCAGTAGCCATTATGGCAGAGCCTCCATCTCAACCCCCAAAGAACTCCAGGGTCCAGTTCTCACCCTCAAACTATGCCTTCCTCTCATATCTACATGTACACGTTTTCACAAATGTTCATATATGCATACACATATGCACAATCACATCTTTACATTTTGCACATGCACAAAGAGACACACAGGCATGCACATACACAAAACACATACATACATTTATGCCTGGCTGGACCCAGGACCTCCAAGGTTCCACAGCTTGGAGGCTTGAGAAGGATTCGCCTTCTCTGATGGAGGCCACTGGTTTGAACTAGATGAACCTAAAGCTGAACAAGATCTCATTCTGGACAACCAGGACCCAACTCATAAGCAGAGGGCTGGGAGCTGAGGGTGGAGGCTGTCATAGCCAAGGATATCTCTGCATGCTGTGGTCTCTGAGCTATCTTATTTTCTAAAAATGGAGTTAGATTACAATGGTGCTAACATTTTTGTATTTTTAAAACTGGTCCCTTTTTACTAAAAATCTTAATTGCATAAACAAATCTTGCTTGTTATAATAAATTCAAACCATACTGAAATGTAAGAAATAAGCAATGGTGGTACCTCTCCCCTTGCAGTGTCCATATCAAGGCCAGTGCTTACACAAGCACACTGCACACAATCCCTGCATAGGTTCATCATAGACATGTGTTTCACACTGATCCAGGGAAGTCAGAAAGCATGGTTTCCCCTCACTGCTTACATTCATGTAAGCATCTGCCACCTTCACACTCACTGATGGGAGGACTCAGTATTGAGGATGGTGGGTCAAGGCAGGTTTGGGTTCATGGTGTCACACAGCCCTCCATGAAAGCTCTATGTTCAAGGGAGTGAGAGCAGAGAACTTTGGAATAGATTACAGTGACCAGGTGATCCAGTGAATGCCTGGGCAGGGTGGGGGTGGGAGCAGCTGAAGCCCCTCCCTCAACATACACACATACACACACACACACACACACACGCACGCACGCACGCATGCACGCACACACACACAAATGGACTGTTCTTTGGGGGAGAGGAAAGGCTACACATGTGAGAGTTTAGAAACCAAATGAACCAGACTTTGAGGAAGGCACTGCTGTGTGTTCTTGTGACCTGTCTTGTGACTGTTCTGGGTAGGGAGAGGCACAGAGATCCTGCAGCAAAGATCTCTGGGGTGTAGGGCAGGGATTTTTCTGGAGGGGAGAATCTAAGGAGTTGAGACACATTAAACCATGAGAGGAATTGCCACTGGATGGCAGTGTGGGCCCAGCAGTTGGGCAGGAGTGATTAATTAGCCGGCCAGAGGGACCCGCATCACCTGGGACAGACAGGCACCTGGGGCGAAATAGAGGGACACCACCGTCCCCAGCAAGTAGGGGCGATGCATAGTGCTGTCAAATTCACAAAGGGTAGTTGGAGGGTCCTTTAGGTTACATACAGAACTGCCCGTGGTGCTCTGATGTTGACTGGCCTGGAGGCAGGGAAGCTTCACTGAGGACCTGAAAGTTGGATCCTGAAGGATGCCTAGGATTTGACTTGTCACAGGAGCCTAGAAAGGAAGCAGGGGAAGGGGTAGGGCCCGTAAGATAAGGGGAATATCTATGGGGTATATATCTCTGTGCCTCCGTTTCATCACCTGTAAAGAGTAGGCGATATGCAATAGGGGGCTGAAATGGGGCTGGAAACTGCTGAAAGGATCTGGCACATAGTAAGTGTTCAGTAAAGTAGTCACAGTTAGAAGGAAGGGGTAGAGTCTTGGGATAGAGAGCTTGGGATTTTTCTCCACAGGGACCAAGGTTCAAATTCCAGCTCTCTTACTTGGCAGCTGTGAAGACCTTTTCTCTTCATAGTAATGTGGGGCAGCAGACAGTTCCTACTGGAGAAACGGCAACTTACACAGAGGCCCCATGCTGGCTCTCCAGGTGCTCCCCTCATCAAAGTGGGCAATGAGGTCACCACATCCATCCCCATCCCATGCAAGCAGCTTCTGGCCTTCTAAGGAGGGCTGGTGAGACTTCACTAAAGCTCAACTTCCCTTCAGGAAATTTACAGAGAAGTGGGTTCCCTGAGGTCAATTCTCATCTTACCAGTTATTTGTCATTTTGTCCTTTCCCTTTGTTCTCCATCCCCTCCTTCGTAGGGAAAGCTCAGCCCTATCTGCCCTGAGGAAAGCCTGGGTACTACCATTTAAGCCTCTGGACACTGCCAGAAGTCTGTCATCCCTGTTTGGGAACCTGAAGTTTACCTTCTTTCCAGGGAACCTGGGGTTATAAGGTACACACCAGGCAGGGGGAAGGGGGTGTGTGGACCCTGCCACTTCTCCAATTCTTTCCCTCTCCTCTGTCCCAAGGGCTTGGAGGAAGTATGTGCAGCCCCTATGGTCTTTCAAGATGTTCCCTGGTGAGTCCAGTGAACTAGGAAAAGGTAGAGAGGATCAGGGATAGGAGTGTAGGCTTCTGACTTTGTTCCCCGGGGCTCAGCATAGAGGGGGCAATACCAGCTGTTGAGGATCAAATGTGTCAAGTGCTCAGTGTAGATGGGAGGTGGGTGTCACTGCTCCAACTCTCTACCCTTATTATCTTACCTTCAGTTTATCTCTGGGTGTTTGGAGCTCCAGGTCTCTCTCCCACATTTTTAGGGGGCCCACCAACACAGAGACCTTTGTGGACTGTCCTGTGGGGTGAGCTGGGTCTCGCTATCCTTGCCTGCCTCAGATTTGTAGTCATTTCCTCCCTAATTGGAAGGCCGGCCAGCTTGCGGCAGAGGCTGGATGGCCTTGCCTGGTGCAAAGATTATGACGGTGCCTTCTCCCCCAGCTCTCAGTGAAAACGTTCTCACTTGGATCCCTTTGGCTGTGGTGGCCCCAGCCTTGATCCCCACTGACCAGCTGGGATTTCAGTACTCCCTCCGCACCCCATCCCTCCCCCAATGTTCCTCTCCAAACCATACCTCAAGCTACCCACTTCCCCACACACAGTCTTGGGGTCCAAGTGCAGCCCACAGGGAGCGCTTGCACACCAGACAGACCACCTTGACCTTGCCGCTAGCTGGGAGAGCAGGCCTTTGACCTGGCGCTCGTGCTGCCACTGGTTCTACAGAGAGATAAAGGCGAATGCCGCAAGGAAATCTGGGCTTGGGTCGGTAGAGCACCGGCACCTCCCTAGCCTTCTTCAGTTCCGTCTTTCCCTAAGGATCTCTAGGTCACGTTCAAACTCGCTTGGTCACGTCAGCCTAAAGTCCTGGAGCTGTAATTGGCCCTCCCTGACCACTCGGCTCCGCCTCTTTAACTGCGATTGGTTGTCACGCAGGACCCCGCCCCATTTTCCTGGAAAGTTCTTGGAAATCTGTCAAAGGTGTTTCCTTTAGTGGCCCTCCGCCCCAGTCTAGGGAGCCGACGCCTCCGCTCGCACCCCTCCCGGCCCGGCCGCACAGCCGGCGGTTCTAGGAAGACGTCGCTTCCGGGAAGGGCTGGGACACAGAGGACAAAAGATTAGGCTGCTTGCCCCGCCCCGCCTCCCGGCCCGCCCCCCGCGCCCTCTCCGCCTGCCTGCGCTGCCACCTCTCAGTCCCGGCCCGCCGCCCGTGCGCCTCGGGAGCCTGCCTTGTGAGCGCGATCCGCGCCCACTCGCACCCTTCAGCCGCCGCCGTCCGGCCGAGCCCCAGCTCCGGAGCTGCCGCTGCTGCTGCTGGGACATGGTCCTCTGCGTTCAGGGGTAAGCGCGGCTCTCCGCCCACGCCCAAGTCCGCGCCGGCACGTGGGAGAGTACTGGCCCCGTGCTAGCCACGGAATATGAAGGGGGCTTGACGGATTGAGCTTGATGGTTGAACTCGGAAAGACCTCTGGAGTGACAGCAGGGAATGGTGACAACATCGTCACTACCTCTACGGGCACTGTGGGTAGAGAAACTGGGGGTCGGCTGAAGACAGGAGAAACCCAGGGTGGACTAAGCTTGGGTTCTGGCTGGAGCAGGTAGAGGCCTCAGGTAGCCCATACCTCCTTTTGGGACCCGATCGCTGGACACCAGCCTGCTGACCCAGAGGCCTAGTGGTGACCTTGGGCCAGCCCCTGCCCCTCTCTGGACTGTCATCTGCTCTCCTACCACAAGGTAGCAATTAGGCTTTTCTTGGGTAGCCAGCATGAGATCCTGGCCTGTCCCCAGGTTAGTCCCCTAGGGGGTTAGTCCCCAAACCTGTCCCCTAGGTTTGGCCTGGTCCTGTCTGAGGCACCTTCACAGTGGCCTCACCCCTCTTTTTAGCCCAATCTGGGATCCCAATGTGAGAAGGGCCTTGGCTCCTGCTTCCCTTCTCCAAATTTCCCAAAGACTTGTGTGGGTGGGGTGGGGACTGAAGACAGAATCTTGGCCTCAGCTGAGTATTCTTGGCACATTCCTTCCGCCCAGAGCCTCAGCGTCCCCTTGAACCAAGGGGTCTGATGCTTTCCAGACTGATCTGATAGGAGCTCGGAAAGCTCCAGGGAGATGTGAGTAGGTGCTCCACAGCCAGAGTGAGCTGGGTGGCCCGGGGACTGCTGTTATCAAAATTGGCATGGTACCAAGTGAAGAAGGGTGGAAGGTGGGGCAAGGCTGACATGCCCCTTGCTCTGAGCAGTCCTGTTTCCAGGGTGGAGACCTAGAGGTGCTAGGAAGACTATACATACTTCTGTATTTCTCCCTGATTGCCTCCATCATCTCCCTTCCTCCTCTCTGAATTTTGGGACTCCTGAATACCTTCCCCCACCCCCACTGCCTTTGTCCTTGGGACCCATCCAATTCTGAGGTCCCATACTCTTTCACTTTGCTCCAACTGAAGGCCCCTTTGGAACTACAGGGCCAGCACTGGGTGACAGGGAGCAAGATTTTTAAGACTTACACACATACAGTCACAGACCAGTCAGTGTCCTCCTGAGGTAGGGAGCAAAGGACTCCCAACTGCAGGTCTGAGTTGTCAGCTTTGCTGAGGGATGATCCCCTCTCAGGGCTGAGTTCGCCCCACAGGCAGAACCTATAGGCTGGGATCCACAACAGGCACATACACATGCAGGCCACCCTCACCTGGAACACACTAGCCACCAGCACCACCATGACGATGACAAGGCTGTGGACCCACCCCTCCACGGATATGCACTCACCAGGAGCTTGTGGTAACCAATACAGCCATTCACACACCTGGATATGTGTCAACCCTGGAGGGTACCCACACCCACATGTGCCCTGCTAAGCTGGGCATGTCCACCTCCAGAGGCTCCACCCGGACTGACAGGCTAGCCGCCTATCATACTCCTAGAAGGCTCCTGGGCCTGAGCTGAGCTCTGGGTCCCTGTAGACCAGCCATCAGCCAGTCCCCTGGAACTCAGCCTCCTGCTCCCCAGGAGGGATTCCAGAGCTCCCAAGGTATAGCCAGAGTGGGGGTAGAAAAGTATGAGCAAGCTGTGGGGTGCCAGAGTCTTATGGCCCCTTCTTCTTAGGAGCAGTCATGGGCCCCCTGACTTGTTAAAATCTTCTAAGAGTCACCTATAACCTACACTGTCAGATCTGGCTCCCCTGCCCAGCTCCTGCTGCAGGCTCCTGCCTACCTCTTCCTGCCTCATAAGCAATACCTGGCCGTTTCTGCCCAGGCTGTCATCTCTGCCTACAGTGCTTTCCCCGCTCCTCCTTCCTTTGGCCTGGCAGACTCGGCTCAGGAGCAGGCAGACCCTGACTCCCCCATGACATTCTTTGCTTTTATGACCTTGGGTTATGAGCTGTCCTTTAGGGCAGGGCTGAGGATTTCGTTGTCTTGGTGTTTTGAGGGCCAGCAGGGGACCAGACCCAGAAATGAGGGCCAAGGATTTATTTTGTGACAAATGGGAGAGGACCAGCAGTCTCTTCCTTGGGAACCAGCGCCTTGCCCCGCACTCCCAGGAAGCCCCAGGATCGCTGTGCTGGGTGGGCTTCCTCTAAAGGGAAGCTACTGCTCAGACTGGGAATAGGGTGTGGCCAAACCCCTCGGTGTCTGGGATGGTGGGGCCCCTCACTGGAGGGGTGGGAAAACTGACATCTAGTGAAGAGCGAGGTTTGCATGAGATCATAGTGCCTGGTGGGGCAGGCTTGTTAGGGCAGGATGTGGAAAGTGGGATGAGTACCTTGCCCTTTGGTGGAAGTTCATATTTATGGGAGGTGGGACTTGTCAGTGCCTTTAGAGTCCACTGTCTACCCCAGACCCTCAGCTGGAAGGAGGGGAGAACAGGATAGGGGTCTGACCTGTGTGGGGAGATTATTCCAGCCTCTAAGCCGTGGCCAGTGTGGACCTACATACCTCTGACAGATACTCTTACCCCTGGGGAGATAGCATGTGACCCCAAACATCCTACCATAATCTTGGGGCCTCTTGGAGGACCCCACACATGTCCATCCCTTGGTTCAACCAGGACCAGTGCCATTTAATCAGCCCACCTCTGCCAGGAGGGCACCACTGTGAGGCCTCTTTGCACTGGATCCTACCAGTGTGGTGGGGACACCAGCTGGCCACCGTGAGCTACAAATGCCTATAGGGAATGATCTGTATATTGGGTTGGTGCAAATAGAGAGATTATAGCTGGTCCTCTGCATCTGCAGGTATGAAACCTATGGATACTGAGAGCCCAGTGTATTCATTGTACTATGCCATTCATATTAGGGACTTGCGCATCCACAGATTTTGGTATTCATGGGTGCTACTGGAGGCGACCCCCGCAGACACTGAGGGATGATTGTAATTACTGTTTAATAAAGCAGGAGGGTAGAGAAGTCTCCTTCAGAAGAGGGTTCATATGTGGGGGAAGTAATTAAGAGGGCTTTAGTGATGACAAGTGGGAGGTGGGGTTCTGGTCTCACTGAGCCTGTGGGTGGGCAGAGGGGAAACTGGGGCTTCTAGTGAGATAGACCAGCCAAAGGTCACATAGCCAGTCTGTGGCAGAGGGGGGGTCTCTGGTAATGGGGAGAGCACAGGGCTTCCACTCACTGCCTATCCACCCCCTTCTAGACCTTGTCCTTTGCTGGCTGTAGAGCAGACTGGGCAGCGGCCCCTGTGGGCCCGTTCCCTGGAGCTGCCCGAACTAGCTATGCAGCCTTTGCCTGTTGGGGCCTTCCTGGAGGAGGCAGCAGAGGAATCCCCAGCCCATCCAGAGAGTGAGCCTAAGGTGCTGGACCCCGAGGAAGATCTGCTGTGCATAGCCAAGACCTTCTCCTACCTTCGGGAATCTGGTGAGCCTGAGGAGGGAGGCAGGACTTGTCCTGGGAAGTCTGATGGGGGAAGTTTGGCTCTGCCAAGTGAGTACCTTGAAAGGCATGGCCCGCCCAGAAGAGTCTGATGGAGGAGAGGGAGTACAGCCCTCCCCAGGGAAGTGTGAAAGGCAAGGCTGAGCTCTGCCCTGGCCTGGGTTGGTGTCCCAGTTAATTTCCACTGTGACCAGTCTCTTATCCCCCTCTCCACTTGCCTAGGCTGGTACTGGGGTTCCATTACGGCCAGTGAGGCCCGGCAACACCTGCAGAAGATGCCAGAGGGCACATTCCTAGTACGTGACAGCACCCACCCCAGCTACCTATTCACATTGTCGGTCAAGACCACCCGTGGCCCCACCAATGTGCGCATTGAATATGCCGACTCCAGCTTCCGCCTAGACTCCAACTGCCTGTCCAGGTCGCGCATCCTGGCCTTTCCAGATGTGGTCAGCCTTGTGCAGCACTATGTGGCCTCCTGTGCTGCAGATACCCGAAGTGACAGTCCTGATCCTCCACCTACCCCGGCCCTGCCTACCCCCAAGGAAGATGTGCCTGGTGACCCAGCCTTGCCTGCAACTGCTGTGCACCTGAAACTGGTGCAGCCCTTTGTGCGCAGAAGCAATGCCCGAAGCCTGCAGCACCTGTGCCGCCTCGTCATCAACCGTCTGGTGGCCGACGTGGACTGCCTGCCACTACCCCGACGTATGGCTGACTACCTCCGACAGTACCCTTTCCAGCTCTGACCTGGCCTAGCATCTGCCTAGCCTCACCTCCTCACCCTGGAGGGGCCACAGGCCCGAGCTGGACTTGGGCTCCCACTATCCCTCCTCCAGTCACCCTGGTGCCCCTGTGCATCTGGCAGCTGGACCAAGAAGAGTCAGCAGGAGCAAGGCTGGGGCCAGGGGCTGGGGCAAGTGTCACAGGACTTGTCAGTGCTCCCAGCTCCCATGTGACTCCATTGTGGTGGGCCATGTGTCAGAAGAGAGGGAGACTGGCAGGACCTCTTTTTACCCCATGGGCTGGGCCCAGACCCCCACGCACCTGCCTTGGCCTCCTGAACTGTGTGGACTTGGCCAGCCCTGGTTTCTCAGTCCCCAGGGTGGGGCAGGCCCCCTCCATCCAGCCAGCCTCTGTCCCGAGGAGGATGATAGACAGAGGAACTGAAGTTGACAATGACAGTCCCCTAACGGGGGAGTCGGCCAGGCTGGGGGACCGCACAGTTATATAGTATTTATTTATTTATTCATTCTCCTTGGGTTGGTCTCTGGCTGAGACAACCCCACCTCTCTGCCCTGAGCCTTGAGTGCTCCAGAGACCCTCACCCTGCCCCAGCTTCTCTCGGTCCTCTGTTAGAGAGCCCCATCCTGAGATGGGTTTGTTGCTGGACCCAAGGCAGTCCTGGATGTCCTGGTGCTGACCCACACCTGTGATCGCGTCCACCCTCTTCTGCCCCCAGCCCTGTTTTGGGTGTGTGGGCAAATGGACAAGGAAATGGAGCCAAAGCATTAGCACCCAGCAAGGTCTGCCACTCACCGCCTCGCAGGGCAGAACCCCCTGTGCACAGAGCTGGTCTCCCTGGGGCACAGGCCCTGCAGAAGTGCCGGTGCCATGTCAGGGAGGGGCATGCTTAGTTTGAGGGCTGCCACTCCAGTTCTGTTGGGTCTGCTTCCTCTCTAGGAAGGCACCTGCACGTGAGAGGGGGAAAAAATACATATCTGATAAAACTTTATAAAATAATTATTACTTTAAAAAAAGTTTGGTAGTCTTTTTTTTTTTCACTAATTTTTCTGTGATGACAATAAAGTTGTACCTTCCATTTATAGAGCCCTCAGTGGGGCCTCTTTTGAATTCTGTTGTTTGTCCCCTTGGATCTTATCATTATCCCCCACTTTACATCTGGGTCAGCAGAGGCCCAGAGACTTATGTGGCCGAGCAGGACCTGCCAGGGCGCCCATTAAAGAGTGGAGGGGACAGGGAGATGCCTTTCTCCACCCACTCCCTCTTGTTCTCTTGGGGGGTGGGATACAAGGAGGTGAAGGCCAGTTGGACTGCCTGCAGGGTCACTTTGCCCAGTGCCAGGTGGTGACGGAGGAGCACCAGACCTGAGAGATGTGGAAACGAGGTGTCAATTAAAGCTTGAGAGTGGAGAATACTAGGGAGAAAGCTGCTGTGGACTCCTCCTGGGGGCAGTGTCTTTTGAGATGAGAAGGCCAACAGGCAGAGAAGTCAGGGCTAGTCATTCAGGGAGAAGGTACAGGGAGTGCAGAGGCACCAGGGTGTAACTGGGAAGCTCACTTTCCCGATCACAAGGAGGCCTGGGGAAGGGTCATTCTGTGCAGTGGGGAAGAATGATTGAGTTGACCATAGTGGCCAATAAGCTGGCAGGGTCTGGCCTTGGATGGGGATGATGGTCCAGGCTGGTTGGGGTTTGGGGGTTCTCACCTCTCACCCAAGGTCCTGCATACCAGAAGTAAGTGGGAGAACAATTAAAATGAACACACTCTCCATTATCTGCTGGTCTGACTTGGGAACACTTTGGCACCTGGAATCCCACTATGTTCTAAAATTTTCTACACCTTTGAGTACCTCATAGGAAAGCTCCCCTGAACCTCATTCAGTCTTTTTCAGTCTTATTTAGTTTATTTATTTATTCATGGCCACACCCATGGCACGTGGACGTTCCCAGGCCAGGGATGCCACAGCATCCACCCCAGCCACAGCAGTGACAGTGCCAGGTCCTTAACCCACCAAGCCACCAGGGAACTCCCAGCCTTTAGAAGTAGTTCAAGTCATTCTATTTTCTTAGCCCTTAGATAATTAGAAGTTGCAGATTAGAAGAGGCAAATGCCGGCAGGTTGAAGGCAGGAAGGTCTGAGGAGTGACATGTTGATGACAAGGAGGAGGCAGAAAAGGATGTAAAGCAAGAACTCTGGAGGCACAGAAACTTGGGGACATAGAAATACTTGTGGCAAAGAATGGCGCTGATTTGGGGTGAGAGTGGCAAAGAGGAAGGCGAGGGCTATCTTTACCAGACTAGTGCCCAGGCCCATGTGTCCTGCCTGGCACCCTCCCCATTGCTGGCTGCAGGACCCGCCAACACACCTCCTCCAGGTCACCATGGCCCTGCCCAGGAATGTCTTCAGTTCCTCATTGCTTCACCCTGGATCTCAGCCCCTTTGTGACTCCCAGAATGCTTGAGGTGACCTGTCTCTCTGCTCCACCTCCAGACCTGAGTCACCCAGTGTGCGGGTTGTGGACACAGAGGGGCCAAAGGCAGGCTATTCCCCACCTGGTACCATGGCCCAGACAGAAAGCTGCTGGAGCAAGAGGAAGCCCTTCATTGTCTACAGAGGGGAGACGTTGCAGGGTGACCGGCAGGTGCTGGCAACAGACAAGGGCTTTACACCTCATGTAATGCTCACCACAACCCCGAGAGTAGGTCTAAATATTACCCATACTCCACAGATGAAGAAACTGAGGCCCAGAGGGGACAAGGGACTAGCTGAGGTGAGGCACAGAGCAGAGCTAACCCCGCGGGGTACTACCTGCCCGTGTGCCCAGCACTGCTACATGAGGTGGCGAGGATGGCAGGTGGGCTGGGTGGGAGAGGGGGAAACAGGTTCAGGCAAGTCGTTCTTGGATGCTGGTTTTATCCCCTTGTGTCCCTGCCTGCTAAGGTCTCTAGAGCCATTGACCTGGCCAACAGGGTCCTAACCCCTTCCCCCTCCCTCAGCCCAAGCCAAGGTCCAGCTCTTGCTTGAGGTGAGGCTACCAGCTACTTCTGACCCCTGCTTTTTTTCTGCTTCAATCGTATTTTCCCGTTTCCATATCAAGGGAGTAAGCGATGCGTGCTGAGAACAGGATCAGTGGAGAGCGTGTCACTGGGCCCCAGACCCAAGTCAGAGACCCGTCTAACAGATACCGAAAATCCTCTAGTCACCGCAGTTACCCCTAGGTGGTTCTGGGCTGGTGAAAGGAGCACACCGACCAGCACTGGTGGGCTCAGAGGATCCTGAACAATATACAAACAGTAACTGATGGTAGCCCTTTACCGATTAAGTCCTTTACAAGCTCTTTGGGTACCTACTGGGCCAGACTCCATCAAGGCCCTGGAGATAGAGCAGGGGACTTTGGACACGCTCCTCAGCCTTGTGGGGCTCATGGGCTGATGGGTAGGATGATAAACAAGTAAACAAATGGGCACTCATGAGTTTTGAGAGTGAAAGCGAAACAAGGGGCAGGGAAGGGAGTGGCTTTGGGTGTGGGGCTTTGGATGAGAGGGTCAGGGAGAGCTCTGGAGCAGGGTGGCACTGAACCTGGACACCCGAGCAAAGAGTGGGAGCTGGCTTTGCAGACAGCTTAGGGAAAGGACATCCCAGGTGGATGGCCCCAAGGTAGGAAAAAACCTCGGGTGCCCAGGAGTAAAGATCTGGGAGGACTGCCCGGGAGGGCTATGGAGACAGAGAACGGGTGGAAAGGGAGAAGGGGGTGCATGGACTGGGTTCCGGTGTGGTGGAGCACCTCTTCAGAGTCTGGCAGGTAAATTCTGACACCCTGATTCTTATTTCTAAGGAGTGAGCCTGTCAGTAGGGTAGGGAAGGCCCCTTGAGGACTTGGAGGCCAGAAACCAGAAAGGAGGTTAAGAAGCATGGGATAGGGCAGAGTAGGGTGTGGTGGAGAGCAGACAAGGCAAGGGTTGCAAGTTGGTGATCCTGGGTGGGGTTTGTGCCCCATTAGTTTTCTCTACAGCCTGGCAAGCCAGCGGAGGTTGTCCCCATTTACAGCAGAAGAGGTAAGACTCAGAGAGAGGTGATGGATGGCTTTTTCAGGGTCCACACAGCTTGTGAGGGGCAGAGTCGGGATTCAAACCCTGACTTGAGATGTTGGTGTAACTGCTGCTCTGCTCTGCCTCCCAGGGGCTGGCATGCTAAAGCCTTGGCACTCACAAGGCACTGGGGGCATGCAGAAGGGCTGGGGCGATTTAGGAGGGCTTTTTGGAGGAGAGGGGCAGGGGTCGGGGCTGGGGGCTGGGTCCTGGAGGATTTCGCCAGGCCACAGGGAGGTGGGATTGCAGATTGATGTCCTTCATTGAACTCACAACACCCCTCTGGTACAACTCTAGGACAGAGAGGCCACTAGGCCGCCCAGGTTTCTCTTGTCAGTCAAGGTGAGGTCTTGGTAGGATGCTTCCCCCATGATTACCAAGTGTCCTAACACCCCTAAATCGCTGGGGCCCCCTGCACCTGGGCTCGGCTTCTAATCTGCCAACTAAGCAAATCTTCCTGGATCGAGGGCAAACCTGAGTCTGAACAGGGCTAGGGGCATGGCTAGGCTGGCTCCACCCTCCCGCCCTGCACAGCTGCCCGGGGAAGCAGAGGGGCAAAGAGCTTGAAATCAGCCCTGGCAAGAAGGCGGGAGGATTCTGGGGACTCACAAAGATCCTCTTCCTTCAGAAGTGGAGCCTGTACAGGCCTGGGCCGTCCTTTCATAATAACCTGTTAGACCAGTTTTAATATAAAGCAGGTTGGAGCTTTGCCAGAAATTCAACACCCTCTTCTGGTGAATGTGTCCTCCCACCCCTGATGGCAGGACCTGGGCGCCACCGCCACCCCACCCCACCCCCGCCACCGCCCCAGGTTAGGCGGGCTCCACAGCCAGCTGCCTGAGGGGCCAGTCCAATGGTCACTCCAGGGCAGGAGACGGGCTCCCACATCTCAGTCTTAAGACAGAGGAGGTCCCTGGAGGTTTTCTCCTAGACAGCATGTCCTCCTACCCCCCTGGTCTTACCCCCCTCACCTCCCAGTCTAGATTATGTGCTAGCTACACACTTGGGAGGGTCTCCCTCAACTTCACTAACCTCAGCAGATTCCTTAGCCATGAAGTGGGGAGAGTGACAGCATGTCTCTCAGAGGGGACACAGGGGGCCCAGGAGGATTTATGAGGTGATAATTAGGGGAGCCTGAGAGGGTTCAACTTGGCAGGTGCTACAAATGTCACTCTAACTATTCCTTGCACATTATTTTAATTTGGTTTGAGAGCTGAGCTGGGCAGGTGCTGAAGTCTCCTGAGGTCCCCACGTGGGCTGCAGGGGAGCTGGCTGGAACTCCCTGGATCTCTAAGTGACCCCTCGCCCCACCAGCTTGGATGCTGCCCTTCCAACCCAGCCTTCCATCCTCAGGCATTATTTGCCAACCAAGGCCTTGGGTTCTAGTTATGGGGAACAGACCCTTTGTCTGGTCTCTGCACTGGCTGGACTTGAGGCTAGACAAGCCAGCCTTCTAGCAACTTCGCTTGCAGTTCCAGTGGAGATGAGGCCATCTGCTACCCTTGCCCACACCTGCAGGATGGGTCTCCCTCAGGCTTGTTATTCTTCCAGCCCTAATTGGTCTATGCTCTCAGAGGTGAGTCACAGGCGAGGGAGATGAGGCAAGTCTGTCTCATTTCAGAGCTGCAGCCTGATACCCAGAGAGGGAAGGGAGCTTGTCCACAGTCACCCGGAGAGGAAGTGGACATATGGGGTTGGAACCCATGGCTTGGAATCCCAGGCCAGGGCTTGTTCCCCCTCACCCTAGAGCTCTTGAACTTGAGTCTGATGTCTTCTGGCTGGCAACATGGACAGTCTGGTTCAAGACCTCCCAGATTTCCTCTGTCCAGAGCTGGATTCTTCACTGCCCCCTAGACATGCCTCCACTCTCCCCCATCTTGGAGACAACCCCAGCATGTGCTCCCCAGCCTGCTGATCACATCTGTCTCCATCACCCCTGGTCCTTCTCAAGCTCCTGTCCTGCTGCTCCCATGGCTTCATTGCCCATATCTAGCCTTACCATCGCTCACTAACCTGACTGGACCAACCTGACTGCCTTCTCATTGACCGCCCCCTCCCCAGCCCTACCACTGGCTCTAGAGTGAGGGGCTTGCAAACCCACTCTTGTGAGGCCTTCCTCATATAGTGATACTTACAGGCTCCCCTCATACCTTGGAGGCATTGATACCCCAGGCTCCAATGGATAGCTTCCCAAACCGCCAAGCCATTCCATTCTTTCCCCCACAACAGCCCTCCGCACAGTGTCATTCATCCTGAAATGTCCTTCTTCCTCAGTTTTGCCAGGGAAACTTACTTACCCTTCAAAATCCACAAGCTTCTTTTCTGAGAAGTCTTCCTTAACTCATGCCTCTGTTAGGGACCCACTGCACCCTTGGGAATCCCCCTGGAGCTTGAGTTTTCCCAGGTCTCTCCAGCCTGGGGAGGAGAAAACATACTTCCATAAAAGATTCACAACAACCATTCTTTGGCTGAAATTCTCTCCCCCGCCCCCCACACCATGCTCCCCTGGGTATGTCTTCGAAGAGGCAAATTAGCCAAATGCAAAGAACCCAGGCAGGGTTCAAATTTTAGCTCCTCCAAAATTACCCTGGGATCTCAGGCAAATAGTTTAAGGTCTTGGAGCCTCAGTTTCCCCATCTGTCTACCAGAGATAGTGGTAGTGGCCACATTACAGGGAGGTTGGAGAGTGGCCATGACTGGCTTCGGGAGAATACACGGCAAGTAGAAACTGATGCTCACTATGAGCAGGAGGAGACGGGTAGGTCCAAAGCAGGAGGAGCCTTTTTGTGTGGCCAAAGCTTTATGCTCAGTGGAAAGACAGTTGCTTCCATCACTCAGGCCTGATTGAAGCAGGCAGTGCCCAGAGTGCAACAAGTGGCCTCTGAGGGCTGAGGGAACTTGGGAGGGCCACGACACCCCCAGGCAGTCCTCTAGGACTGTTCCGCTGCACAGCCCCCACTAGGGAGAACTCACTCTGAGGTATGGATGGAGGGGGACTGGAATCCAGCAAATGCTCCCCAGGCAGAGCCCTGTTCCAGGGACTCTCCCCACTGCACCCAGCACTGACGCTGATGAGCCAGACTGGTAAAGATTACATTCATAGTTTGGGTTGGGCCAAAGCTTTGTTTTTTCTATTTTCTTTTTTCTTTTTCTTTCTATGCCACTGTTTGCGGCAATGCCCGATCCTTAGCCCAGTGAGTAAGGCCCGGAATTGAACCTGCATCCTCAGGAACGCTATATCAGGTCCTTAACCCACTGAGCCACGATGGGCACTCCCAAAGCTTTGTTCTTAAAAGTGCCTCACCCCTCAGCCTTCTCCCAAGAAGCACTTCTCCCTCCCCACCCCACCCCTACCAGCCCTACTTCTGAGCAAAAGCTGTGTGTGTGTGTGTGTCTGTGTGTTGACCTTTCCACTTGGCCAATATTCCTTTGTTTTTCTCAGCTCCTTCGGGTAGATGGCCATGGTAAGAGGAGCTGTTAGGAGATCAGGTTCTCAAGAAACCTTTTTTCCAAAGCCCCAGAGACATGGAGCCCAAGGAGACACTAGAAAATGAAGGCTTATCTAGATGGGTTCCCAGGGCAGTGAGAGGCATGTGGGTAAGAGACGAAGAGAGCTCTTAACCCTAGTGTGCGTGCCTGTCAGGTCTAGCCTCCGGGTATCCTTGCCAGGTCAGTGTTGTCAGCCTGGCATCTAGTGGGCAGGTTGAGCTTAGACAGGCAAAGCTGGGTGACACTGGCCAGGTTGCTTTATCTCTCTGAGCCACACATGTCTCAAAGTAGACCAAAACCCTGGATTTGCTTTCCTTGCGATCAGCTCATGCTGTCTCTATCCCAGAGGTGCCCAGACTGGGCCTCTATGGCCCTTTTTCTCTTCACTCAGAGCCAGCAGATGGGGGAGGGCTGTGAGCTCTGGGGAAGTAGCACCTGCTCTCCGCACCCTGACAATCACCCCCTTGCTCCTCTGGGTCTCTGTGGAAGAACTGGGGTATGCTGGGTTCCAGGAGGATCCCTGGGCCACAGAGAGGGCAGAGAATTAGAGGGCGGAGAAGGTGTGGCATGGGCACATCCCCACCCCCACCCTGGGTGAGGTGTTTTCATGAGAATCAGCAGCTGTGGCTGGAGGCCTCTTCCCAGGAAGAAAGAGCAGAGCGCCTCTTCCAAGAACTCGGAGGAGGCCTGCAGGCAGGGGAGGGGGAGCGGGGGAGTTAATTTTAAACCAAACAGCCTTCAACGCTTCTCAGGAACTGGTTGCTCAACGTGATCTGGCAGGTCCCAGGCGGGTAGGCAGGCCTGGCGCCAGCTCAGAGGTGGTGGGGTGGAGGACACACCCCAGGGGGGGAGGCCCAGTGACCCTGAGGGAAGTCAGGCTCTGTCCTTGCCCACGAATCAGGGCCTGTCATCCCCAACCCCCACCTACCCAACCTGACTTGCTGAGGGTATGGGGGGGGGGCGCGGTAATTTTCTCTGTGAGGCAAAGTGAAATTATAACAAGATTAATAATACAGTGTCATGTCCGTCCAAGGACCGACTGTCCCATGCCCCTTTCCCTGCTTAGAAACTGCCACTCCCATGCCCTGGCCTGGACCTCTGGAGGTTATCTGATAAAAGCCTGCTCTGAGGCCAGAGTAAGGCTTGTGCCATTTGCCTTTGAGATGGGACCCTGAGGTGGGGGTGGAGGGATGGATGGTAGAGTATAGCAAGCTGAGCCCAAGTTCTGGACCTGAGGGGTGAGCCTCTTGTGTGTGCCAGGAAGCTCTGAGCTGAATTCACCGGGCCTGCCTCACCCCCATCGCTGACTGGAGTCAAAGTGCCTTCACAACACATTGACCTCCCGCCCCCCACCGTGGTGTGGCCACTGGCCTAGGCCCGCCTCCCAACGTCTGGACCCTACAAAGGCCCTGCCCAGGGCACCCCCTCCTTCACTCCCTCCACCCGCTGCCCAATGAGACTCTAGCAGCCTGGGTAGGGCCAGGCCAGTGTTCTAGGAAAGGATCCTGAGCAAGTGCTGCCAAGAGCCACAGTTCTTGGAATCAGAGCTGCAGAGCAAATGGACGATTCCTGGAACCTGCTGGGCACTCCAGGGAGAGAGGCTCAGAGGACGGGGCAGTGACTGAGGTGAGGGGGAGGGGATGCCGAGGCCTCAGCTGGGGGTCCCTCCCTCCAGGAAGCCCTCCCTGCCTGCAGGTGCCTCCTTAGACTCCCCTATCTCTGCACTGTGTCTGCAGGGCCCCTCTAAGTGGACCAGGACAGGCCCAGGTCTGGCACAGCTTTGGCAGTACCCAGCATTCAGCCCAGGGATAGGCACAGAGTGGATGACTAGAAACAATAGGGAAAAAGGGGGTCGTGTATGCCTGGGAGGAAGGACAGCGTGTGCATGGGGTGGGGGTGGGGGCACAGGAGAAAGTGGGATGTTAGGAGCATGTGCTGCCCAGGCTGGTGAGCAGCTGGGGGTATGAAGGCCTAAGAGGGATGAGGAGGGAGGGTGAGGTGGGATTGGGAGAGCCAGGCCCTGCTCACTGAGTCCCTTGCTGATGAACAGGCAACCTCTGGCTAGGACTTCTGTCTCTCCTTCAGGCTCATCTTGTCCTACAGGGTCTTTCCCCTCAGATCCCTGTCCCACAGTTGGCTACAGACCCCGGCTCTGGTGTTAAGCCAGCTGGGATGGTCCTAGCACTAATGCCCAGCTGTGGAGTCATGAGGACACATCTGGCCTGTTGGAGCCTCAGTTTCCCTACTTAGAGAATCAAAAAGAGAAGCTACAGGGCCTCCAGGCAGGCCATAGCAGTTGTGTGCGACTGCATTAGGGCCTAATCACACTTTGAGGGTACGGCCATGAGTTTTCCTCTCACAGGGTCCCGGGTCAGTGGGGGCCTCAAAGTCTGGGTGAGGGGGCAGGGAGGGCACGTCTGGACCATATAGAGGAAAAGTAAGGGCCTCCCTTTCTGGCTAGGTGACCTTGAGATAGCCTTTTAACCACTCAGCACCTGTTTGCCCTCAGAATGGAGAACCCTCCCCAGCCAAGGCTGGAGAGACGTGTGGGCGGGGACTTGCGTCTTCCCTCATGCCCAAAGAGGTCACTCTTTGGTTCTCACGGAGCACAGCTCCAAGCCTGTAACCCACCCACTGACAACATGTCACAGAGAAGAGGGCCCCTAGCCCATCCTCCAGAGGCCAGTCCTGGGGTGGAGAAGGCTGAACCTCAGCGCCTGGGTGGGGGGCTATGAGGCAGGGCTGTGACAGAGCACAGTCCTTTGACCTCTTGCAGGAGGACGGTGGGGCAGCCTAGGGACATAGTTCACCACAACGCCTGTGCTTTGGAGTGCTGGTTCTCGGGGGCTACCTGAAGCAGCGGGCAGAGGGAGTGCTGCATTCTCCACCACTTAGAGGCCCTGGCGCCTGCACCCCGGTCAGGCTGGCCTACCTGAGAAGATGCTGTGGGAGGACTGGACCTGGAACCACCCAGCCTGAGTGGAAAGAGCTTCTGGGTGGCACCAGCTGGGTTTGTAGAGGACACTGGTGCCCTGCTATATATAGGTGGCTCCAGAGCCAGGCACCCTGTGTGACTTGAGCCAGTCATCAATTTTTATCTAACAGAATTGTGGTGAGGAGTAAATGCATAGATCTGATGATTTTTCTACTTGGGGTCTCCTTCATAGTCCCACCACCCCACCAGCTCCCTCTTGACCATGAACCCATGTAGACACAAGGCCCAGAAGTACTCTTTCTCTGGCCCTTACCGCAGCAGGAAGAACTATGGGCACATCTGCTCTTCCCACTGGAGCACAGGCCCTGACATTCGCAGTGCTCCAGGCAAAGGGACAAATGGAGGCCCACACCACAGAATCTAAATATTTAAAATTATAAATCAAGCTACAAACTGCTAACAAAACATGTTATACGCTCCTACTCAGCAAATAAACCTTCATAACAATTTTAAAAAATCTGTAAATCTATGGTTTTTATATGTCTGAAAGTCATACAGAAATATCAGAAAGTCAGACATCAAAGATGACTGAATTTAATAATTATTGCTCATGTCCAGGTGTTTAGCGGTATTAGGTGAATAAGAAAATAAAGACATGCCTAATTCACAAGGTATCATATATATATTCTGTAACATTTACTGTTCTCACTTTTATTCTAGTAAAAATATTATGTTGTTATAATTGAGATTTCTACACGATTACTAATCTATTGCCAGAAATGATTTAAAATGGTAAAATAGAATATTATACTCAAAGACCACAAAAATAGAAATTAAATCAAATTTAAAATATTTAAAAACTGAACATAATTAAAATATATTCCAAAAAGTTGTTTTTAAAAATCCAAATTATGAAAATTAAAAGGCAAAATACAAACTATAAGTTATAATGAAGCAATGTAAAAATTTAAATCAAAAAGATTGAAAACTAAAAATTTTATTCCACTTTTTGAAATTTTTATGAACTGTTAAATATTTTTATAGAAAGAAAACTTCCCATTTCACATTCAAATCCTCTGTGAATTGTGAAGCTGGTTCACAGATTCCCTGCATTTCCCTAGGGCCTGAACGGTGCGATCATGAGTGGGTGCTGGCTGTGTCTCACACTGTGCCAGCGCTCTCAAATCACAAGCAATGGTTATGCCCATGTATCCATTTATTCTGAAGTGATCAACTGTGTGTTTGTGATGTGTTCTAAATAATGGGCTCCAGGCAGATTAGAAGAAAGTGGTGATAGAAAGGCACAATTTCCAATAAATGATATAAGAAGGATTTGGGGGGAGAAATTAAGTCCAATGTTTACCCAACACAGGCAACCATCATGAATTCTGAATGGACAAAATACTTAAACATGAAAAATGCAACCCTAAGAGTCCTTTAGAGCATCTCCCTGGGAGCCACCACAGTATCAATTAATGGTAAGGAAACTTCTTCCTTCATGTGTTTGCTCCAGATTATTTATAGGACAAGTCTAGAGGTGAGAGCCACATCAGAAATCCATTAATGCCCATTCAGTGTCATCTCCCTAGTTTTGGAGTGCCCCCCACACACAAAGGGCAGACTCTGAGACAAGGATCCAAACACAAATAGCTTGTTTCAGAGGTGATGTCAAGAAGCACCAATAGGATATTAGGGAGACAATTTTCCCTGGCTGCCTCCCAGTTCTGTACACTTGCCAGTAGAGCCACTGACCGCCCTTGTTTCAAACAATACTTTCAAGGGTGATTATTACAGTGACTAGCCTTAGGAGACATAGTGTCCTCTTCCAGGGAAAAAGGCAGATTTGTTTATTGTCCAGTATAATAAAGGTAATATCTGCCTCTGGGGCAAAGTTTGGCAGGCTGGCTTATAGACCATTATAAAAGATTTGGGTTCCCTGATCTCAGGGTTCTTGTCCTGTCAATCCACTGCATGTGCAGGCATCATTTGGCCCTTGCTGGATCACTCTGCAGTAACTGGGGCTCAGGACAATGGTATAAAAAAATGCTGATCCTCTGTCTACTCTGCTACTGTGGGAAATAAACTGACCTTTGTTTCTTAAGCAGGAGTCGTGTATCTTCTGCCAGCATCCTCAGGAGTATGGCAACTTGTTAGCTTGAGAGTTGGATGAAATCTCAGAGCCTTCTTGACATAGAGGAAAGGAAAGGGAAGGAAGCCAAGGCAAGTGTGTTAATGAGTGAGTTCCCTCTGTGGGCAAGTGAGCTCAGTCCTTGGTTGAGAGATGGTGTAGAATACACCTCAGGGTTGTTCTACCCGAGGGTTAAGGAAGCTGGGGCGTGTGTACAACAAATCCCACCCTTCGCGGGCTCCAGGGGGTGAGCTCCCTGGTCACCTACCAAGCTGGCCTTTGGCGTAGGCAAAGCTGGCCTTTGAGCATAGCTACCCCTGTAGAGGAACTTGAGTGTGAAGGGCTATGTTCCATGTGAGCAGGGCCTTATCTGAATACTGCTCATGCCCAGTGCCTGGCACAGTGCCGAGCAGGGAGTGATCAAACACACACCACATGGCCCAAAGATAAGGACCTTGCCTCTGTCCTCCACTTGCCATGAGCTCCAATGAGCAGTGTCTGTGCTGATTTTTCCTACATACTCCAGCATGGCAGGCCTAACAATTCACCTTATGCTCCCAGTCCAGCATGGAGGGGAGTCCTTGGGGGGATAACCAGGCAGTGATGGGATTCAGAGCCTCATGGGCCAAAGGCAGTCTCTCTGCCTCCTTCCTGAGATCAAGTGGAAGGGAGGAACTTTGAAAAGGAGCAGACAGCTCTGTCTGGCGCCATTTAATGAAAGAGAAGCACTCCCAAAATCTGAGGGTTCTCTACTCTTTGACTCCCACTCTCCATCCCACCAAACACAGGCCTAGCCTCCAGTTGAAGGGTTCTCAGGGTGTAGGGAAATAAACAAAACCTGGAATGGTAAACTCCGAGGGACTAATCTTGCCTAACGTATAGTGCTCCAGGCCTCTAGGCCTTCGGGTAGGAGCAGAGTTGTGGGCAGGTGGTGAGGTCTGGCAGAGGCCCTGTTTACGCTCCTAACTCCAGGGCCCACCACAGTTACAGACAGTCTGGAGAGCTGGCCTGGCCTGGGTATGGCTCCCACCATCTCAGCATTAAAGGATCTTTCACCCCCAGTCGAGGGCTCTAGCAGTTGATTTTATGTTTAGTAGGTGGATACATAGTGGGTAGGAGTGAGGGGACAGGGGCTGAGAGAGGTTGGCGGCAGGGGAAAGTTCCAGGGGGTCAGAGAAGGTAGAGGAAATGTTTAGGAAGTCTGGATTTTATTTGAGGAATCAGAGAGAGGGTCCGAGACTGACTGAGAGAGGGCAATGCAGGCAGCTGGGATAGCCCAAGCAAAGATGTAGTAGGTAGGAAATCCCTGGGAATGGTCAGCAGGCCTTGGGAGGACCCTGTGGTTGGTTCCCAGGTTGCTGTGAGAGTCAACCCAGAGTTTCACGCAGCACGGACATTAGGAGGTACCAAGAAAGGTCAGGGATGTGGACAGGTGCCCAAGTCTTACTCATTTTCCTCCCAGATCTCCCCCAACTTGCTGTGTGACCTTGGGCAAGTCATGGGCCCTCTCTGGGCTTCAGTGTTCTTTTCTATGAAATGAGGGCAGAGTATTCAAGCTCCCAAGAGTTCCCATGACTCAGAGACAATCATTGGGCCCCCAAGACAGGTTGACACCTCATAAGAACCTCAGTCACCCTTCTCCAAGTTTGGAAAGTAACCTCGGCCCTCGGCAACCTCACGGAGGCCGTGCACATGAGGTCCTGACTTGGTTCCCAGAGCTGGAGCTCCACCATCCAAGGGAGGCCCTGTGTGGACAACTAGGACAATGGACATGGACTCACGTGCTCAAGTCCTACACCTGTGCACATGCACGTACCTGAAGACCTCTGTCAGGGTATGCAGGTCTCTATGATGTGCACTATGATGTGGCCTGGATCCCCTGGCTCCCCACTTCTGACCAGAGCCAGCCTAAGGACCCAACCACTCATTAAGGGCCTGTCAGGAGGAGTCCATGTCCAAACCCATGAGTTCCTCAAGGACAGGGCCTCATATGAACCATCTGGCCTAGCTTACAGCTGGTGCTCAATACTTGTAGGTGAACAGTGGGCCCGGGGATTGACAGCAAGAAAGGACACTAAGGACCTTGGTCACCCCTTCTTCAAGCTTGGGAGGTAATTTCAGCCCTCAGAAACTCAGGGCCCCTCACAGATATTGGCAGGAAAAGAGGACTTGTCCCAGATGCCGTGTCCTCACATGACTCTAAACTCCACCCCGCCCAGATGGCCCCAGAGGAGGCTGAGGTGCTGGGCTCTTGGCTATGACTCAGCGGAAGGAAGACAGGAAGCGGGCGGGGGGGGGGGGGGGGGGAGGTGCTGGGGCCTTAGGGTTTTGCTTCTCATTTCTGTCTTTCTGAACCATATCAAGTTCCCAGAAATGAACGTACAGAAACCCCAGACTTTCAAGGACACTGGGTTCCCTGGTCCTCCCACCCCTAGAAGTACCACCTGGGGCCGAGGGAAGCTCCTAGTCCCCGTCCCCTGCCGGGGGCCTTCTTCCCTGCCCCCCACACCAGGGATGAGTACCTGGAATGTATGCACCCGAGCTAGGAGGGAGTCACGGACTCCTGAAACTTTTCAGAAGTATGTGACCCAGATTTACTTGCTGGGACAGACGCTGGGTGAGAGGAAGCACTGGAACCTCCAGCACAGGAAGGGGTGGGGCAGTCAGGGTGGGCTTCCCAGGAAAGGCAGAGGCAGCCCTCACCAAGGACCTGAGCTAGGACATCCTCAGATGCCCCACATGAGTTCCTTTGCTCTCACCCACCTCCTTTCCCTTCCTCCTTCCCTTTCTCTCCTCTCTCTTTCCCCTTCTTTCTTATTTTTAACTATTAAAAAAAAATCTCAGTTGTAAAAAGCACACACAGATGCAAATGGGCACCAAGTTATGATACATTAGAACCTACCTATGTGTCCAAAAAACTGGGTTTGGGCTGAGGTGGACATAAGCATTTTCTTGCTGTCCCTGCAAATGAAAGAGACCGTAAGGAGGCCTTAGGAAACAATGCCACCATTTGTAACCACTTATCTGTGAGAATCACTTGGTGGGGTCACGGGGTCCTGTGCCACCAAAATCAAACACTGAGGAAAAGTGGACGCTGAGGCTGACCTAAGACTGCAACTCTCATGCCAGTCCAGCTCCAGTGCTCGCCACTGTCAGCCTTGGTGGACTGAATGCTAAGACAAGTGCTGAGAATTTGAACTTATAAAATACATTTGGATTTAAAATGTTGCTTTTCTCTTTTTAAAAAAATGCGTATTTGAGTTCCATGCAAAACTTGGTTTGAAAGAATGAACTTCAAAACTCTAGGGGTCTGGGCAGAGTGACAAGAACCAGAGGATTTCTGTGCAAACAGAGAGAGAAGGGAGCTATGGTCAGTTCTTGAGCTGTGGAATGCCTTCAAGAAGGGTTTAAGGCACCTCCTCCTGGACTCTTCCAGGCCTGGGACCTGAAACGTTGCCCTCGACGTGGCGGGCTTTATATCTCCTTATACTGAGAAGGGACTCACTCTCCTTACCTACCTGTTGGCTGGGAACCAGAGTCTTGGTGTCTGTCAGTCCCATGCCACATCCGGAACACATGAGTCTCCTTCAGCAGCAGCCACTTTCACTGCCCCCTCCTCCCGGGCTCCTCTGCTGTGGGGTGTGAAAGTTTGGCACCCAGGGGTGACTGGGAGGGGAAGAAACTCACTCCACATCTGGTGCTTTCCGTTTGACTCACCACTTTCCTCTTCACCCTGGAAGCACAGGTCGGCCGTGGGTGCACCCCGGCTGGGTATCAGGGCCCTGGGCTGCAGCCGGCCTCTGTGGCCTGCTCACTCCCCTTCCAGCTGGGGATGTCAGAGGACTGGGTTCAAACCCCAGCATTGCCACTTCCTACTTGTGTAATGTGGCGCAGGTTAGGTCTCAGGCTCTTGTTTGGTGGGTCAAGGAAGGTGCCCTTTGTGTGCAAACAGAGGATTTACAACAAAGTGTGTGAGGCACATGGCATCATTACACACGGAGATGCCAGTTGATGTCGTTGACAGCGTTCAGGCCTGGGAGGGTGGTCTTCCTAACTCCATCTACAGGGCTATCTCTGGGTTCTGTCCCCACATGGTCACATTTGGATCTCCAGACACCCATGTCATTGCCCCGACACTGCCTGTGAAATGTCCGGGGGGCACCTCCTTCTCTCAAATTCACAGTCTGTCTCTAGTACCCCAGCCTCCAGTTCAGGGTGGCTCCAGGTCCCCAGGCTCCAGTCAGAGCCCTGGGCCCTATCATGGCCCTGGCCATCCGCTGCATCCAATTCCTCAGCAATGGTTTTAAGTCAGTTCTATTCCAGAAGGCCTGCTGCTATATGCTACTGCTACAGCCCCTAGTGGCCTCCAGATCCTGGCCCAGCTGCAGCCTCCTGCCCCAGCACCGTCTTCCTAGCAGCTAGAGAGAATATTGTCAATGCCTACCTGACTCTGTATTTCATCCTGAGACTCTTAAATTAGGTCCTTGGTACTCAGAAATGCATTCGGAGCTCATCCAAGGGCACCTCACCTACACCCCTCTGCCCACGTGCCTTCCAGCATTCAGACTTTTGCCCAGGCTGTCCTCACTCCAGACCTGCTCCATCCCTGACTGATGCTCTTGGTCACCAGGCGTGACAACCAAGGCCTCAGGCCCAGGGTTATTCAAGCCTGTGCTGGATTCCAGTTCAGCCAGCATATGAGCAGGTTCATATGCTTTCTCAATTTTAGTTTCCTCATCTGGGAGTTCCCATGGTGGCACAGGGGAAACGAATCTGACTGGGAACCATGAGGTTGCAGGTTCGATCCCCAGTCTTGCTCAGTGGGTTAAGGATCCGGTGTTGTGGTGTAGGTTGCAGACTCAGTTCGGATCTGGCATTGCTGTGGCTGTGCTGTAGGCTGGCAACTGTAGCTCCAATACGACCCCTAGCCTGGGAACCTCCATATGCTGTGGGTGTAGCTCTAAAAAAAAAAGGAAAAAAAATAGTTTCCTCATCTGTAAAAAGGGGAGAGGATCACTGATTCTGCTTTATGGGATGATTTGAGGATGAGTACTATAATTCCAGAAGCACTTAGTTCAAGGAGCACTATTCAATCTCCACATTTTACAGGCTCCTCTGACTGGTAGGACCTTCCCAGAGCCGGACACGTAGTCAGGCTGGGAGACTGAGGCCTGGGGCTGTGCTGCACAAACCTCAGGAAAAGGGTCCACCAGGATAGGTATTGGGCTTCTAGAAAGCCCTCTAGGGACAGCCCTAGTAAGCCCTGCTCCTGCTCCAAGGATCCACAGGCCCAGAGGGACCTCGGCAGGGGTCAGCCCAGGACCTAGCTATGCTGACCTCGTGTCTCTGAGAGTCAAATGGGCAATGATGGTGGCTTCAACCTCCCTTCCAGTCCAGTGGTATGACCTGACCTGACTGCACCCTGCTGAGCCTTGGCTTCCTTGTCATGGAGATGATGAAAAACCCAGTCTGCAGGGTGGTATGAGGATTAAAATTAATAAATACAAAGAAACTGCATGGGGCCCAGTGTCCAGCAGGAGCTCAAGAAATGATGGCAAGAGCTGGAGGAGGAGGAAGAAGGCCCAAGGAGGCTGCCCAGATACTTCATTCAGCTGCGAGGGCAAGCAAGGCCCAAGCAGCTCCAATTTGGGGTTTGCTCTGCTTGCCCACATAGCTTGGACTCTCACTGACTCCCAGAAACAGGAGAAGGACTTGGATGCCTCCCCTTACAGGCAGAATTCTTCCTAGAAAGCAAGACAGGGTGAGGGTCCACAGCTGATGAAGGGCTGGGGGTTAGAAAGCTGAGAAGAGACCAGGGTTTGAGGGCTGGGCCCCTGGCCTGCTGAACCTTAATGTTCTCATTTGCACACAGGGATGTGTGGGTACTTCAAGCCTCAGCAGTCGGCTCCCTGGGCTCAGCAGGCTGAGATCTGACCTCTCCATTCCCCTCAACACCTGCCCCAGGAGAGGGCCATAGACCCAGTAAAGCAGGGGCCACATGGTGGTATCCCCTGCTCTGAGAGGCAGTCTCTGGGAGAGACCCCAGGCCCTGGGAAGGGGCACTGCCAGGCCTGCCTTCTGTGGGGCAGAGCTGCCCTGAGCCCCCTCACCCTCCAGGGCCCGGCAGAGGTCAGTGCAGGCCAGAGCTCCCAGTAAGGCTGAGGTAGGATTCCCTAGCCCCTCTTACTCTGAGAACTGTAAAGTTGGCCTTGCTGGGCTATTTCCCAATAGGACGGTGGAGGAGGGTGTCTTGGAAGGGGAGTGGCCCCAGAATTTTAAGCTATTACATATCTGATTCCTGGTTATGAGGCCAAAGATGCCTTTAGTTCCTTGCGAGGGGCAGGCGAAGGGGAAACCCTGCTCTCCTCGCAACTGCCCAGATTTGTCGACCTACCCGTGGCTGCAGTTGGGCCAACATGGCTGACATCCGTCATGAACTAGGCCCAGAGAACTTAGATCCACATTTCATGTGTTTAGGAGAAACATGAAGAAATATATGAAAGAGCCCATTAAATGACCAAGGACACTTAGAAGCAATAGGGGCTGAGAACACTGTAAGAGCCAGGAGGTCACTGCTGTGTGACCTTGAGTAAGCTCCTTCCTTCTCTGTTTGGAAAGAGGGGAAATCAGATTGGATGTGAGTCTTGCTGTAATCCAGCCCTTCCATTGCAAGCTCTCTTGGCTTCATCCAAATCATATCAGGGAATCTGGGGTTAAACTGACCTTGAATTCAGGTGTCCACACTGTCCACCCCCCAGATTCTCAGTCCTCAGATGGAGCATGAGGCATATCATCCCATGTGGCTCCCGAGTTGGGGCTGTGGCTTTAGGAGCCCCAGACCTTGGCCGGGTAGGACAGTGCCTCCAGAGCCACTGAGTAACCCTCATCTGGAATGAGGTCCTGTTCCTATCCTGGACAGGGATAGGGTGAAAGGTTCCAGTTAGCCACTGCAGCTGTGGGGACCATGACACTGAGAATCCCAGGAATGCTCCAATTCTGTCCCCACCACATGGCCCAGACGAGGCCTGTAGCAGGAGCTAGGCACTGCCTGAGGGCTGGAAGGAGCCAAACCTCCACGGCTTACATGGATGGGTTATGTCCATTAGCTTGGACTCAGGGACTGCTGTGCTCATTTCGCAGACAGGGTGCCTACTCATCCTCACATGCTCCAGGGGTGCTGAGCCAACCATGTGACTCCATGGAAGCCAGGACCAGGCTCAGATCCAGGCACTGAGATCCTCTCCAAGGGGTTGGGTGGCCCCCACCTCCCTGGAGATGGGCCATGGAGGCCAGCTGTGCTCTCTCCTTTGGATCCCAGTCCCACTCCTCACCCACTCCCAGCGCCCAGGCCCGCCTCCCTAGGCCCACCCTGGGCAATCTTCTAATCCTCTCATTGTAAGAGAGGACCAGCGCTAGGGGGCCTGGGCAGCTCAGGTCTCTGGGCTGTGGAGGAGTCCCCACTCCCATCCCCAGCCCCTCACTGCTCAGAGGAAAAGCGTTCAAGGCAATCTAAGCATGCACCTCAAAATCTTTCAGTCTCTGCCCATTTCCAAATTCAAATCCCAAGGCCACTTCTGTATTTAGGTATTTGTTAGAGCAACACTTCACTTTGGGTACCAAAATCTATATTAGTTTCCTACTGCTGCTATAAAAATGATCACAAATTTGGTGGTTTAAAACAATACAAATGGGGAGTTCCCATTATGGTTCAGTGGGTTATGAACCCAGCTAGTATCCATGAGGATGAGGGTTTGATCCCTGGCACGTTCGGTGGGTTAAGGATCCGGCATTGCCATGAACTCTGGTGTAGGTCGCAGACTGGCTCAGATCCTATGGTTGCTGTGACTGTGGTGTAAGCCAGCAGCTCTGATTCAACGCCTAGCCTGGGAACTTCCATATGCAGCTGGTACGGCCCTAAAAAGCAAAAAAAATAAAACAACACAAATGGATCATCTTACAGTTCTAAAAGTTAGAAATCCAAAATCAGTGTTACCGAGCTAAAATCAAGGCGTTGGCAAGATGGCATTCTTTCTTGATCCTCTGGAGAAGAATCCACTTCCTCGCCTTTTCTAGCATCTAGAGGCCACTTTCACTCCATGGTTTGTGATCCTTCCTCCAGCAATGGCATCACTTTGACCTCTGCTTCCATCATCACATCTACTCTCTGACACTCCTGCTTCCAATAAGGACCCTTGTGATTACACCGAGCACACCTAAACAACCTAGGATAATCTTTCCATTTCAAGATCCTTAATCAACTCTCCAATATTCGTTTTACCAGGCAAGGTAACATATTCACAGGTTTAGGGGATTAGGATGTGGGCATCTCTGGGGCTGTTACTCTGCCTACCACAGGAGGGGGAATGTTGCTTTGCCAGTCCCAATCCCCACCCAGACATCCTGCCCCACCAGAGGGTATTAGGCTGCTGTCTAGCCAACAGTCTGGCTGGGAGCTGGCTGGGGCCCAGAGCTCCAGGAAACCTGGCGCCTGCCCCTGCTGCCGCCAAGAACAGCCTGTACTCCCAGTGTGGCTGCCGTGCAGAGATCAGGTGCACTTGAGCTCTCGAAGTGGCTATGGCTCAACTCAAACAGTTGCTTGGCTTAGGTGGGAGACCAGGCCCTCACAGCTTCTCCTCCCTCCCTGGTGATCAGAATATGCGAGCTACGGTCAGGTATGATGTGAACCACATGGGAAATTCCAGCCACATTCTAGAAGACACAAAGGCTGTTAGCTTGTCGGTGGACCATTTACTGAGCATGGGGTATACCAGACCCACAGGGGACCCCAGACAGATGAGACAGCAGTAACGCTTCCAAATTCATTGGGGCAGAATGGCACTGGCACTGGTAGAAGTCGGCTAGGGGCTGGCAGGGGGAACACAGAGGTCAGGGTGGGTGTTCAGAGGAGGGAATTCGTGTTGGAGTTGGAGGGAGAGGATTATCCGGACTGGGAGTGGTAGGCAAGGGGTTCCTGATGGATGCACTGCCCAGGCAAGGGGAAGGAGGGGGGTTTGGGGAATGGAGAGTTCTGCGGGGAGGCCAGAGTCTAGGGCAGTGGAAAAAAGAATCCAAATGTGAATGAGGAGGGACACACTGGCCTGCAGAGGTAAAGGCGATTCTCAAAGCCAATCAGCAGGGGAAGACTTTGTTCAGATGGAAGCCTGCTCAGAGCACTGATGGGCTGTGGGAAGGCTCCTCAGGACCCTTCCCACAGCCACCTTCCTCCACCTCTTCAGACCTGAGCCCTGCAGCACAGAGACCACACTCAGGTCACACAGAGCCAGCCAAGGGTTTAGGACAGGGATCGGAAGAAGTTAATGGCCGGGGTCCAGGCAGGGATGGGGAAGAGCATAAAGGGTACATTTCAATAAAGCAGCTGGATGGGCCCCATGGAGAAAGCCATTGCAAAGGCTGTTTCCTTAACTGTCAGAAGAGGGGCTAGAATAGCTAGCTTTTCCACAGTACATCCACCAGGAACTCCCTCACCCTCTGCTCATGCTCAGGGCTCTGGCTGAAGGAGGCTGGGCAGGCAGCAGGCACATCCCTCAAGACCTCTGGGGCCTGCAGAGTCTGGACTCCCTCATCAGGCCCACATCCCCCTACCCTCTGTCTCCGGGCCTCTGTGACACATGCTAAAGGATGCAGCTTATCTCTGACTCTGGCCCCAGGGAGGAGGGAGGAGACAGCGGGTAAGACTGGCTTTCTCTTGGCTGGAGCCACTGGCTGCTCTGGCCTGGACCTCAGGGCACTCACCCCCTGGTGAGGAGGGAGAGAAGAGACTGAGGGGAGATCTGACTGCCAGGCTACCGTCCTCTTGGTGGCTCCATCTCCAGAGGGCAGGGAGAAGTCAAGAGCTCAAGACTGAAGTCCCTGTCTTCCTGCATTTCCAGATTTCCTTGTCTCTGCCTGCCTTGTATTGGTGCCAAGCATGAGACAAACATGCATGAGGGTACAGGGCGCTCCTTATGTCTGCCCTCCAAGGTAGGCAATGAAAACACTCACAGTGCCCCATGAAAGGTGCAGCTCATGGGCTCTTTGAAATCATCACATTAAGATAAAGTCGCATTTCTCAGACTTGGAAGCCAAGGCTGAGAGACGTGAAGTCATCTACCCAATGTCACAGCCTTGTACAGGGCAGATGCCAGGATCTGCACCTAGGCTGGTGCAGTCAAGTCAGTAGCTACAGACTTGAGGCCCAGCCCTACCAGTCCACTTGGCCCGAACCTCTCTCCCAGGGGTATCAACGTTCATGGAAAGAACTTTACCCCAAGAGTAGCTGCTGCTTCAGTGACACTAGCTGCCCCTACAATGTCACTCCCCACCATTATGTTCTCTTGATAAGCCATATCCACACGCTTGCCAAGGCCTTTCCTCAGTAATGGGTCTGAGGCCTGGAGGATGAGGCCACCAGGGAAGCCATCATTGGCTGAGGTGTGGCCGAGGCTGTAAGACAAGGAGGCAACAGACTGCTAGGTCAGGGCAGCTGCCCTGAGATGCTGCAGAAGACAGCAAGAGTCAAAGGACAAAGGTGGAAGGAGAGGAAGGGCAACACCGGTGAGGCAGGCAGAGGTCTGAGAGCACATGGGGGCTCTGAAAGCCCACCCTGCCCTTCCAGGTCCCTTCTGGAGCAGCCAAGAGAAGAAGTCCCTGGTTCCTCAAAGGAAGCCAGAGGCAGCCTGAGGTCCACGCAGCTGGGGCAGGGAGCAGGATATAGGGATCCCTGGGAACTGCAGTGTGCTCTCTGCCAAGGCAAAGGCAACACCAACCACAGCTGGGGAGCTGAGCAGGCCAGACATGACTCCAGCAGTACAGACTCCCCCAAGGCAGGGAGCTAACTTCCCATTTCCATTTGGCCTCCTCCCGTTATGGGACTTCGAGGAGGTCACATCTTCTCTTGGGGAGTCCCTGCCTGGTGACTGGGCACTCAGACACCAACTACACATTTCACCTGGCTGAGTGAGAGCAAAAGGCTGCCACCTTGTACTGGCTCTGGAGTCAGAAGAGTCAGCTTCTCACAGGGAAGGGAACTGCCCACGACTGCAAGACATAGCTCTGGAACTCAGCACCCCGGCTCCACCATAGGATGCTGCCCACCAGACCACACTGACTCTGGCCACCACATTACCAGGTCAGGCCCTTGAGAGTGTTGGGTTCAGGAGATGGGAGGGGGAACCCAACAGAAGGAGCCAACCTAGTCTGCCATGTTCCCCAGACCCCACCTGATGACACCAACACCTGCCAACCTGGAGGTTTCCTGTTGCTGTAGACAGAAGGGCTGGGCCTTCAGGCTTCCTGGTTAGCCACATGTCTGAAGACTAGAGCTGGGATGGAGGTCCTAACCTAGTGCCCACTCTGTCTCAGCTGCTGCTTCTTTTTTTTTTTTTTTGGCTTTTTAGGGCTGCATTCACAGCATATGGAATTTCCCAGGCTAGGGGTCAAATCAGAGCTGCAGCTGCCAGCCTACACCACAGCCACAGAAACACCAGATCCTTAACCCACTGAGCAGGGCCAGGGATTGAACCTGCATCCTCATGGATACTAGTCGGGCTCACTACTGCTGAGACCCAATGGGAACTTCCTGTCTCAGCTTCTCACTCTCCCCAGCTCCAACCAGGAACAGACAGATTATCAGAAACCCCAAGGCTGACTTGGAAAGAATGTTTTAACTAAAAACTATGGAAATAAAAAGTAAACACAAGCCCTGTGCACCCCTAGCTGACTTAAGCCTTCAGTTAAATGAACGCGGACGTGGGACCCCAGAACTGTGCAGCATCCCGTCCAGGAAGTAGGCAGCCACCCCAAGCTCCAGCTCAGATGGAGCTCCTGTTCTGAGTCTAAGTCCAGTCAGTGGAGTGTGTGGGAGCACACCCAGGGCTAAGCCAGCCCTTGGAAGGGAGCTGCTCAGTGGCAAGCACCTTGAGCATCTAAGGTTAGGAGGAGCACCCATGTGCCTTTCTCCACACTGCTCTTCCACACCCGATCAGGTGGGGCCTGCCGGGCAGCCCTGCTAGGTCAGAAGGAAGCTCTCACCCCCAAGCACTGTCTAGAGGACCCACAAATCACAACAAATCATTAAGTCATCACTCGCTGTTTTCTTGCCACTTTATTGGCCACATCTCCCAATATTCCCAGAGCAGTTCCACCCACAGAGACTCAGCAACCTGCCTTGGCCACACATTGTGATGGAGCCAGACTGAGAACCTGGGTCCACTCAGCTCCTGAGTAGGACTGTGGGTGCCCTTGCACTTTGCTGCCACCTTAGCTTCTACCCCTAAGTCTCCTAGAAATGTAGAGCGTGGGGAATCACAGAGCATCTGGGGTTCTGAAGCATCCACCTCCCTCCAAGTAGCATTCCAGGAAGAAGTGTGAGCCAGGCACTCTGGCAGGTTGGGGCCTCAGTCAGGCATCCACAGGGCAACCATGCTGTGGCTCAGACCTCTGGATATGTAGGAACCGGGGCCTGAGGAGACAGGGACAATGGGTCGGTAACTGCCTGGGCCCTGGGGACTGAGCAGGGAGTGGGAATCTCAGCACCCCACAGCCAGAGCTGTGATAGTCTGAGTGGAAGGACCAGCATGGCTGTGAGGGGTGGGGGGAGGGTAGAGTCTCACCTCCCACAGAAGTCCCTGCGCACGGCCACGAGATTGAGGGACAGGTTAGGCCGGCTCTGGAGCCAGCTGCCAACGAGCTCTGGGTGTCTTGGGTCCACTTCTAAGAAGATGCTTCTACGTGGGGCAGAAATAGGGTCAATTAAGCTGAGCAGGGCTGGACCTGCACTTCTGGGTTGCCTGAGCTGGGAGAGGTGGAGGCAGGATGACAGCCAGGGCAGGTCCAGTACACACTGGGAGGGGAGGAGGCTGCTAATGTCAGACCCGGGAGACACCCCATCCATACCCAGAGTCCTTCAGGAGTCGAGGTGCCAGGGCCAGGATGTGGGTAATGATATCCATGCCCTCCTCCCCACCGTCCAGGGCTGCTGGGTCTTCATACCTGAAGAGAAAAACAGTGGGAGTGAGGGCCTGGGACTGGGCATCTGAAAAGTATGGAGAAGCTGAGAGGGCTTCCACAAAGAGGGCTCTGAGGAACTTACATGCTGGGCTGAGAGGAAGGTCTGAGGACCCCAGGGGGCTCCCAAATGATGGCAACTCCAATCCCCCTACCTCCAATAGGCAGCGCTCCACTGGTCAGTGGTTGGTGTGCTCAGTGAATCTCACTGACTGACAGCACCTGGGGCATGAGGGTCTCCCCAAAACAAGAACGGTCCTATTCTTGGCCTGGGGAGGTCTAGAGCTGGCCCTGGCCACTCCTGAGAGCCAGAAATGGGGAAGCCAGAACCCTGAATCCAGTACCACTGCCTCATCCAGAGACTCCTGGGCTACCCCTGGTTCTCAGCCTGTTTGAGAGAGGATGGCTCAGTGCCAAGTCTGGAGTAGGGCCTTGGTCCCAGCTCTTCTGCTAACCCCTCGCACGAGCTTGGACAAAACACCTTCCCTCTCTGGTCCTCAGTTTTCTGGAAAATGATACACTCATCCGAGTACCTTCTATGTATTGTGCATTGCATCTAATATTTTAGCCATCACTGAGTCCTCCCCATGGCCCTGCAAAGCTCTACCAGTCCCCTTTCAGAGGCAGGAAGCTGAGGTTCAGGGAGGTTCAGCAGTCTTGAGTGGGAAGGCATAAGCTGAACCCACATAGGTCTGTGGGTTCCAGAGCGAACACCTCTTTCAACAGCACTGCCCCTTTCAGCCTCCTTGTCCCCCCCTCCTGATGCTGTGGTCCTCCAGGGCAGACCCCTCCCACTAAGCCTTCTCGGGTCCAGCCTCCCTGATCTACCCCACACCTGAGGATCTCAGGGGCCAGCTGCTCCATGTCCTGATGGAAGACGTAGGGAGGGTTGCTGACGACCAGGTCCACGGGGCCCCAGGGTAGAAGGTGTGCCCAGTTCTGTTCTGCAGTCAAAGGGAACACACAGCAGAAAAAGGGAGGTAAAGGGTGGTAGCTCCACACTCCGCCATGTCCCTTGGGTAATCCCTCTCCCCCAGACACACCTTGGGCCTCTATCTGAACCCAATAACCTAGACTTGCGGATTGGTGCCCAGGGTCCCCAGCCAGCAGCCTGGCTGGGAGCGTGTAGGCTCTGACATGGCGGTTCTCCCCCTAGAGTGTCCTTGTTTTCTCTCTTCCTGTTGAAAATCTTCTCGATAAGCAAGACTCAGCTCAAATGCCATCTTCAGGAAGCCATGTCTGATTGCCTGGGCAAATCAAGAGCCTCTGTCCTCTGAAGCCCCACGGGCCCTGCCACTCTGCCTCGCAGCCAGCATGGACAGAGTGTATGGAGGGCAGGCCTGGCCTCAGTCAGTCAATCCCTAGCGGCTGTTTACTGGTCTCACCCTAGGTCCGGTGCTATACCAGGTGAATCCCATTCCACGGAGTGAGAACATGAAGCTCAAGGATCCTGAAGGCAAATGATGGGGCCAGAGCTGGAGTCAGAACC
The DNA here is from genome assembly GCA_004024745.2 of Catagonus wagneri. NCBI lineage: Eukaryota > Metazoa > Chordata > Mammalia > Artiodactyla > Tayassuidae > Catagonus > Catagonus wagneri. The sequence goes on along the minus strand of PVHT021183699.1, from coordinate 33,898,089 downwards.
CTGAGGTCACTCTGTAAAGGCTGCAGTCAAGTCATGTTGTACCTGGTCCAGGTGAGGCTGGGGGACACTCAAGTATTTTGGTCCCAAAGTATTTCTGCTTATTATCTCTTGACAACAAGCAAGTCCTCACTAAATTTATTACTTATACGGGATATGAAAGGCAAGAAAGACCCTGTGGCTGGTCCCTTCATAGGTCAGGTCAGCCCAGGAGGCAACAGGGACTTGCCTGTCCTCAGCAAGGATTAGTCTGAGATACTCTGTGCGAGAGTGAGAGACAGCGAGATACTGTGTTTGCATGCATGCATGAGTGAAGGCTGGAGGAGCCCTCCCTCCATCTCTGCAGTGTGCCTCATTCACCCAGTAGCATCTATACCCAGGATCCCTTCCCAGAGAAGATGCGTGGAGAAGGTACCTAAGGTCACATCGAGTGGGACGATCCGAATCCTGTCCTGTAACCGAAGCCTGGAGCAACAGGAAAGCAAAGGTGAGCATGGGGTCGGGGGGAGGGTAGGCTCCTACCCTTGGTTACACTGAGAGAATAAACCCTCCTTAGACTGGCAAGATACTGGTGCCCACTGTCCACCTGTAAACCTGTGGGACCTATGCCAGGCCACCTCCAATGCCTCCTCCTTCTTGGGTATGGACATCGGTGGGTTTGAGACCTGGACAGGGGTTGAGATCAGGCCCCCAAATCTGCCTCCTACAACTCTTCTCCCCTGCCCCATGCCCACCTACCTCTGAGCATTCTCATGGGTCAGGCAGATGGCAGCTGCCCCCTTGTCCACAGCAATGACATGGCTCTGTCCCAAGAACAAAAAAGGTCCATGGGAGGCAAGGTTCTTCGAGAGGCCAGGCCTGGGGACCAGAGCCCTCCTCGAGCCCCCTACTTTTCCCTCTCTGTGATCAGGGTCTGGCCAGATCGAAGGGGAAGAGACTTAGAGGCTGTGAGCATGGTGGGCTGGGGCAGCTCTCTCCTCCTCCTGCTTCATTTCCCCTCAAGCGCTTCTAGCAGAGACAGGTTGGGGAAGGATCAGCAGGAGGGACAGGGTCAGTTACAGCCTAGCGAGGGTGGGGTGGGGGATGCACAGGGGCTCACCTGAGGGAGCTTGCTCAGTAGGCTGAGGGAGATGGCTCCTGATCCGCAGCCCACCTCCAGGATGAGGGGGCCGCCACAGGCTCCCACCACACGGGGTCTCTGGGTCACCTCCTCCAACACCCATTCAACCAGCTCCTGCAAGGAAGAGAGATCTGGATCAGAGTTGGTGCTGACCGGCCCCTTGGGGTCTTGGCACAGAGCTGCAAGCACAGGTAGCCCCATAGTGGGGTGGGCTAAAGCCGGAATGAACTTGTTGTCAGCTGGGGCCACGGGGAGGTCACTGTGCTTCTCCATTTCCCCACTTGTAAACTTGAGCCCAGTTGAAGATAACTCAACTCATTGGGGGGTTGGGGAGGTTAAGCAGAACCACATTCACGGAGCCTGGGACATGGTAAGTGTTCAGTAAGGCCTCTGGTAAACCCTTTACAGATATCTTCTTGTTTTGCGCTCAGAGCAATGCTAAGAACCATACCTAATGGTCCCCGGACACCCTCTCTGGGCCTGGCCCCGCTTCCAGAGATTTCCCTGAATTAATCTGTTAGATCCTCACAACCAGCCCATAAGGAAGGTGAAGCCAGGGATCAAGGCCCTGCCTAGAGCCTGGCTTATAACTCACAGTGGCCAAGAATCAGGGGCTGATGTGTCCCTAGCTTCTTCAGAGAGGCTCCAAGGCCAAAGGGACAGAGAAATCCCTCCACAGAGGGGCGGGAGGAAGACACAGTCCTACCTGAGCCCCATATCTGAAGGGGGCTGTGGCGCACACAGGGTTTGAAGTAAGTGGGCATGACATGGTGGGAGGTGACTAACTGTACTGTACCTGCCTTGCTGGCAGGGGGACACTTTCAGATACTGTCACTTTGGAAACAACAGAGTTGCAAGTCTCACCCACCCATCTACCACTGCAGACTGTGCATGGAAGCCAAAACAGGTTGGAGGTGAGGATGGAGGGCTATTGTTCAATAGACAAAATGTTTCTAAACTGCAGTAGAGTGGGGGCCCAACTAACTAGGCATGCAACAGGGAAACAGCAGTGTGGTTCCTTCTCAAAGCTGTCCCTTTGGATGAGGGCAGGAGATGCCCCTGGAAGCTGAGGACTCTTGGGGTTCCAGGCAAGGCTGCTCAAGGAATGAGGAGAGGGGTCAGCAAGTGGCTGTTTCCCTCATCTGAAAGAAGCCCGTTGCCCCCAGGTTCTCTGAATCATGGCCTTCCTCACTGTGGGTCTATGGGCTAGGATGGGGTGTGCCTCTCCCACCAGAGTGAAGGCTCCATGACGGAAAGACCAGAGATCTAACCTGTCCTGGTGGGTCCCGCACAGGCAGAGCTTGGCCCACAGAGGGTCTCTTGGCTATTTCTCAAGTCCTGGGCAAGCTCTTAGTGGCCGCGGGAAGCTACCCTCTGAGCCTCAGACCTCCAGGTCCCCTCAAGTCCCAATGTCACAGTTAGGCCCCAATGGAGCAGAGGGCTCAAGATCACTCAGACCCATTTTCCACAGAAGCTCCTCAGTCCTGAGCCCCCAAAAGGAGTTCATCCTTCTCAACCCCCCAACCCAGGAGAAAAGCTCACCTTTCCCCAGGGTAGCAAGTTCAAGGCAGGTAGAACTTGGCCACTGGGTCCAACCCACCCTGTTCCACGCCCCTCTTGCACCAAAAAGGCCACTGCCTAAGGGTAAGACAGCCTGTCTTCAGGCAGAGGGCTTCCCCTCACTCACTCCCAGCAGCCCTGTACCAGGCACTACTGGAGAACTAGGGTGCTGGCAGCAGGCTGGGCCCACAGTACTGGGACCAGCACAGAGCGAGCAGTCTAGGGCTGCGGCCGAGAGCCTGCGGTTTCAGTGGTGAGGCCACGTACTGAGTGGCGAGGTAGACAGTTGAGACTTGTCAGGGGCATGAACTTCTCTTGGTTTTTTGGCCACAGACAGACCTACTCTGGTGGGAGAATGACCCCTTAGTCAACCTCACTGGCCACACCTCACAGAGACATCCTGACCTCAGAGCACCCATCACATGTGTGAATGGCCACCCTGGGCAGGGTGTGAAGCTGAGAGACTGGGCCGTTACTGCCACCAGTATCCCCTTGCTTCTCCCTTCCACTCCACATCATGAGGGGGCTCCTCTGGGCTGTGGATACCTGTTGAAGAGCAGGGGTGGAGACCATTCCCAACAAGTTTAGAAACTCTTCCTCACCCAGTAAAGAGCCTCTTCAGCCTAAAGCTGGTGGTTCCTTGGGGGAGGCTGAAACTGAGCTGGTCACAGGCCCAGGGCACCTCTTCCAGGTGAACAAGAGAAGGATCCAGGAACACAGCATGGTGGGCACAGAGGGATATGTGGGAAGGAGGCAAAGAGCAGGCAGCTATCACTCTGCCTGGAGCCACTGCCTCACCAGGACTCCACATCCCTCAAGAGGCTGGCCCGAGGCCTCAGAAGGACCTGAGTGCTGTGAGCACCCTCATTCAGATTTCATGCTTTATGGGGAGCCCCAGGGAAGTGGCAGTGCTTCCTTCAAGCTAATCACAGACAGAGCACTGAGCCTCCCACACCCCAGAGAACCTCGCCTGGCCATGCTGGGCAAGAATGGCTCATGCTTCCAGCTTTGGGTTTCCTACTGTACACACCGCTAGGCCGGGGACAGAGCCACCTTCCCGCCCCCAGGGAAAACCCAAGTCGTCAGGCCACATGCCGCCTACAACTCTGCATTTTAGAATTCTGCACCCGTCATTAAAATCACCCTTCAAAGGATGGAGAGAATGCCGGCACCACGGTCCTCCCCTGTACTCATTCTCCCCACTCCCTGCCACAGGCCACGTCCTCTCAAGTTCTTGGTAAGGCACCCCCCCAATGCGGCTTCACATTGGGGTGAACATGGCAAGTTCTGAGAAATGTCTGTACAGTGAGACGAGGACCTGGCCTCCCAACCGCAGCCTCCCTCCTCTCCCCCACTCTTGCAGCAGAGCTGCTTTCCTGGCCTAGACCCACCCAGGAAAGGGGGGGAGGTGCCCACATGGAAGCCGGAAGTTCACACTCAAACATGGTTGATCCCAGGTCAGCTTTGAGGGGACTCAAAGGTCATCATGGTAGCTTCCCTCCCATGCCTTGACCCTTGGCAGCCTAGGGGATAGTAAATGACCTCCTAGCCAGAGGTCGCACGTGTGGAGGAGCCACAGGCTGGCCTCTCTCAAGCCCGTAGGCGGCAGGCCACACCCTGCTCTGAGTCTCTGCAGCTGCCCTAGCCCATCCCATCGCATCCCAAATGGGGTAACCATGTATGAAGTAAGAGACCCTGACCCAGGAGTCGGGATATCCCAGTGCTGTCCCCATGCTCTCTGCCATGGCAGCCCTGTGACTTCAGCAAGGTCTCAGACTCGCCACTGTCCCTGTCCTGACACTGGGCAGTAAGGCAAGAACCTGGCCTCCCAGCCACATGATGTAGGGGGCAAGTGGGGTCAGAGGGTTTCTTGGCTGGTGGAGAGGGGCTGGGAAAGTGAGGAGGGGCTCTGGGTCCATGGCTGGGGCAGGTGGATGAGGCCTGATCGCTCCCAGGAATGTGTGTGCCTTTCTAGAAACATCTCTTCTCGGAAACTGTTGCCTTTTGGCTTGCCCACCAGCCCCCACCCACACACCACCCCTCCCACCTGCTCTGCTCTCTCTGGCTACCAACTCTGCCACCTACAAGGTCAGGGGAAAGCCCAAGAAAAGCCATAGAAAACATCTCTCCTAGAATGAAGGTGACTCATGTAGAGACAACATGCTGGGAATATACATCCCCCCATCCTAGTAATTTAAGAGACACGGGCAATTACCTGACTAGATAGTAGACGCAAAAGGTAAAAGGACCTTACCAGTTCCCTGGTCTGGAGGCCCAACACTGTCATCATCTGGACCCAGAGCGGCAGTGACCTACCCGAGGTCACAAAGCTGTATCAGGCCTCCAGATGTCCAACTGGAGCCCTGTCTACCTCACCCAGGCCTCCTGAGGAAGAGAAGGGCTTGTTTCCCATGGGTTAGGTAGGCTACGGGCCCATGGGACATATCCTAAGGAAATGACAGGAGCAGGCTGAACACTTGGTAGACAGCACTAGCTGGGATACTCTGAGCCACTGCCAGCCTCGGGGCTGGGGCAGTAGCTGGGAATGTGAGGACAGTTAAGGAAACCAGCAGGAGACCTCTTTCCTCTTGCTTCGCCTCACCTACCCAACCAGCCAGGAAGGGCACTGCCTCTAAAGGACAGCAGTCATGGGGTCCCAGCGCCCCCTGGTGGCTGGGACAAAGACCGGTGCCCTGAATCTCCTTAATCCCCATCCTGCCAAGCCTGGATGGCACACTTACCTCTGTTTCTGGCCGAGGGATAAACACCGGGGGTACCATCTTCAGACTGAGCCCCTGAAAGTCCCACTCACCAAGGATGTACTGCACAGGCATCCTGCAGAGGCGTAGCAGGGTAATCATCAGTGCCAGAGCCTCGACCAACAGGACCATGTCTAGGTTGAGGGACAGCATTTGAGGCCAGGTTTCTGGTAGGGGCACGTCTCCTATGCCCTGGAACTCCTAGCCAAGGGCTTCCTATTTACTACCATGCCCCCTCTCTCACCACTCCTTCATCCCAACACCTCCCCAGTCCTTGGACATTTTCTTTCTCTCTGACCATGAACTTGGGTGGGGCTGAAGGAATCTGGACCTTGCTCCCCAAACAGAACCCTCAGGTTTGTACCATGGGTGCTCACCTTTGCAATCGGTAGCCACTCAACTCCTGGATATACTGCAGCTGCCAATGGGTCAGGGGCTGCATCAAAAGTCCTGGCCTCAGACTCTGAAACTGCCCCACAGAGAATGTGAGTGGTTGGCTCCCTAGACCCAGGTTCTTTTCTGGACAATGCCAGTGGGTCCAACACTGGCCACTTTAGTCATCCCTGAACCCCTAGTTCCTGGCACACACTGCAACAGTTTGTTGGATGAATAAGTACCTCCCTAAAACACTCCTTTGGAAAAATTTCATCACTCTCAGCTCAGCACTCTTATTGGAATAGAAAAGCCTGGATGTTTCTTCCTCAGGGTCCTCCCTCCCCCGTACGACCTGCCCTCCGGACAATACTGCACTTAACTGTTTTGGCTCCAAGGACATGAGCCACGATGTACTCACTGGATTCCCGGGCCTCAGGGATGCCCCTTTTCTCAAAGACCGCTGTCCAGTGGCTGATCAGCTCTGTGGCGCTCAGCAACCCAGTGGGAGGCAGATGGGTTTGTCGCGAGCTGAAGGCACAGCCCGGAATGCCTCCCTTCCACCCCAGGCCAGATAGGAGGACCCTCAGCATTCTGCCCCGAAGATTCATGTCTCGGGATTCCTTGACTACTCGCCAAGGTCTCCAAGTCTTGTGATGTCAGCTGCTGAGGATGGTGACTGGCCTCAGCTGGGTGGAGATGGAGAGGTCAAAGGTTCTGGGTCCTCAACATGAGTCTGGTCCTCAGACGTGGCTGTTCTGGAACAGGGAAGGAGAACCAGAAGAGCAGCTGAGCCTTGTGTGACCCACTCCCCGCTGACCTGTTGCCTTCATTCTCTTGCTCTATCATCTCTTTGACTCTGTTTTAGGACCTGACCTACCTATTTGAGTCTTCTTGTCTTGTGTCAGTGATGTTTTTTTCATGTCTTTAGCTGAAGTGATCTAAACCATTCATTGGTCCTGATAATAAATGGGCTGGTGCGGGTCAGGGCCCAGGCTTGTGGGCTGGACAGATCTGTATGACCCAGAGGGTGTGACTCCAGGAAAGTCATTATTTCTTGTCTGTGCTACTTCTTTTGTTTCTAATTGAAGTATAGTTTATTTACAACGTTGTGTTAATTTCTGCTCTATAGCAGAGTTATACATACATACATATATTCTTTTTTAAATGTTCTTTTCCATTATGGTTTGTCATAGGACACTGAATATAGTTCACTGTGCTAGAGAGTAGGACCTTGTTGCTTACCCCCTCCTTGTATAATAGTTTACATTTGCTAATCCTAACCTCCCACTCCATCTCTCCCCCAGCTCCCTCGGCAACCACAAGTCTATTCTTCTTCTCCATGAGTCTGTCTCTGTTTCATTGATAGGTTCATTTGTGTCTTTCTTTTTGCTTTTTAGGGCTACAAGTGCACACGTAAGTTCCCAGGCTAGGGGTCGAATCAGAGCTACAGCTGCTGGCCTACACCCAGAGTCACAGCAACACAGGATCTGAGCCATGTCTGTGACCTACACGAGAGCTCACGGCAACACCAGATCCTTAACCCACTGAGCGAGGCCAGGGATCAAATCTGCATCCTCTTGGATAACAGTCGGATTTGTTTCTGCTGCGCCACAACGGGAATGCCAATATTACATGCTCGTAAATAATATTCCTAGGGGGAAGAGACCATCTTTGCTTGGAAGCTCTGCTTTTGACATTCTGCATTCTGCATTGATTTGTATGCTAAAATCTGCCCCCTCCCCAAAACTGAGCAGGACCCTATAGAGATACTCCATAAAATCAGTGCTATAAAACTCCTGACCAGGAGTTCCCGATGTGGCACAGTGAGTTAGAAATCCAACTAAAGTGGCTCTGGTTGCTGCGGAGGCTTGGGTTTGAACCCCAGCCAGGCACAGTGGGTTAAAGGATCCAGCAGGCTGCAGCTATGGTGCAGGTCGCAACTGCTCAGATTCAATGCCTGGCCCAGAAACTTCCGAATGCCGTGGGTGTGGCCACTAAAAAAAATAGTAATAATAAAATAAATAAATGAATATTTAAAAAACCCAACACCTCACCAAATCCCCCTGGGGTTGGGAAGTTTTGAAGGCATTAGCCCACTGTGCCCCCTTTGCCTGGCAAAGCAATAAGGCTATTTTCTCCTTCAACCAAAACTCCGTCTCTGAGATTCAATTCAGTGTCGGTGACACCCCCAATTTAATCCATAGTCCTAACCATCAGCATAAACTCAGCTAAAAAAGTGATAATTTTTGTTAATTTTATATTTAAGTTACCACAAACAAATTTAACTTAAGGTTTAAAATCAGTGGTCTCCTTTCCTCTTACAGAGATCAAGGTTCAAAGTAGCCTTATCTGAACACCTGCTAGGTGCCACATCTTCAGAGACAGGCAGAGAGGAAAAGGAGTTTTGGAGACGGGAAACAACCTGTCCAAAGCGAGGAGCTGTCCCACATAAGACGCAAGTCCTTCGAACTCCAGGGACGGCTCTGTCCACCAGAGCGCTGCCCAGAGAGAAGCTGAGGCTTGAAGTCAAGGGCGCGGCTGCCCCCTCAGCTCCGCACGAAGAGGTTCGCCTCTGCGCAAGTCTGCTTCTCCATTTGTACAACGGGATAAGGGAAAGAGGGCAGGTCGGGAGAGTGTTGCTCATACCTGCCTGAGGTGCAACCCTACTCGCCCGCCAGCCTAAAGAAACTTCCAAGGGTTCGGCGCCCGGATGTGAGCAACTCGAGGTGAACGCCCTCGAAGGCTCTGCTTCCGGGGGTGGAGCCCTTGAGAAAGGGCTCGGGTGGACCCGGTAGTCCAACTTTAGGGTTCCTAGCGCCTCCAGGTTCCACCTCGGAAGCCCTTGCGGGCCAGTGGGGTAGGATTTCAATGCCACGCCCAATACGCCCACCGGCGCCCCAGCCGGAAAGTGCGTGGTTGTGTGTAGGGTCGTTCCCCGGGGGCCTGGACCCGCCAGTCTTCCTAAAGGTTGCGGCAGGGATATGACTCTGGCCTCAGTAACTGCTCTGATCTGGCGTTTGGCTACCCATAGAGAGATGTGTAGCCAGTACAGATGGAGGCGTGTCACCAGCCAGGCCAGGGCTCGAGAATTGGGGTGCGATGCTCAGGGGCGTGGTCTAAAGAAGCGGGTGAGCGAGTAGAGGGGCGCGTGGGAGGGTCCCAGTGTTGGGGGCGGGTACTAATTTAAGGAATGGGACCGGGTGTCCTGGACCTGGGGTCCAGGTGGCGCCTGGACTCAAGGGCCGCTTTTAACCTTCTAGTTCCCGTTTTAGGGTTTGGAGCAGGGAAACTGGAAGTGGGAGACCAGGATTTGAATCCTGACTCGTCGCGAGGCTTTGGCCAGGTGCCCTTCTGTGGGCCTCGATTGCTCTTATAAAATTCATCGCAGTGTCCTGCAAAATATGGCCTGCCAGTGCCACCCCCAAGCCCCGGAATCTATTGTTAACTACATCACGGTTAACCAAACTACTATTAAACATGCAGTTTCCCGGACTCCATCCCAGACCCGTGATCCCCATAAGCTCCTTTGAAAACCTGACGATTAGAAGGTATCTGAAGGCCCCTCTCCAGAGGTGTTCAGGCTCTGGATGGAGGGATGTATGTGGGCTTTCCTGTTCCAACTGCCCAGTAATACCGCTGCAATAAGAATTCCGGCCCATCTCCAACTTCTCTGTAGATAGCTCATTTCTAGACCAGGGTAGGTGTCCTATACCAAGAGCCCACACGCCAGAGCCCGTGTGAGTAGGAAGCTGAGACCGAAGGAGGAGAACATCTTGCTCTAGGTCGCCAAGCTGATGGAAGGTCGAGCCGGACAGGTTCAAGGATCCTAGTCTAGTGCTCTCCTCAGACCTGCGTCCACCTGCGTTTGGGAAGCTCGAGGCTGTCCTGGCGGAGGTGGGGCCCAGGCTGGCCGAGGCCAGACTTCTGGCCCCTAGGAAGGGCCTGGCCAACCACCGTCCGCCGCCCGACTCTGACACAGGCTACGGGGAGTGAGGAGTGGTCTCCAAGAACTGTGACCCGGCGCCCGCTCCTGCTGGGGGCAGAGCCAGATCCAAGTGACAGGCCAGCAGACCAATGCAGAGCGGGCTCTGGGCTTAACAGCCAATCCGGGGCAAGGGACTCGGAGCTGGCAGGGAGGAGAGGAGGTGGAACGTCGCGGACCCGCGAGGCTGCTCGCCTCGGCCCCACCCCCGCGGTGGGTCCCAGCCCTGCCTGTCCCGGTCCAGGCTGGCAGAGCAGGCACTCTCGGCTGCGGGCGGTGCGACGTTGCAGTCCCAGCCCAAGGGTCGGACCTGCCGCCCCCTACCCTGGGCTTGGGGGTCCCCCTTCCCCCGCCCCCCTCCTGCCGATCGCCACCACCCCTAGCCTCTCCTGCTGAGCTCGGCGCCCCAGAGAGGATTAAGTAAGTGCTGAGGTCGCTGCTTTTGTGCAAGAATGGAGGAATCACAGAGTCGCGGAGGTGGGGCTGGGGATTGCAACAGGGAGGATTGATGAACCTGGTGGAGAATGAATGGCATGCGGGTTCTTGGAGGTCGTTGTTCCGACCCCTTTCTCCCTGGCTTCCTTCTCTTGCCCTTTGGACCGTGAGGCAATCCTGAACAGTGAAGAGCAGGGCCCTCTCTCTCCTTTGGAGGGAGGAATAAACAGAGCTCCAGAGCAAGTGTTAAGGCCCAAGGTCATATCTGGGGTCAGTGTCAGAGCCAAGAAAGAACCTGAGACTCCCCATGTGCCCAGCCTAGCTAGAGAGAGAGGACAGAGAGGGATGATGAGTATCTCCCATCCCACGTTCCTGTGTCAGCGTTGCACCTTCCTAAGGGGCCGTCATGGGTGTGTGCACAGCTCACACACAGGCATGCACCTGTGCAGGGAGGCACCTCAAATATACCCGTGAGCTAGCGTGAAGAAGCTAGCCATGAGTTGTGCGTCGCTCCTCGCCCTAACCCTGTCTTTCTGCAGTTTGGCTGGAACTTCTTCCCACCCTACCTTGCCCAGGGCCCCTTGGCCTCAGAGGTCAAAACCTGAACTGGGCACATCTCCCACCCTCTGCTCCCAAGGGAGGAGGGAAGGGAAAGAGAAGCCATCTCAAAGCGGGAGCTCCCTCCCTGTCCCTGAAGACTGGCTCCCTTTGATTTTCTCCTCTAGTCCCTGGCAGCCCCTAACTTCCCCACAGGGGGTCCTGTGACCCAAGAGCTGACAGAGAAACCTCACCAGAGGGCCTGACTTTAGCCTCTCTCTTTCCTTCCTGTCTTCTGATCTTGCCACACCTGTCCCTGCCATCACTCCAAGCACAAGCTGGCCCACATAGCAGACTGGGCCCAGGGGCTTCTGTGGCTCCCATTTCCCAACTGGAGTGGCCAGAGGGAGAAGATCTAACATTTACTGGGTGTTTACTGTGGATGAGAGGGTTGTGCTGAGCTAGTCTTTTTCTAGAGATTTGTTCATTCTGATATTTCAGTGACCCTGTGACCCTTTCTGTGGGGGGGGGGGGTGTTCCTAACACCCCTACCTTCGACTCAGAGAGCTGAGACAAGGAGAGATGGAGTGACTTGCCTAGGGTCATCCAGTTAAATGGCTGAAACATAATTTGAAGACAAGCCTGTTTAACTCTTGTGCAAAGCATTTCCCTCCAGGAAAGGAAAAAAAATGCAGTATTTTTTTCTCCAGGCAGGAGGTGGGGGGGGGAGCAGGGAGTGAGAAGGTGGAGAGCATGGCGGGGTGGGGCTGGGGCTGGGGAGTGTCTTCCTTTCACACTCCGCACTACCTTTCCCATCTTACAGGTGTGATCTGTGGTCATCTTACCCACAAAGGGAGGGCAGGGCTTCATCTTCATGTTCCTAGATCCAAGTGGGACCCATAGATATATAATGCACATGTGCTAATGTCCGCTGAACTCGCCCTTGCCCTCAGACTTTCATTTCCCTTGTGCCTTCAGAACTTAGGGGGCTTCATCTCACCACAGAATCTCATCCTCAGCCTCGTGTTTTGTATTTTTTTCCTGTCCAGCGCCCAGGGAGGCAGGGAGCTCCCTTTACCCAAGGACGTGGCTGCCTGCGTGGATAGCAGGGACCACAGGCTGGGACACTCCGGATGTCAGAAGCGAGTGGGCAGGTTGACTGACCACAGGCAGTCTCTGAGCCAAGGCCCTCTCTCAGCATAAGCATGGACTCCAGGATCCCATCTGCTAAGGGCTGGTTCAGCAGCCGCCCTCCCACTTCTGAGCCAGACCTGGAGCCTGCTACAGATGGGCCAGCTTCTGAGACCACCACCCTCAGTCCGGAAGCTACCAGCTTTAATGACACCAGAATCCCTGACGTGGCTAGTGGCGCAGCCGGCGTGGGCACAATGCTTCTGTCCTTTGGGATCATCACAGTAATTGGCTTGGCTGTGGCCATGGTGAGAGATGGGGCGGGCTGGGGCTGGGGCTGGCCCAGGTGGCCCTCAGTTGGCAGAGGGCAGTCCGTGTTCCTATGTTAGAGGATCTGATTTAGAATGCAGTCGTCTGTTAGTGATGGTACAGTCCTCAGTCCCCTCCTCCCCCAGGGGTTCGTTTATTGGGGTCCAGAGACCAGAGAGGCTGCCTTCAATTGGAAGAACCAGAAAAGGTTCTGAGAAATACATGGGATTTTGAGGGGCCATGAAGGCCACATAGGAGTTGGGGAGGCAGGTGTTCTAGATGGAGGGTCCTGATAGCGAAAGTTGGGAGGTAAGCAGGGGCTTCTGTGAGCGGCAAGCAGGGCAGTGAGGCAAGTGAGTATGGGGGCGCAGTAAGAGCAGAGGCGAGAAGGTGATTGGGATAGATCCTGGGCTGCAGAGTCTGGGCATGGCAGGCTGCTGGCAACATTCGCTCATCCATCCGCTTGGCAGTTATTTACTGGGCACCTGCCCTGGATCAAGCCTTTGGGACCCCAGGAACTAGGGAAAAATGTTCCGCCCTGTAGTTCTTACAGGGAGTGGGAGGTAGATAAAACCAAGGAGGCCAAAGGAAACCCATAGGAACTGGGTTGGGGAATCAGAGGGAGGGGCCTTCCTAGGCTGGGTGGTCAGGGACAGCTGAGGAGGCAGCATTAGAGCCAAGGCCTCGTGGTGGAGGTCTGGCCTCAGTGTTAAAAGAAACGCAGAGTTGGGCAGATAGCGGGACAGAGGTGAGCTGGGGCGAGGGCCGCAGGTGTTCCCTGAGCCTGGGTATTATGCTTCCAGATCTGGTGTCTGCCTCTGAAGATATGGGCTCTCCCCAGGAAGGGGGTGGTGCACCTGAGTCCCCCCAGCAGGCCTGGCAGTGGCGGCATTCTGCCCTCTCACTACCGCGCACAGCCTCTGACGGCTGGTCTCAGGCTCAGGAGCATGTTGCTCTGGCAAATAGGGCGGGGGTTGGCCCATCCGTGGCCTGGCTGGAGCTGCTGGTAAACCAGGGTCACCATATGGACTCCACAGGCTCCGGATTACTGCCAGGGAACCATTTCAGGCCAGCAGGCAGAGCCAGGATGCAACACACAGCGAGGCCAGGGCCTGAGCAGTCCCCTGGGGCAGGGCTGAAGCAGAATGCCCATGTTTGGCACCCAAGTGGTGGTTAAGCAGGCTGCGACACCCTAACCTAGAATCTGCCCTTGTCACTCTTGGCCAAAGATTTCGTCCTAGAAACTTGGGAGGACTTCCTTACTCTTCATTCTGGAAGGACATTCGGAGGGCCAGGGCAGATGGCCTTATCACCAAAAGCAGAGAGGTAGGGAGGTCAGGGGCAAAGGCAGTAGAGGACAGGAAGCAGTTCCTGGGCACCAGGGGGCAGATCCAAAGATGCTCCTTGAGTACTGCCTCCTCTCCCCTCATGCCAGCCCCAAGCCAGGCCATGCTGGGTGCAAGGAGAAGCAAATTAGTGCCGGGCTGTGTGCCTCACATAGGAGGAGCAGTTCGGGGGGGTGGGGGGGTGGGGAGGAGCTTCCTGGAGGAGGTGGGGCTGCAGCTGGACGGTGAGGGGGCGATTCAGAAAGGAAGGTATGTTGGGGGAGGGTTTGAGTAGTTGGGGCAGAGGGAGCAGCAAGGGCAAGGCACAGAGATTAGATAAACGTTCTGGTCTCTCTTGAAAATCCTTCTGTATCCAGGGACACAGGGCAGGGAGGAGGGTTTGGGGCAGCTCTGAGAAGTAACAGAGCACAGGGTGCTGGGGCTGGAGCTGCTGCTTCAGGCGGACAGGGGCTGGGTCAGAGACCCAGGGCTCCTCTTGCATCTCACCCGCAGGAGAGCAAGGGGACCTCGGTTTCTTTCCACCTTTTGGAGCTCCTCCAGGACTGAGCAGCAGGGGGAGCTCTGGGCCAGGCTGGAAACAAACCAGGTTCGGGATGTGATGCGACAGAGTATAGGAGACACAGAGGGTTTGGGCCAGATTCTAGGGACATGGCTTTCCCACAGGCCCAGGTGGTCATGCTCCTGATCGTCAAAAGTCACCAGTTTAGGGATGAGTGAGCTGGTGGCAGAGTTCCCTGGATTCCCTGCTCAAGTGGCCACCCAGGTCTCACCTCCTTCTTCCCTCCCTTCCCTGCGTGCCCTTGTACCGGGATTTCCTGCTCCAGCCAGAAGTGTGTGGATCTTGGACGTTTTCTCAGGCTGCCTAGACCTTTATCTTCAAGTCAATGCAATGGGGGGTTAGGACCCAGGGGCCTTCCTAGCTTCCTCTAGCATCAGGGCTCTGGAGTTTGGTCTGGGCTCAGGCCTTCCTCCTTAGCCGCTGTCCACTGAGAGCTATTAGCCTCCCTAGGAAACCCCAGGAACCCAGGTCAGGGCTATTGCCAAGCAGAGTCTGGCCACTGACTATCCCCTGTTCTTCTTGCCCATAAATGGGGAGAAATTTTGAGCCTGGGAACAGTTGAGAGGAGGGGATTGCTGAAGCCCCCACCACCACCCCCCGCCACACACACACACACACACACACACACTTCAGCTCCGAGGAGTCTGAGGCAGGGGTGAGGCAGAGGGACTGGAGCCGGTATTGGCAGGGGTGGGCCCACCAACCTCCAGGCCAGGCTTGACTGCATGGTCTTCCCAGGCTGGGCTGCTCTCTGCCTCTGAGTCCAGGCACCGTCAGCATCTAATAAACATCAGATGGCAGCACAAATGTAAGAAGTATGCATCCCTGGGACAGGGTCCCTGAGGCCATGGAAACTTATAGGTCTCTCACTGATGAGTCTTGGAGTGTCCCCTGTCCTAAGGACTGCTGGATTAATTAGGGCCGCCTTTCCTGGCCATTTGATGCTGCTCCTTCTCTTGCAGGTTTTATACATCAGGAAGAAGAAGAGGTAACTCCCCCGCTGCCACCCAAGACCGCAGCTTGTGGGCGATGCCAGGCAGGACTCCAGGGTGTGGGGAAGGAGAGCCCCCCACCTTGAGGGCCCCTCTCCCACTCAGGGCCTCTCCTGCCCACTTGGGGTGACCAGTTCCCCTTGGGGAGGGCTGAGCCCTTTGCCCTGCTGTCCAAACTGTTACTGACTCCCCTTTGCCCACCCTAGGCCCACGAGGCTGTGGGTCTCATGAGGCCCTGGCTCAAGCAGTCCCCATGGCCCCCATGGATGATAGCTCTGTGGTCTGTGGCCCCATCTGGTCCCAGGAGCCGGTAACTATTCCTCCCATGCCACCCATTCGAGGGGTAGGGCCAGCACTAGAGGTGCAAAAGTGTCTTTCATTGCATCCCAGGGGAACTTTAGGGCCCTCGACATGGTCATGTCAGCTGGTCAGCAAGCAGGGCCTGAAGGGCTGGTGGGAGGGGATGGGCCTGCCCTGCCCCCTGCAGCCTCTGCCCCCACCCCCAGGCTGGAGAAGCTACGCCACCAGCTTATGCCCATGTACAACTTCGACCCCACGGAGGAGCAAGATGAGCTGGAGCAGGAGCTGCTGGAGCATGGGCGGGACGCTGCCTCCATACAGGCCGCCGCCGCTGTGCAAGCCATACAAGGCAAGGTGGGCACCGACAAGGCTCATCAACCCAGCCTGTAGCCTGTTCATGGCTCTTCCACCCCCGCCCTTTCTAGTGTCTGCCATGTGTATATATATGGATTTTGTCAGTTTTGTTTAGAAACTGGTAGAATTGTTCTGTGGCCCCCAGAGATTCACTGCACGAGGCCAGGCTGGAGGAGCCCTAGGATCCAGCATGGCTCCGCCCCTCATAGCCTGGTGATCTTGGAAGCTCCATCAGCCTCTCTGAGCCTCGGTTTTCTCATCTGCAAATGACAGTCCTGATTCTGCCCCCTTAAAACAGGTGGAAAGCAGAGGCCGATGGGAGGGATTGTTGCGAGGCTGAGACGGGGGGTTCCTGTGCTTCCTGAGATCCCAGTCCTGGATGGGTTGTGACTGGAGTCAGACTCTGGGGTAGTGGCACCTCTGAGAAGACTGGTGGGTTCCTAGTAACTGGCAGACCCCAGCCACACTCACCTCCCTGGTCCAAAGGGTCAGGTGTGGTCATCCTGCTAGAGTCACCGGGCTGTCTGGCCACTTGCCACCAGTCCCTGAAATTCCCAAGGGCCAGAGCACCATGAGGAGGCCTGGTCTCCCTCTGACCTATGATGCCCCTTTGCCTCCCTCCTTGCCTTCACCCCACAGGTTGCTGGGGGTGGTGGTGTCTGGCCCCACAGAGGTGGAATTGGGAGATGGGACTCGGGAAGAGCCCAGGCTGGGAATTGCTACAAGTTCTGTGGCATCTGAAGCAGGACACATTCTCTCCTTGGGACATTCAGGAAATCAGCTGAGAACCTTGGTCCACCCAGTCCTTGGGACTACTGGCCATTTGACAGTTATTTCCTGTGCCCCGCCCTTGCGTCAGCCCCTGTGCTGAGGGTTTGGGACTTGGGGACACAGAGGTGAGCCCCCTCTGCTGGGAGAGGGTGGTACATGCATAATTAATTCAGGCCCTGGGCCTGCAGGGTTAGTGTCGCCACTGGCTGAGGTGGACTGGCAAGCTGGCCATGGCTGTCGGGGAGGAGTCATTTGAGCCAGGTCCTGTTTCTTGGCTGGGCTTGTGGGCGAGCGTTTCAGGCGGAAGCATAGTTGGTGTCAAGTGCAAGCAGATACCGGAGGGTGGAGGTCACTGGGCCAGAGGGTCCCAGGTCAAGGTCCCTGATGCCCCTGACTGTCTCTCTGCAGACCACTCTCCCTTCTCAGGGCCCGATGCAGAGGCCCAGCCGGCTGGTGTTCGCCGACGTAGCCAATGCCATCCACGCATGAGTGGCCTGGGGACAGGCCTGGACCTCTGATGAAGACACCTGCCACAGTGCCCACAGAGCCGCCCACTCCGAGATCATTAAGACCTACTCTCAGGACCTGCCCTGCCAAGGCCCCAGTTGTTTTGAGGACCCACCTGCTGACTCTCCAGGCCCTGAGGGAGGCCCCTGGCCAGGCTGGGCATAGGGCCACTGACATCCCCCGATCCGAGGGCCCTGGCCTAGAAAGTATCCCTCGTGTCAGGAAGGTAGAGAGCTGTTGCTGGTTTCCTTGTGCTCTTCCCAGACCCCCCCGCAGCAGGGTCTGCTCCTCTGATGTCGAGGAAATGGAGGGATGCACAGGATGGGAGGGGCAAGGAGAGGAGGAGGTTTCCTTCTGTCCGTGAGAGACCTGTCTTTGGAATCTGGCACCTCCTCTAGGGTTGGGAGAGGCAGAAACCCAGGTCTCGGGGACAGGATATGGTGGCTTCCCGGGAGAGGCTCGGTGATAGCGCTGAAACTGCCCAGCTGGCAAGGATGCCACAAGGAGCGATGCTCATTCCCAGGGTCCACCCGTGTTACAGCGAGTCCGTGGGGTCTCCCGGCACCCCCTCCCAGGCAGCTGGCTGTTCGCTGGGCCCAAGCTTTGATGGGAGCTGAGGGGGAAGGGCAGAGGGGAGCAGGTGTGGAGAAATGCTGTGCCCAGACCTGCTGGAAGGCCTCATGCATGTGCATGAATGTGCCCACGTGCAGACATGTGCCCACCCCAGCACCGGGGACAGGATGGAGACCTCTGCATTGGCTCCACCTTCCAAACTGACCCCCACC
Organism: Catagonus wagneri; assembly: GCA_004024745.2. Taxonomy (NCBI): domain Eukaryota; kingdom Metazoa; phylum Chordata; class Mammalia; order Artiodactyla; family Tayassuidae; genus Catagonus; species Catagonus wagneri. The sequence goes on along the minus strand of PVHT021183699.1, from coordinate 33,880,270 downwards.
CCATGGGGTGTGGAAGAGCGTTGAATAGGCCCGCTTCTCTGCCTTCACTGTTCAGGACTGAAGGGAGAGGGAAGCAAAGGCAAGGGTCCCACTGTCTACCGCATCTCTGCACTGGGCTCTAAGAGTCAAGCAACTTGCTTCTGAAACAGTTCCCTGTCTTGGCACACCAGATCCACTTTGGGGATCTGGGGTTGGGGAGAGGTTATTGGTTAAAGGACAGTGGTCACAGGTTGCAGGCCAGTGGAGGAAGTTCTGACTGCCTGACAAGGGGTGGGATTAGTTCCTTGGGAAACAGATCTGACAGAGTTAGTCTGGTGTGTTTGTTTAGTTGGTTGGTTGGTTTGGGCTGCACCTGTGGCATGTGTAAGTTCCTGGGCCAGGGATCAGTCCTGCACCACAGCTGCAACCCCAGCCATTGCAGAGACAATGCTGGATCCTTAACCCCCCTGCACCACAAGGGAACTCCAAACCTAGTCTGTTTTTTGATCAGACCACACAGCTACCCATTGTCTGCCCACCCCATCCCCCTCAGGAATTCTGCCAGTCTGGGGCATCTGAGCAAGGCACTGGGCCAAGCCAGACCCCCAGAGCCAGGCACGCATGTGCACATGAGTATGCAGAGGGCACACCCCCCTGACCAGCCTCACCACAATCGCTGTCCTCTGCTGGTTGGAGGGGATGTGAGGGCGGCATATGCAAACCTTCTGTTGGCAAATACCACATGTCAGGTTGTGAGGGCCTAGGAGGCCTGTGTGGGGAAGGTTCTGGATTTATTCCCTCCTCTAGATGCTATAAATACGTTAGCATTTGAGCCAACTGGAGGGCTGCGGGTAATTTAGGATGCACAGAAGCTGTAATTTAACTCACAGCATCTCCATGTGGGAGCATTAAAGATGTAATTAAGATGTTTACACAAAGAAAGTGTGAGCCTTTGACACTGGGGGTGTGAAACTCCAGGAGGTGTGGGATGGGTGAGGGGCTGTCGGGGAGCTGGGGACAGTCCCTTGAATTCCAGCTGGGCTGGTGGCAGCCCAGCTGGCTTTCCTTGATCTATGTGATGAAAGGCCTCTGGTCCTGAGTTCGAGGCTGCCCTGGGACCTCATGCCTCAACTGTCGAATGGGGCCACAAGGCCTGCCATCCCCTTGGTGGGAAAGGTTGAGTGGACGGGACCTTTGGGACAAGAGCAGGGAGGGGCCTTGAGCCCCAAGGGCTGGGAGAGGTGCGATGCCTCGGAGCCCATAGGTGCTGGGTCTGAAATGCAAAAGGGAACAAAACAGTGCAGTCTTTCCCAGAGCACAAGCGTGCAAGGAATGGGTGGAGTTGGGGACCACCTGCAGGTTCAGAAGTGTTTGGGGGCAAATGACACCAGGGTGACCAGCTGTCCTGTTTTATCAGGACTGCACAATTTCAGCACTGAAAATCCCACAAACCAGGACCTTAAGTGACATTGAGACCCTCCACTGGAGAGCTGAGCCCTCAGGCTAGCCTATGTGGAAACAAAGTGTGGAGGAGGGAGCCCCCAGGCCCATGGTGGAGGGCTGGGCTGGAGGTGGGGGCTGTGGGACAGGGCCTTGGGTAAGGGGCAGGGCCCCAAGCACCCCACTGGCCTCTCACGTGGGGGTCAGACAGCCGGGCCTGTCAGTGACAACTCTGGTCTTGGGAAGAGGCCTCCTTTCCTCAGCAATGAGCGGAGGGATTCCTGAGGGAGAGGGGAGAAGGGATGTGTGGCTGTGCACCCTCATCTGTTGGACAGCCCCTCAGACCAGGCAAGTGGAGCTGCAGAAGGCCCAGCGTCTGGGGCACCCTGAAAGATGGACTCTGTAGAGTGTCTGGCACCCAGGGGCCAGGGTCCGGGATGAGGGCTCCAGGAGGACCCGTGTCCCCATCCTCTCTCACTGCCGGCCCCAGGCCCCTTTCCAGGGGGTGGGCTTGGCTAAGAGATGGACGGACACAGGACAGGGTTCTGTGGGTGGAGGGAGCTGCTTCTTCATCCCTCGTCCCCTCAAGTCACCTCTTCCCTTCCGCCTACCTTCTGTTTTCCAGCTCTTTCCCAGTCGAGGAGGAAAACCAACCCCCCCCCCGCTAAAGTTCCCAGGTCTTCCAGGGAGTGTGCAATCAGTAAACATCGGGGTAAAAAGCTCTGGGCGACGAGTCCTCCTTGTGACCACGGGCCCGTGCGCGGACCGGAACCCTCCTCGCTGCCTCAGCCAGGCAGCTGGGGTGAGACGGCGTTGCCCGCCCGCCGTCACTGCTCCCGGCAGTGACTGTGACAGGGGACCCACGGGAGCCCCCCCCCCCCCACATGCACATCGAGACATGAAAACTGCTCCACGGGCAGCGAGCCGGCCTCCAGGCAGACGCGGCGGCGGCGCCTTGAGCGGCCATCTTGCCTAATCGAGTGACGCGTCACCCCGATGCCTTTGGAACGTAAAGCAAAGTTCTTGGAGGCTGGTGAGCCCAGAAACTCCTCTAGAGCAGTCTGACCTTGTGATCAATTCCTTCCAGAAACATCACCGAGCCCTACCGGGGCCGGCACCAGCTGTCTCCACATCACCATTTTAGGCGGGAGGAGACAGATGTCGAATAGGAAGAAAGGGTGATTGTGTCTCCCCGAGCACACGCTCAGCATGTCTATAGCTTCCTATCTACGTCTGCATGGAAAAGAAGACAGCGAGAGGGGCTGGTGCCTAGGGGGTGCTCAGAGGCTGACAGCAGACACTGTCACCCTGTCCTGTCCAGCTGCACCCCGCAGATATCCTCAGGGTGAGGAGCCGCTGGTCGGGCAGCCCCAGCCCTCCTGACCTCTGTGGGCTCAGGACAGGGGGCAACTGTAGGCGGGGCGTCCGTGGGGGCACAGAGGACCCCCCCGAAAGGCCAGAGATAGGGAGAATGAACAAGAAGAGTGTGGGCATCAGGTGCAGGAAGAGGAGGAGCCGAGCCAGGTGAGACCAGGGGACCTTTCCGCCCGGGGCCTGGGCCTGCCCTTGGCGCCTCTCCCACACCCACCTCACGGCTCCTTGGCATGGGTCCCCAACGCCCATCCTTCACCCTGGGTGCTTTAATTCCACAAGTAGTAGATGAGGGCCGGTGTCTCTGTCCCCCACCAGCCCCGGGGTTGATGCCCCCTCAGTGCTTCGTAGGAGCTGAAGAAGGGGCTGCAAGCACTCGGGGAGACGCAGAAGGCATCTGCCATCGCAGAGAGAATCCTGCTCTAGAGCCCTCAGGCCCAGAGCAGGTGTGTGGGGAGCAGAGAGGTGGTGGGGCTGAGACCTGGGTGGGAAGGGGCGCCTTCCTCTGACCGGGAATGCGGGTTAGAGACCTTCTGGCCCAGGCAGGGGAGGAGGCTCTGCTTCCAGACTTCCCCTCAGCTTTGAGGGGTCCCCTTCTCTCTCAGGGTACAGCCCGAAAGGTGACTTTCTGGGTGCCCAGTGGGGTCCACAGGGATTCCTGTGTGGGCTAAGGGTCAGGGAAAGAGGGGGGCCCAGAAGGTCTCTCAGCTCGGGACCTACACGCATGCTCTCTGACGCCCACAGTGCCTGAGGGCGGTGGGTGGTCTCACTCCCGTCTCACAAGTGAGGACCTTGAGACGGAAGCCGGGGAGCGTGGCCCGGGGCTCTGTGTACCGCTGGTGCAGGACACCTCAGGGCTGGGGTTTGAACCTGGTACAGCCTGGGCCCACGGCTCATGTGGCCCAGGCAGGCCTGGACACGGAGGACAGCAGCACTGCCTGTACCTACCAGGGTGGCCCAAGGGGCTCGAAACCTCCACCTCCCTTTAACCCCACAGGAGGCTGGGCATGTCCCGCGACCCTAGGCCTGGGCATCCACGGCAAAGGGCCACTGAGTCAGCCCAGCTTTCCAAGGCCTGGGCTAGGACTGGGTCACCTCTGAGGCTCCATGGCAGCCTGGATCCCAGCCCCATTTCCTCCAGGAACGCGTATGTGCTGCAGAATGGGAGGCCGTGGCCTGGTCTGACCCCTCTTTTCTCCAGATACATGGTGCCCCAGTACCTGCACTCCCACCTGGGGCTGCCAAAGCCCCACAGAGCACGGCCAAGGAGCATCCAGTCTCCCAACCTCTCACACCGCTGGTCCAGCTCCGCCTTCCTGGATGGCCACACGGGTGGATGTGCCCCACTGCTGGGGCTTCCCCAGTGCCTCCTGGAGATATCCAGGCAGAGGCCCAGCCGGACCCCTCTGGGGTCTGGCCTGGGAGAATGAGGAGGGGACAAAAGTAGATGTCCCAGCCCTTGGGGCTGATGGGCCTCCTGTCTTCTGGCCCCTGGTTGCGCAGGAGAACATTCAGCCCGGCCATTCCAATTACCCAGCCCTTAGTGTCCCTTCTGCTGGAGGCCTGGAGCCCTGGGTTAGGAGGGGGAGTCAGGTCTTACTTCCTGGGGGAGCCACAAGAGATAAAGGGGACCAGGGTGATAACAATACCAATAGTAATAAGGGCAATGATAATGACGTGTGGTTTACTGAGCTCCTGCCACGTGCCAAGATACAGTGGACCAGCTCACAGAGGGCGGGCCAGGCCAGTCTTTTCCCACTGCCATTTACAGGTAGTGACAACGGCCATTTACAGGTAGCAACCAGAAAGGGGCCTTGACAATGGGCCTCGGGCCACCTCAAGGGCTAGAATCTGGCCCCAGCAAACTTACCTTCAACTGACCTGATCCCGGCACAATCTCACTTCATTCTTAGGGCCCTTCTGGGGGTTATACTGTCACCTATCCTACAGAGGAAGAGAGCCGACACCCAGAGAATGGGGTCATCAGGCTCAGAGCCACGGGACTGGCTCTTCCCCTACACCAATGGAGAAAAGAGTCTCAGAAAAAACCTAGAACAGGAAGGTGCTGGGGCCTGAGGGGGCACCCGGTAGGCACTGCCCACTTGGTGCCCCAATCTGCCTTCCAGCCTCTAACGCCCTCCTGTGCTGCCACCTTCTGGCACCTATAGGCACTGCAGGTGGCCTTACTGTCCCCACCCCCAGCCTGGTTATCAGGTGGCCCCCAGCCCTCCTCCCGCCCTGTTCTCAGATCCCTCTCCTGCTTCTCTGCCCTGTGGTATGGAGAGCAGCCCTCGCACCGCAGGTCCTGACCTGAGGGCTCAGCTGGCAGGGCCAGGACTAGGGTGAGGTGAAAGGGAGTCTAGGGTTCAAAATACAGGAGCCACTTACGTGCTGATACTACGCTTGCGCCAGCGTGAGTGAGAGTGCCTCACTCGCCTCGTCCTAGTCCTGGCCCTGCTCTTGGTCAGCGCCCAGGAGGCAGACTTTGAACCCCTGTGCCACCCCAACTCACATGCCCGCACGCTGGACGGCCCAGAGGCCGAGCAATGGGATTGTGGCTCCTTCCTTTGTGGAGCTCAGGGTATGCTCTTTATCTGGAGGAGGCTGAGAACACCAGATTATGAGAGACTTAAGGGACTTAGCAAAGGGCTCAATAAGGGTCAATAAGGTGATGTCCTGGAGCCAGAGCTGGAGCCGGGGTGAAGGGGGAGGTCAGGATTCCTCCTTAAATCCCTGCAGGTGTGGCAGACCCGAGTCTGCGTGGGAGCCTCCTGGGGCTCAGGTAGAATCAGAGCTCATTTAACCCCTCAGCAGCCCCAGGGCTGGGCACCACTTGTGCCCTCACATTATACACGAGGAAACTGAAGCACAGAGCAACAGGGTAATTCAGCAAGCAGCAGGGCTTGGACTTGACCCCTGGTGGGTTAACCCCAGAGCTTGCACTCAAGAGCTTACTCCCAAAGAAGGAAAGAATGTTCTCTGGGAGTTTGCATCGTGGCTCAGCGGAAACAAACCTGACTAGTATCCATGAGGATGTCCGTTCGATCCATGATCCCACTCAGTGGGTTAAGGACCTGGCCATAAGTAAGCTGTGGCGCAGGCCGGCAGCTGCACCTCCAATTCAACCCCTAGCCCGGGAATCCATATGCCACATGTGCAGCACTAAAACGCCAAAAAAAAAAAAAAAAAATTCTCTGAACTCTGAAACTACAGCTCCCCTCCCCCCACTCCTTGCCCCAACACTCGTTCATTCTCTTCACCTGTTTTCAACTCCCCCACCCCAGGCCCTCTGCTGGACTCTGGAGCTGAGGGGCCCAGAGGGGGCTGGCCTAGGAAGAGTCCCACACAGTGTGAGAGCCAGAATGTGAATGACACTGACAGCAACAGCTCACCCCTTGAGAGGAACTGACGAAAGACACAGCTGAAGTGACAGGGGACTGCAGAGGAGGAAACATCACTTGTGACTAGGGCAAGGCAAAGTTATCATTGTGCTGGGCCTTTTCTGGTTTTGGACACGAGGCGATGAGAGACATTTTGGGCTGGGCAGGGACAAGGTGTAAAAGACGAGGACATTAGCCACGGAGACCTCACGAGATAACCCCCTGCAAACATGAGGTGTCTACACCACACTGGGCCATCCCTACAAGCCATACCTTCTCTGTGTCTCTGCCTGGCTCGTGGTCACGCTGGTGCTGGCAGGGGAGTGGATCTGTCAGACTGCCCTGCGAGGATCACTGGGCCAAGGGTGCTGCTGAGTGACTCCCCCAAAGAGACCACACCCATCCACACGCCTGCCAGAGGAACCCAGGAGGCATGTACCCACCCAAGTGATGACTTCCCCTAGCCTCTGTGGGTGAGTAGACCAATTTCCCCTGGTGGTGGGGCGGGTGGCTAAAACACTCTGTTTGGCGTCCTTCCCAACATGACCAGCAGGTGGCAGCACAGGCCCAGGATATGGGCTCGGTATGAGCTCGACTTGTGGGGCCGGTTTTAGGGGCGTTGGGTGAAATCTGGCTTTGCAGCCTTTTTCCGGAGTCTGAAGTCGGGTGGCTGATGCACTGATGCTGTTGCTTCCTCCCTGCCTGGGGCTCGGTCAGGGAGGCTACTCAGAGCTGTGTCCTAAAGCCTCCTCATTGGAGCCCGTTGCTTAATACATGCTCAGGGCTATTCACTGAATGGAAGATTATTAAGGGATCCTTGCCTCCTGAGAATTAAATGAGTTAATATATGAAAAGCACATGAAGAGCCTTGCAGAAATGTAGGCAGGTATTTGTACTTTTATTACAGAGGATGGTTCTTTCCAGAACCACCTCAGAGGTCCCCAACCATCTTGTGCTTACAGGGTCCAGGCTGTGCACCCCACGCTGGCATCTAGACATCTTCTCCCAGCAGAGAATAAAGACTGAACCCTAAGCCCTCGCCACTTAACAGAGCAGCCTTTGTGGGTGTTTGGGGACAGCAGGGGTCTGGGCCAAGCACCGAAGCACAAGCACTAGGCCCCCATCTACTTCACCAGACCACTTCCATGGGGGAAAAAGCCAGCCTTCTCCTGTCCCTGACAGGGCTGGCCTGCTGGCAGGTTCAGGTTGACTGGAGGCTGGAGGACACGCCCTTCCGTGGTCATGGCCCAAGCTCATAGTATCTACATGTCACTCCCTCTTGCAAACTTGTCGCTGCCACCTGTGCCTATGCTGGGGCCTCTATTGTAGATTCCTGTCCTGTCTTTACCACAAATCCCAGCTCCTTTCAGCGCCTACCAGGGCACTGCACAGAAAGACAATAAGCATCTCTCCCCTCCCCCCACTACGGCGGCTTCCTTCCTCTGAGGTCTTATGAGATTAATTAGCTATCCCACCTACAGCTGCATGTCAGGTAGGCTAAGGGACTGGTTTTCGGTTACGCAGCATCTGTACCCAGCTCTGTAGGACTCCTGGGCCATGCTCTGATTGGGTCTGGTTCATCCCTGCATTCCGCGTGGCGGGCCCCACTCTGGGCTGGGTTCTAGGTGGGTTCCCAGGCGGGTCACTGAGAGTCCCCCTTCCTTTAGTTCCTACATCCTCCTGCATGAACACAAGAGATGGGGTGTTTGCCACCTGCAGCAGCCAAGCTGTGTGGCTGGGGAAGACAGGAGCTGCGCCATCTTCTCTCCATACATCATCTCCAACAAGGCAGATAACAGGAAACAAGCAGCTCCGGCAAAGTGATTACTGGTGATAGAGTGCCTGTAGGCAGCCTGACT
>PVHT021183699.1:33839698-33871241 GCA_004024745.2 Catagonus wagneri | reverse complement strand
GGAGGAGGAGGAGAAGGTGGTGGTACAACTGGCCCCAGACCCTCCTTCAGTTACCAAGAGGGGCTGGGGTTCATGACAAGTTAGACTTCCAGTGTGGGTGCCATTGCCAAGGGTCCCAGAGACCCCTGCCCAAGGACCCTGGGACCACTGGACTCACTTGAATGTCCCTTGCTGCAGGAACCAGCTGCTGTGACTCCTAGGTCAGCCCCTACGTGACCCTAGGCAAGTCCCTGAACATCTTGCTTCAGTTTCCTCATCTGTAAAGTGTAAATCCTATTGATAGGATTAAGAGTTCATATGTGCAGAGGGCCTAGAACAGTGCTTGACACATGGGAAACACTGGGTATTTGTTTAAAAAATAACACACTAGGAGTTCCCGTCGTGGCTCAGCGGAAATGAATCTGACTAGTATCCATGAGGATGCAGGTTTGATCCCTAGCCTCGCTCAGTGGGTTGAGGATCCAGCATTGCCTTGATCTGCGGTGTAGGTCACAGAGACAACTCAAATCCCAGGTTGCTGTGCCTGTGGTGTAGGCCAGCGGCTACAGGTCCGATTCGACCCCTAGCCTGGGAACCTCCATATGCCACGGGTGTGGCCTAAAAAAAAGAAAAGAACACTCTAAAGATTCAAAGGGTGGTCCAGGGGGTACAGAGCCTCTGAATCACATAGACAAAGACTTCCGACAGCCCCCGGGGGGACCACAGGGGCTGCAGGTCCACCTGGTTTAGGTCAAGTCTCCTGGCTCAAACTCTAGTCTTGCCCAGGAGTGCCTGTGACCCTAAGTCCCCTACTACGGGGCAGGGGGCAAGGCCCTAGGGCCTCCTTGGCTCCAAACCTGGCCTGACCTGCGGCCTCCTGGAAACATAAATCAGCCTCTGGGATCTGGCCTGGGAGGGAAGAGCGGAAGCGGCTGGGGCAGGAGAGAAAGCTAGGGCAGAGCCTGAGCTCTGGGGCTAGAGAACCCTCTGACCTGGCTCCTCTCAGCCGCCCTGAGTATTTTTCCACCAGGAAGGACAGGATCCCACAGGTCCCTGACAGTTTTTGAAAACCAATGGATGGCAGAGGCTACCCGGCCCCTTCCCCAGTCACTCCTAGTATAAGAGCCACAGGCAGGCTCAGGGCACCGGAGGCGTCCGAATCCACAGGCCGCGGCGGGGGCTGGTCCCTTGCCCCATCTCGTTTTCCGTCCAGCTCAGAGATGCCAACTGCCTTCCCGACCCCAGGCAAGAATCTGGCACCTTCCCCAACCCTGCAGCCCCCAAGGCCAGTTCCGTCCCTTCCTCCAAGTCTCACGAGCGTGCCCACACAGTCCACCTGGCCAGCTTTTCCTGGGCCTCCCACCCACTCTGGCTGGGCTCCTGGCCATGCCCCACCTGCCATTGTCCCCTTGGTCCCTGAAACTCCCCTCACGGGCCTACAAAGCTTCCCCAGGTCTCCGGAACCCCCTAGTTTGGCTTCCAAGACCTCAGCCTCTGCCTCCCATTCTGCCCAGGCCGTCTGCTCAACCTGCAGCCAGTCTGCCCCTGCACTCCCGCCCCCCGCCTGGGCCAGAGTCACACCCCACCGGGCCCCTGGCTGGGCCTTGACCCTAGTAGGCAGCAGCCTCCTTCCCCACCCTCCTCCCAGCTCTCTAGCAATTAGCTGAGTGATTAATTTGGTAACTAATCATGCTCCAGCTGCTCTGGACCCTTCTCTTCTGCTGGCCTGGCCTGGAACGTAGATCTGCTCGGCTTCTCCCGGTAAGGAGGGCAGGGTCCTGGAGGCCGGAGGAGTGGAATGCACTCTGAGGCCCTCGCCTGCCCTCCCCCAGGCCCTGCCAGGCGCACGGGGGCTGCTCGTAAAGGTGGCCAGGATGAGGGTAGCTGAGTGAGGGATGCTGAGGTTCTGTGTGCCGGGCACTGGGGGAGAGCACAGTGAGCCTCTCGAAGCGTCTGGACAGAGCGAGTCCCCCACTGGCTGGAAGAGCAGGGTAGCCTCCTGACAGAGGCACCATTTCAGATGGGCTTTCATCACTAGCAGGTTTTGGTGGCCCAGGAGACACTGAATCCTGGTGCCTAGTGGGTTTGGGGCAGGTCCAACTTAGGTGGCCATGACCTTGCTGTAGGCTCCAGTGGGGCTAGCCACCAGATGTGTGCCCTGCAGGTACAGCAGCCAGATGCACCTCCAGGACGGGGTCCCTGTGGAGCGGGCTCTGTGGCATTGATTGAAATGCCCCCCTGCCAATTAAGAATTTTTTTTTTTAAAGAAATGTATAATGATCCCTAATTGGCACCCTCATTAGGTGCCAATTAAACACTTAAGCATTTCTTACAACTTTAACACATTAATAAGGCAGCTCATTACATGGTAACGAGATTTATTTCTCATATTTATTATATTGTTTACCACTGCTGACAGCAGAGTTATTTTTAAAAACATGGCTTCTTACTGATTGCATGAGATCCTCTGCCTGCCCTGCCTCGGCCGACAGCCTGTCCCGTCAGGGCCGTCCCTTGAGCCTTGGGCTCTAGTCCCCTGGATCCTCCCTGGCCTCTTTTGGTCCAGCCTCCTCGAGGTGAGTCAGGCCGGCCACCTTCTTTCCAAAGTCTGGAAGGCCCAGAGCTGGGCCCTGCAGCAGAAAACAGACTCCAAAGGGTCCCAGGGGCCAAGAGCCTGGGGCAACCTCTGCCCATCCGGGAGCACAGCTGGGATGCAGGGAAGAGTGCTCCCTGCTTTCAGAGCAGGAGCAGAGCAGCTGGGAGAAAACAAGGAGGCCCTCTGCGGCTGCGCAGGGGTGGGGAGGAGGGTTGCAGGCAGAGGGAACTGAGCCTGGGAAAGGTCTGGAAGCAGAGAGAATGGTCAGAGGTATCCAGTTATTTTTCCCCTGTGGCTTTTCTGTTTTTTGTTATATTTAGAAAAGGTCACATCCCATAAAAGCTGTACAAAAATCCCCCGTCTTCCATTCAATTTGTTCTCCATTCTCCAGTCCCTCTAACTTTGAGCCAACTGGAATTAGTGTTTGTTTTAAGGTGTGAGGTAGGGAACCAAGTTAACTTTTTTTCACAGATTATCATCCAGTGATTTCAACCTCATCTATTTTTGGATGTTGTTCTTTTCTGTTTGATTTTTTTATCCACATACAGTTGATTTACAACGTTGTGTTAATTTCTGCTGTGTATCAAAGTGATTCAGTTATGCACATATATACATTCTTTTTAAAAATATTCTTTTCCATTATGGTTTATCATAGGATACTGAATATAGTTCCCAGCGCTCTGCAGTAGGACCTTGTTGTTTATCCATTCTGTGTGTAATAGCTCACATCTGCTAATCCCAACCTCCTCCCCCTGGGTGAGCACAAGTCTGTTCTCTATGTCCATGAGTCTATTTCTGTTTCATAGATAGGTTCATTTATGCCATATTGTAGACTCTACATGTAAGTGGTGTCATATGGTATTTGCATGTATATATACGTATCCATTCTTTCTTCCATATAGGTTATTACAAACTATTGAGTAGATTTCCCTGTGCTACACAGTAGGTCCTTGTTACTTATAGAGTTTGCAGTATAGTCATGTGTATATGTCAATCCTATCTTCCCAATTTATCCCTCTGCCAATGCTTCCCCTTTGGTGACCATAAGTTTGGCTTTGAAATCTTTGATTCTGTTTCTGTTGCATGAATAATTTTTTTGTATTATTTTTAATTATATTCTACATATTAGTGATCTCATAGGATGTTTGGCTTTCTCTGACTTAATTCTCTTAGTACGATAATCTCTAGGCCCATCTGTGTTGCTGCAAATGGCATTGTTTCATTCTTTTTTATGTCTGAGAAATATTCTGTGGTATATATGTACCTCATCTTCTTTATCCACTTCTCAGTTGACGGACATTTAGGTTGCTTCTATGTCTTGGCTATTGTAAATGGCACTCCAATGAACACTGAGATGCGTGTATGTTTTCGAATTGTGGGTTTCTCCAGAGAGATGTCCAGGAGCGGGACTGCTGGATCATACGGTAGTTCTATTTTCAGTTTTTTAAGGAACCTCCGTACTGTCCTTCACAGTGGTTGTACCAATTTACATTCCCACCTGCAGTGAAGGGTTTCCTTTTCTCAGAGGTTATTCCTTCTTTTTTTTTTTTCCTTCTCCCCAGTGGCAGCATATGGAGTTCCCCGGGTCAGGAATCAGATCTGAGCGACAGTTGTAACCTGCAATGTGGATGTAGCAATGCTAGATCCTTAACCCACTGTGCTGGGCTGGGGGTGTCGCACATGTGTCCTAGCACTGCAGAGACCACTGATCCCGTTATGTCACAGTGGGAACTTCATCTTGGAGGTTATTCTAGACTGAGTTACTGAGACTTTAGGAAATGTACCACTGGGGAAATAGTGTGTTTTGTGATGGGTGGAGAGAGACCAGGAGACCCGGCCCAGCAGGACAGGATGGCAGGGTGGGATGTGCCTCCTGGAGGCTGAGAAAAAAGAGAAGAAGGTCCATTTGAAGGGATGCATTTGGTGCTTTTCCTTTGGACTCCAAGAAGTTCAGTTTTTATTTTTATTTTTTATTTTTTTGTCTTTTTAGGGCCACACCCACAGCATATGGAAGTTCCCAGGCTAGGGGTCCCATTAGAGCTGTAGCTGCCAGCCTACACCACAGCCACAACAATGCAGGATCCAAGCTGCATCTGTGCCCTAAGCCACAGCTCACAGCTATGCCAGATCCTTAACCCACTAAGCAAGGCCAGGGGTTGACCCTGTGTCCTCATTGAGGTTAGATTCGTTTCCACTGAGCCACAACGGAAACTTCAAGAAGGTCATTTTTGATACCCAGTTTTAACTTCACCTGCCACACCATAATTCAGTAGACTTGGTGACCTTGACATAACCTTGAGGCAGGCAGAGTGGTGGGGAATTGAGGAGTAGCAGGTCCTCTATTCCTTCCTGAGGACCCTCTGCTGAAGCCAGTTGGCCACGGTCCTGAACAAGCCCCCACCCCTCATTCTAGAGCAGGGAGGATGGTTACTATAACACAAGTGGGGCACTTCAGGGTGCTGAGAAGAGCCTCGTGGGACTCACTTCAGGTCCTGCACAGACAGAACCAGCTGCATTTGTGAGTAGGGCAACGACAGGGTAGGCAGGGCTTGCTGGGCTGCACCAAATTTCCTGCATCCCCTTCTCCCTTCTTCCCTCCCAGCGCCCACTATTCCCTCTCCTTTCTGCCACTAAGACTCATTAGATATGACTCTGAATGTTATTCTGGCTCTAGGTCCTCCCTTAATACAGCCTGGCATCTCCCTTAATGCCAGATCTGCTTTGAAGGCATTCTGAAAGGTTCTGGTAGGCACATGTCAGATAGCATCTGGGGAGGCACTGATCCAGGGAAAGTGAAGGTTCAGGTTCCTGGCCAGGATGCTGGTGGAGGATTTTGGGGCCTTGGTGCATATATTAGTCACCTGTGCCTCTCTCTGCCAGCAACTCTGAGATCCTTCCCTCCCCATCCTGGGAATTGGAAGAGCAGGTGCTTTTCTTCTTTCGACCGCCAGGTGGCAGCAGTGGAAGCTATATTCAGCCACACTCCATCCTTTCTCGTTGGAGCTGTAGACTTGACCTCCAAGGGGACCCTGAGGTTATTAGGCGGCCCTGGACCTCCAGCGAGCTGAAGAAATATGGGGCCATATTCTCTCTAAGGCATAAGACCCCCTTCCATCTTGGAGACATGAAGGGCTTGTGGCCCTGTATCCTTTTGCAGTACCTCCCCGGGGGGCTGTTGGGGTAGTAGCTGGGTGGAAGGGACAGAGACTAGGGTGGTTCTTGGAAGTTAGGCTGCCCAGATACCCACAGCCATGCCTCAAGCAGGACCACTTATTCCTAGCCAGTAACAAAGAAGACCCTCCCTGGAGCCTGACGATGCTGGGAGTGTAGAGGGAGAGAGAGGAGAGTGGAGTGTGTGGGAAGAGGGGCCCCTACTGTTAGGTAAAGTTCCACAGTCCTCCACCCAGGACTCGGCACCAGGGTGGCATTAAAGACCCTGGATTGCCCCCTGTGGGCTGAGGCTGAACTGGGCCTGAAGACATCCACCCCCACCGTGGAGCACATCTCCCACCTCTCCAAAGAGGGCGATGGGTGTCCTGCAGGGATTATAGATTCTTCTAACATCTTGTCTCCCACTGCCTTGTCCCCCTCCACAAATTGCCTCACTCAGTCTGCACCAGCCTCCTTGTCATCCACTACGGCTCCAGACACCTCTCATTTATCTCCATCATGTTGGGGGCGGAGGTACCCAGATCTGGTGCCAATCTTCATGTGCATCCTCTCTGGGTTCCAGCCACAGGGCCGCATCCGGACAGGGTTTGGGGAATCTGCTTTCTGGGTATGTAGGCTCCTTGGGGTCCTGGCCATCTGGACTCCCTCTGACAATCTGGATCCAAAGCTCTAAGCCTTTACATGGGAGCCTCAGAGATGGGCAGCCCATTGCCCTGGCAATAGTCTTGCTACTGGCCCACGAACAGGTCCTGCTTTACACTGACCTGAGTAGACCTGGGACTTGAGCACTCAGGGACCAGGAAGGGAAGCAGCAGAGACCTTGGCTTCTAGGGAGGGCTGGGTGAGGCTTTGGGCTCCCAGTAGCTGATAAACAGATGAAACAGCAAACGAGGTATGTTTTAGCTCTGAAGGAAACAAACCAGGACTGTATGTATAAATAATGGCGGGGCAAAAACAAACCGGCAAATGTAAAGGTCCTGCATCTTCTTGGAGAAACAGCCAGTAGGCTAATGTGTCAGAAGAGTGGCGTGGGCAAAGAGATGCCTGGGCATACACGAATGCATGCATGGGTGGCTGTACACACCCCTCTCCTACAGAGGGGAGAGCCTAGCCTCTCTGGGTAGAGAGGAGTTTATCACAATCCAGAAAGGATACCAGGGACAAGCATGGGAAGGAAGGAAGAAAGGAAGGAAGGAAGAAAGGAAGGAAGGAAGGAAGGAAGGAAGGAAGGAAGGAAGGAAGGAGCGAGCTAGGGAGGAACAAATGAGGACTGAGGGCAGCCTCTAGCATTCCAGCCCTTGCTCTGAAGTCTCTGTATGGAAGGTCGTGGTCAACTTGACAAATAAGCCCAGGAAAACTCACTTCATGCCCAGGTGGGGGCTTGGCCAGCTAGACAAATGAGGGCCCAGCAGAGCCTCAGCTTCCACACCTGTGACAGGTGGGGCCAGCTCCCCTCCCCCGTGCACTCTGCCCCTGTGGAGGTGGCCTCGGTAAGCCATGGATGGCTGGGTTCCTGGTCCCCAGGCAGATCCCCGGCAGGAGGCCTCCCCGATTTCCTGGCCCAGCCCTGAGTCATCTACCAGGCCCAAGGCCACCTTACCCAGCCCAGACCCTCACCCAGGACAGGGACCATTTACCTCCATCAGCTGCTCCCAGCAGCCAGGCCAGCAGGTCAGATCTCCATCCCATGGGACTGACACTCACAGCACTTCCCTGACTTTCGGTCTCATTAGCCGGACTCCCCCAGGGAGGAGGCCACCTTGGGCAGGTCCCTGCACAATTCTATAGGCCGAGAAGCAGAACCCCTTCCCACCAGGCCCCTAGGAGTCCTGACTTCTAACAGTTCTAGATGTATGCACCCTGAACGTCTGTGAGTGCCCACGGCATGCCCACATGGAGGGGGCACTGGGCACAGTACAGAGAGCAAAGCCTCAGGATCTAGCCCTGAAAATGACAGCTTGCTGTGCAGGGTTCTTCCCTCACTTGGCACTGGGCCCAGCTTGGCTTCTACGGCAGGTCTTTACCTGCCACAGGTGAGAGGCCACAGGCACCAGGCAGAACACAGGAACCGGGGAGACCTGCATGGTCACGAGTGTGTGAGGACGCTGTGGTAGAGGATGCATGTGTGAAGAGTGGCCACACTCCACCTGGGCATGAGCAGTCACTGTGGTCACCAGGGGCTGGCGCGTACACTTGCCAGGATGTGGGCACATCAGGTTGGCATGTACAGGACAGGCCATGGCCATGACTTGTCTTCCTTGACTGGGGGAGAGCCCTGAGCTCACGGGGCCTTCCATGCTGCCTGCCCTGGCCCAGAGGCCTGACAGCCACTTAGGCAGCACCCTACGCAGCCTAAGGTGACATGGGGGTGCAGGCATTTCCCATTGTTCCCGAAAGGCCAAAAGGCGGTGAGGGATCCCTTGAAGTCAGATCACTCTTCTCTCTCCTCCCTTCTCATTAGGGCAGCTTCCCTTCTTCCACCCGCAGGTCCAGGACAGGCCCTTGGCGCCCCTAATCCCTGTGCTCCCATCAGCGGAGCGTGTCTTTTTCCCCAACCTTATCTGTCTCCTGCAGCCATTGCTGACTCCCCTGAGGCCAGCCTCCCCCTCCCTCAGCCTCCCCGCAGGTCAGCTTGGAGTGTCCTCCTCCGCTCCCTCTGCCTTCCTCCTCCTTCCCTCTCTCCTCCCTGCCTCCTCCCCCTCAGCCTCCTCCCCCTCCTTCCCTTCCACCCATCCCCTTCCTCCCTCCTTCTTCTCCCCTGCTAGGCCCTCCCTTAGGGAGAGAAAGGAGGGGGCGGGTGGCGAACAGTGGACACAGTACTCAATCATCCAAGGTCAGCCTTCAAGAACTGCTGGACAAAGACCCCTTTGGCCACTTCCCTCCAAAGGGGAGGAGCAGCAAATGATACGCCATAAAGAGAGGCCCCTAGGGGAGACAGGAAGGCCTAGTAATGAGCATGTTAACATGCAAATATGAGCTGCAGCCCAGAAGGGTTTGCACCCCACTTGCAGCAGCCTACACAGGCTCCCTGTATCTGGACCCCGATCCTCAGGAAAGACTCAAGAGGAAGCTTGGTCCTCCAGTTCCAGAAAGAAAGAAGACCGTGCACTGAGCACCACATGCTGCTGTGCTTCAGGCCACCATGCATCTATCTTTCTTGGCCTCAGGGCTTTAGTCTTCCCATCAGTATGGAAGGTGCAGGGTATCAGCCAGTCTGGCTGATGACCTGACCCAGGGTCAGTTCCTGCCTCAGCCACTTCTTGCCTGTAGGCTCCCACAGAAGCGAGTCGCTTAGATCTTCAAGGTCTCGCTTTCCCCATCTATCAAGTAGGGCTGTGAGGCTTACCTCCACTGCGGGGCGTGCGAGGACCAGAGGCATTGCCTGGCACATAGACTTTGCCCACAGGAGGCAGGGCCGGGATATCATAGCTGAACCGGGCAAGACGAACCCGGGCTAGCGGTGGGCAAAAGGGACTGTGATGCACCCTCCCGCCCAGCCCCGGCTCCTGCCTGGCCCAAAGAAAGATGCAACTGGGATTTATCCCCGACCCTGCCAAACAGCCAGGGACACTGGAGGGGATTAGGCAGGCCCGTGTGACTTGGGAAGGGCAGTCCCTGAGGGAGGACCTCATTCCTCAGCCGTGGGGCAGGGGGTGGAAGGTGTGCGGGAAGGGACAAGCTGATTAGGACTGTGACGCAGACCAGATGCAACAGCGTGTGAAAGCGCCACATAGAGTAGATGCTCCTTCCTCTGAGCTCCACTCGCAGAAGACAGTGCAGGCCCTGCCCAGGACAGGGTTGAGAGAGGAGGGGACGGCGCACTCCCTCTTGGGCTCAGAAAGGAGCTGCCTGTACAAGAGCTCCAGGTGTCTGCCCCGGGGGCTCCCCCGGAGTGACAGGTACCTCTACAGACACAGACAGGCTAATGGACAGGTGCCCAGGGACACCTTGAAGAGGTATGGCTGGAGTGGTCCCTTGAGGCTTGATCGTGGAAGCCTTGAATGCCAGGTCCAGGAGAGGTGGTGATAACAGCTGTTGGCTGCAGCTGGAAGCACAGTGAGCTCGGGTGGGTGTCGGGGGGAGACACGGCCGATGGTGTGGGACATGGGGTTGTGACTGCGTGCGTGTGTTTCTGCTCATGGAGACTCAGCAAGGGTTGAATGCGTGTGTGGTGGGTGTACGCGTCCCTCTGCTGCTGCCCTGGCTTCTCCAGGAAGCACCCCCGCACTGCTGTGCTCCCGGGTGAGCAGGAAGGTGCCCACCGGGCACTGAGACCTCCCGGCCGTCTGCCGGCCCAGCGCCTCAGCCACCTCTGCCGGAGGGCCACGTGGGCCATGAACACATCAGGTCATTAAACAGCAGATCAATTCAACTTAACTTCTTGGAGGAAAGCAGCCGTTCTTGGCGCAGGGACAGCAGGGCTGTAGGAGACAGGCTGTGTGGGAAAGGGAAGGGGACCTGGTGGGGCAGGTTGGGGGGGCCGCCAGAGACAGCTGTGGGATGCACCCTGAGGAGGGGAGCAGAAGCCGAGCGGAGTGGAAAGGAACTCTGACCCAGGTCACAGGCCGGGACTGAGTGGTGGCAGAGAGAATGGCAAGGATGGAAAGGAGGAAGCCGAGGTGGGCAGGGGGACATGCTCATGTCCTCTCGGCTTCCCGGGGGTCAGTCAGGATGCAGACGCATCACCCAGCTTCCGGGACACTTTGTGACCTATTGCGTTGGCGATGCTGGCCTGAGCACTGCCAGGGGGGCCGGGAGGCCTACCTGACCTGCCACATCTTGCACATAGAGAACCGCACAACGTGTGAAAGCCCCTGTCACTGGAAAGTTTCATCCATCCATCCACCCATTTTTCCTTCCTTCCTTCAGAGATGTACACGGAACACCCACTGAGCCCCAGGCTCAGGGTTTGGCGAGACGGGTACCGTGAGGAGGCATGGACTGTCTGTCTCTGAGGGGGCGGAGTGGTGCAGGGATGGCACACACGTGCGACACCTGGGGGCAGGCCGGAGGGAGTCTGGCTCAGGAGACGGGCGTGGGGGGGGCTTCCTAGAGTTGGTGACCCCTGAGCTAAGTCTGAAGAGGGAGAGTGATTAACCAGGGACACGAGTGGGCATCAGGGAAGGCCGGGTCGGAAAGGCACGTGGGCGTGGAGAATGGCAGAGCCGCGGGCAGAGGGCTGATGAGAACACCCTCCGGAGACAGCACCTTGTGGGGACAGGGGGCCAGCGTCCGGGCATGTGGTTGGGGTCGGGGCGGTCAGCCCGGTGGGATGAGAGGGCCTGAGGCCCACTGAGGAGCTGCTTCTGGTCGTGAGGACAATAGGCAGCCGGGGATGGTTTTGAACAGAGGAGGGACGGGCAGGCCAGTCCGGAGGCTGGACTGTCCAGGCCGGAGTGTTGTAACCTGGTTTCTGTAGGGACTGCAGGGCCAGGAAGAGGGATAACTTGCATGTGGGGAGCAGGGAGCGTGGCCGGGGATAGATCCTGAGCTCAGCGTGGTCCCAGGCCCTCAGGGACACCCACGGGAGGGGTCACATGGGATGACTGGAGGCAGAGGTTAGTACAGTGTGTGTACCAAGCCCTGGGGTGGGAATGAGGCAGGGATGGCCTGGGAGAGGAGCTGTGAGACTAGCAGTGAGGAGACAAGGCCTAGGGACAGCCGTGGTCCGGGGGCAGCTGGACTGTCTGAACGGATGGAGACAATGTGGCCAGAGGGCAGGAGAAGAGGGCGGGTGTGGGACACAGAGCGGTCGCTGACAAGCCGCACACTGACGACGCGCAGTGTGCACAGCAGAGGCAGTGGGGCCACAGGGGCCTTGCAGGGAGTCGGGCTGGGCAGAGCCAACGTGGGCAGCTTTGGAACCGAGGGCAGGCGAACAGTGTGGGCAGCAGGGGCGGAGTTTAAGAGAGACGAGCAGACACCCAGGCAGAGCTGGAGGCCACGTGTGGGCATAGGGACCGTTTAGAGGGAGAGATAGAAGTGCGAGCAGTGGAGGAGGGGGGGTTGGCGGAGGGAGCAATGGGGGTGACACGTGAGCAGAGCCTAGGGCGCCTTAGCATGCACGTAGATGTGTGATCTTGGCCAAGTCCCTCCCTCAAGTTTCCCCATCTGTAGCACGAGGGGCTCCCCTCACTCTTGGGCACTGGGGATCCCACAGTGACCAAGACAACCTGGGTCCTACCTCTTGGTTCACAGCCTAGAGGTGGGGGCTGGACAAGAAGAGGATCACCCCTAGAGGAATTAATCAAGGAAAGGGGAGCTAAGGCACCATGTAAGCTCTGCAGAGGCTGGGCCTGCTCAGATGCTCACTCTCAGTTGTCCCTGGGGAATCCCTGACTCTGTCATTTTTTCTCCATGGGTGGGGGATAAGCACATGCCCTCTCCCATCTCTCTGTCTTGGCACAGGCGTGGCCAGTCGGCTTCCTTCATCTCCAGGACAATAGTGATTTTCTGGGGTGGGTATGTGACCTATTTGATGCTAGGGCTTCTGCTAGGGGCAGGGCATGAGGTGTATTGAAGGAGCAGAACATGGGAGGGCCTGACTAGGCATGAGATTTACACTCAAGGAAGTACAAAATAGAGAGTTTGTATTCTGGTAATAATCTTTGAGCACCTGAATCCAGCCGTGCCTGAAGCTCATAGATTTGGACTTTTCAGTTACTCATGCCAATAAATTCTATTTTGTGATTGGGGTAACATTAATCATGTTCTGTGCCTCCTAATTCATGACCTGAAAGGTGAGAGTGCCCCCTGTGTTTGGTCATGTCAAGTGAGGGGGAAAAAACTTTCTCAGCAGAGGGAACAGCATGAGCAAATGTCCTGGGGTTGAGAAAAGCTTGACACTGTTGAGAAACTGAAAGAAGCTGTTGGGACAGGGGCGGCAGGAGACTGGGAAACTGCTGGGGCTGCTGTGGGGTCTGTGGAGCAAAGGGATCAGGGGTTGGACTGAGCAGGGGTGGATGATAAGAGGTCCAGTGAAAAGTGAAGATTATTCGGCAGGGACTTCCGCCTGGGGCTCAGGAGGGCATCTTAGAGATCCTGGGAAGACTGGAGCCTTGAAGAGGCCAATCCCAGAGATGGAAAAGTGAGTACAGGAGTAGACCAAGGGTGGAACCACACCAGACATGGGGCAGAGGGTAGAGAGCAGTGGGGTCTGGAGAGACTGGCCACCCCATCCACTGTGTGATCTACCTGGTGGGGTCTTGGGTGGCCTTCACCTGAGCTCCTTCTGGGTGCAGTAGCATTCCAGCCAGAGTTGGGACAGGGGAGAAAATGGGGACGGGATGCATGGACGAGACCTTAGACAAATGGGCTCCTCAGGGCTGCTGGAGAGCCTCAACCAGCACCTTCTGGGTGTTGGGTCCACAGTCTGTCTGAGTCCTTCCTCATCCCCTGCCCTCCATGGAGGAGATGAATCAGGCCATAAAGGGTTTACTGAGCCCCCTTGTCCACCTTCACTCTGGAGCCAGGCAGGACTGGGGGCAGGAGACACGGGACCAGTCACGAGGAGCCAGGAAATGACACGAGCAGCATCCAGAGACTTAGGAGAGTGAGGGAGCTCAGAGCAGGGGCACCAGCCCCCAGAATGTGTGGTGAGAGCTATGGCAGTGGGGGGGGGGGTTTCAGCACAGTCAGGGGACCAACAGGCAAGGAGGCAAGGGGTCAGCCTGCTGGCAGGACCCAAGAGGCACAGGAGGCAAGATAGGATCCGGATATCCACTGAGACCTCAGCCTCAGCCTCCTTTTCTCCTCTGTGCGATGCAGGTGCCTCTGGGACTCCTGGGGGTGGGGGTGGGAGACCCGAGCCCCACCCTGGATCGAAGCTCCCCCAGGCTCCACCCCACCCACTGGGTGGCTAAAAATAAAAGCAACGATAATTTCCCTAAATGAAACCTCCACTTAAACACTTAAAAAGCAATAAAAACTCAATTTTCTTTCTCTCAATTATTTTACTTATTCCATTTTCCAAAAGGTTCACCCTGTTATGAAGATGTATTTTTCCCCATCAGCAGCCGCGTTCTCCGCCATTACTCAAACTGACTCAGCCTCCCTCTGCTACGAGGGTCGCCTGGTCTCCGTGGCAACGGGGTGCTGTGACTTCACCACTGCCGCCTTGTCAGTGGGGACACTGAGGGGCAATGTCTGGTTCCCTAGATCATGCCTTGGTTTCCGGCCTTCTGGCCCTGCCTCCCAGAGCTGTCTCTTGGCCTCCCTGCCTCCAAGCCTCCCCACCAGCCCGTGCCTTCTGCCTCCCGGCCCCTGCATTCAGGCCCCTCTGCAGGGGACCTGTACGGAGGGAGATGGATCCCATGGCCCTCAGACAGCACAAGGCCTGGTTTAGGGGAGCAGGCCCAGTGCTTCATCACACAGTCCTGACACTATAAAAATTAGGTTTCCGATGTCATTAGTGCTTTGTGATCAGTTCCATTTGTATCGTGCCCACCCTGTTGGCTCATCTCTTCTAATTGTTTTTACTCACTCCTTCCATTTTTAAACTGCTGTCTTGTTGGCTTTTAATTTTTAATTATTGCTGCCTCCCCTTCTTTCCTAATTGGTCCAGGGCCCTGCTGAGGCTCCCTGTGCTGTGGCTGCAACTGGCTTCCTGAGGGTGGCTGAGGCTTGCCCACCACCCACCCCAGTTGGCCCCGGGTGGTCACAGCCTTGCCCCAGAGGCCAACTGCACGCCCGGCTCCTGGTGCGGAGGAGGCGCTGTGATTCAGGTCCATCCTCCAAACATACACTGGGTACCAACTGTAGAGGGCGGTGGGTGCGATGATCCTTGGGGCTCGTGAATGACCGCATCCACCTGAGAATTGCTTTTGTCCTGTCACGAGAGGGCTGCCTGCACTCGGCAGGGGTGAAACTACCTCCTCTCCCAACTCCCACCCACTTGGCACCCCACCCTGCTTCCCTCGTGGCCCTGGGCCTCTGAAATTTACTGCAATAGGACACCAGGCTCCTCCCTCACTGCCCAAAGCCCAAGGGTCACTCCCAGCCCCACCTCTGACCCATTGCGCACAGGGTGCTCCCACCTGGGCTGCCCTTCCTCCTCCTGGCTCTGCTGAATCCTGCTCAGTGCTCTCCCACTGTTCACGGGTCTGTCCAAGTGTTTATCCATCGTCTACCCATCTATCTGTGCATCCCTCTATCTACCCATCTGTCTGCCTGTCTGCCTATTTGCCAGCTGTCAGTGGGGCACCTAGTCTGGTTTTGGGTTTTTTTTTTTTGCCCTTCAGTTTGCCTAAACTCTTCTTGGCATCTTAACCAGCCTGTTTCCTTCCCCTGGTGTCTGCCCACTTGTGACCTCTGGTTTTCCCTTCTCCATAAGCCACAGCTCCAAGGACACCCCCTCCTGCGTTTTACTTGGTCACAAATAAGCCAGAGCCAAATGTCCGGGAAGTCTCAAAACCGAATCTGACCTCTGTTTCCCCCAGCCTGTGTCCCACACATTCTTGCCTCCGAGCCCTTGCTCCCAGCAGCTATGCCTGCCAGATGCGCCCCCTTCCCCTTGACTCACCCAATGACCACAGACCTCCCAACCTGGAGTCAGTAGGACTGGGCCCTGCCCAGGGCCGCCTCTTTCTTGCTGGTGACTTGGACAAGATTCTTCCCTCTCTGAGCTCCCACTTTTCTCACCTGTAAAGTGGGAACAGATCACAGTTCCTGTACGGCCCCTCACAGGGCTTGCTGTGAGGTTCATGGGGTTCTGGGTGAGTATGAAACCACATAACCAGTGGGCAGGGAGGCCAGGGGCCCTTTCCCCACATCCTTTGGGACCTCTCACCCAGGCCCATTGTCCCTTCCTGAGCCCCTCTACCCTCCCCACCAAGGGAGTCGTTACTGGGTTTCAGGAGCTGAGCCTCCTGGTGCCATCTGATCCCCAGCACAACCCTGGGAAGTAGTGACCATCAGCAGCCCCCGAGGAAAGAGATGTGCCTGAGATCCCACAGCTGATAAGGGCAGAGAATAATTTGAACGCAGGGCTGTGGCGGCTTGTCTTGTGTCACTGGGTGCTGACGAGCCTGGGTCCTCCTGAGGGCTGAGATGAGCAACGCCAGCCTCGGTCAGCGGTCTTAGCTTACCTGGGTGCTGGCCTCGTGTTCCAAATGGAGACAGTGAGGCCCAGAAAAGGAAGGTCAAGGAAGGCGCTGGCCTGGTAGGTGCTCTGTCTGTGGGGCTCCCCAGCTCCCTGGGAGCAAGGAGATGGGTCCCCAAACTGCCGGGGGGGAGGGCTGGGGCTGGGGCTCTCCCGTCCCCCCCCCCACCCCGTGCTGCCCTGGAGAATGTGTGACTGAGGCTGTGCTCACAGGAGACTGAGATCTTCTCTCACGCAGTTATCCTTCCTCTCTGTCCTGGTCTTCAGTGGTGTGAGGGGGAGGGCACGGTCAGGATGGAAAGGAACCCCACCTGTCCTGCTTACTGTCCCCCAGGCCAAGCCGCCAGCACAGGGCCTGACTCAGAGCAGGCGCTCTGACACCTCTGGTGACCGAAAGCTGGAAGGGAAGAGGGAATGAATACCCCATCCCCACTTGGCCACCACTGCCTGCAGCCCCAGCCTGGACTTCAAAAGAGGCGCTGGAGGAGGCGAAGGAACTGCCTCAGAGAAGGGTTGGGAGGCGGTTGGAACCGGCTACCTTCCTGGCACCCCTGCTACCAGTCCTCACAGCAGCCTCAAGACTCGGGTTCCTAGTAGGCTCTGTCGGACACCCCCACCCCGTCCCGGCGTCCCCGACCTTGGTTTCCCGCGGGCGGGGCGCAGCGGTGCGGGGGCAGCGCCACCTGGACGGATGCACATGCGCGGAGCAGCCGCCCGGCCCGCCGCCGCCTGCGCCCCAAACGCGCGAGAAAAGCAAACAAAGACGTATTGGTTTCTGCTCTATTAGAGGCGCAGGAGGGGGGAAATCAATGTTTAGTAAATGGGAAAAGAGAAAATCGTTCGGGAAAGACAGTCTATTTCCAAGCCGGAGAGGGGTGCGTAAACAGCACAGGCCATTGCGGAGGAAGCACCGCGGGCCATAAACCTCCCCCGAGCGCCCAAGCGGAGGAATGTTGGCTTAGCGCGCCCGGGGCCAGCTCCGCTGGAGCGGCCCGGCAGCCTCGGCTGAGGCCGGCTCCTCACCCAGGAAGAGGGTGGGGAGAGGACAGGCAGCGCCCTTTTAAAGCCACACCCAGGCACTTCAGTTAGCCAGGCTGCTACCCCTCAATCCCTGCCACGGGCCCCACTGCCTGGGTTGCGCTGAGCCCTCTCCTTGGCCCGCAGAGGCCTGCGTGGTGCGCTCTCCCTCACCGGGCCCGCCTCATGGCTCTAGACACCCTGACTGCCTGGGAAGTGGCTGTTTCCACGAGGGTCAGGGCTGGCTTCCTGAAGGAAGGGCGTTTGAACTGGGCTTTGAATCCCGTGGAGATTAAGGAGGGAAGGAATGGTGCGAGGAGGTAGGGAAGAGCTTGTGCAAAGGTCAGGGATAACTTGGGATGTGGCCACAGGCTCTAAGGGGAGGGATGCAAGCAGGGAAGCGGGAGAGGCTGGGGATGGAGGAGTGCAACTGAGGTGGGGGCTGGCATCCATGTAGCTGTGTGGAGGGTTGGGGGGCTCCGTCCACCCTCTGATCAGGCTGCGCTGGCTCCAGAGGTCCAAGGAAAAAAAAAAAAAAAAAACAGAATCTGGAGTTCCCGTTGTGGCTCAGCAGAAACGAATCTGACTAGGAACCATGAGGTTGTGGGTTCGATCCCTGGCCTCACTCAATGAGTTAAGGATCCGGCGTTGCCGTGAGCTGTGGTGTAGGTCACAGACGTGCCTCGGATCCGGTGTTGCTGTGGCGTAGGCCGGCAGCTGTAGCTCCAATTTGACCCCTAGCCTGGAAACCTCCACATGCCACGGGAGCGGCCCTAAAACAACAAAAGACAAAAACAAAAAAACAGAATCAGAGAGGGACTGTCTGAATCCTTGGGAGGCTACAGCTGGGAGGCTGAAGTCAGACTGGTTCCTGCTCTGGCCCCACCTAGGCCCCTAGTCTGTTAGAACCACCGCTGGGATGGCTGGGACGCTGCCCCGCCTCTCAGTCCCACGAGGCCCCTCATGGCTGGCATTCATTGTTCCAGAGAGTGGGGTGCGTGGGATGGAGCCTTTTGTCCTCTCCATTCATCAAGGCCCGGTGGGCCGTGCAGGGAAGTATTGAATTTTAGCTTAAGATGGATGGCACGACTGGAGTCTCCTTTACAAATGAATTATATTCTGTTTACCATTTGTGGGCACGTGTGTGAGCCTGTGCGGGTACCAGATGGGGGTGTGGATTTGAGAGGCACACTCCTATGGATGGGCATGCATGTTTAGGAGTATGTGCATGGAGTGGAAGCGGTGGCTGGGATGCAGGCAGCTCTTGCAAGGGGTTTGATAAAGAACTGAAAATCCTTGAGGGTGAGGCCAGGGAGGGAGGGAGGGCAGGAAAGGGCAGCAGCTTTGTTATTATCGTTGCTCTTACTGTTATATTGGCACAGGGCCCTGTTCCCTGCACTAAGTCCCTTTCAGGTGAGTCCATCAGTTTCCTAAGATCATGTGAGGTTGTAAAGTCAGCTCTGTTATCATTCCTATTTGCCAAGGAAATGGAGGTTCAGAGAGGTGAGTTGACCTGCCTGAGGTCACACAGCAGGTCCTGGAGCTGAGACTCTAGAGCACAACTGGGGCCTGAGACGATATTCCTGATGAGGAGGTGGCTTTGAGAGAAAGCTGGGACAAAGAGGAGAGAGCAAAGGGCAGGTGTTGAGAGACATGGGGTGCTGGAGCACCCCAGGGCGGAACACTGAGATCTTGATTGCCCTGGATGGGGAAAAAAGGCTGGAGAGAGAATGTCCCCGGGGGGAATGGCCCAGCAGAGAGGCCTTTCTTCAAAGCTTAGGGAAAGCCAGCTGGACCCCTACCCAATCTCTGGAACTTTGCAAACCCACCTCCCACCCAGGACGTCTGCTTCTATTCCACCCCTCTGGGCCTCTGTTTTCCCATCTGTGTAACAGGGTATCTGGACGCGGCTGGAGGACTCCTGGGCTTCTCTGGGCTCTAACCTTCTGGAGCTCTGTGTCAGGCATATGTACAAGTAAATGGGCACATGTTTTATGTGGCTGAGTTGGTGCATGTCCGGAGGGGGGCACAAGCACAAAATAGGGGATCCCAAAGAATCTGAGCGTGTGCTTGTGTGGGTCCCAGCCCGTGGGCTTGAGGAGTGTGTTCACACAGGGGAGGGGGCATCCCGAGTGTCTGCTAGGTCAGCGAGAGAAGGGGGGTGAGTGTGGGCAGGAGCAGCGAGTCAAGGTAAGCCAGGCCTGGACCTCAGTCGGCCGGGGGAGGGGGGAGGATAGGGTCTGGGTGCAGGAAGAGGAAGCGGAGGAGGCCCTTGGATCTCAGGACTTGAATTTCCACCCACCATAGCCCATCCCCATCCCCGCACCCACTCTGGCCCCACTGCTCAGGGCAGGCACACAGGAAGCAATTTTGCTCCAGCTAAGGCTGGCAGGAGATGGAGACTGTGATAAGGGAGCTTCAAGGTGAAATCAGCCAGCATAGCCCCTGCCTGGCCAGGGGAAGGTTTAGGAGCGGAAAGGGGCTAAAAGGAGGGGCCTCCAAGAGGCTTCAGGGTGAGGGAGCTTGAGGGAGGAGGGATGAGGAGAAAGAGCCCTAAAGGCCAGGCTGTGGGCAGGGGAGGATGAGTTCAAGGACACCAGAGTTGGAGGGACTTGTTGAGGAGGGCACAGGCCCTGAGGAGGAGGCTCCTAGCTCAGTCCCGGTAGGGCCTTGAGGAGTCTTCTACCCCAGCACCTCCTGAGTCCTGGAGTTGTCACCCAGTGTGGACACCCACGGCGGCTGGACATGGGCTACAGGATTGGGGAACCCACGTGGCGAGAGGAGGTCCTGGCCAGGCTTTGGCCTTGAGCGCCAGTGGAGATGGGTGGGGCCGGGGCCCACAGGGGAGGGAAAGGGGAGAGGTTCGGGCAGATGTCCTTGGTGACAAGGTGTCTCACCTCCAGGGGCCCCTCCCCCACCTCTAGCAGAAGCCAAGTCCGGCCTTAGCCAGCTGCCCAGCCCTTGCTCCTGGTTCTTCTGTTCCTCACGGCAGTCACCCTGCGGATTCCCCCACTGTCACCTCTTTCAGAACAGGAAAGGGGGCCCGGGAAGGCTAGTTGGGAGTCTCCCTCCTCCCAAGGCTGTGATTGAAGAAGTAAGTGAGTCCCCCAACCTGAGGTCCAGGAGCCTCTAGATAAATAGCTGCAGCCTCAGAATTGCTCTGGTTTCTTCAAGGGGGACCTCCTGGAGGTCTAGATCTGAGATGAGGGGCAGGGGCACTTGCTGCCACCCTTGCCCTTATTAGCCAGGTCTTCTAGGGGCTCCTGTCTGCCCTGTGGGTCCTGACACCCACCCCACGCTCTGAGTGTCCTCTCCGCCTTGGCCTTAACGTGCTGTAGGTCTGGAATCTGTATCAGACACCAACAGGAAGTACTGTCTGCTACAGACATCACTGTGGCCCATGGTCCACCTGCCCGGCAGTCAGAGGCTCTGTCCGTCCTTCAGTCCATCTTCCTGCTGTTTCCGCCCTGTCTAAGGCAAACCTGCCCGTCTTTCTCAATGGGAGAGGGTGACGGGGACCAGAAGGGGAGGGTTCGTGGAACCGGGTGGGTGGGGCGAGCTGGGCCCTAATGTGGGGTCCTCAGACCCAGGCAGAGCGGGCGGGGCTGGGAGGGAAGGATGGGCGAGGAGACGGATCCCAGCCCCGTGGGGGCTGCTCGGCCTGAGCCCAGACGTCAGTCTTCCTGTGAGGCGGTGCCTGGAGTCCCTCCTGGTGAGCCTCATGGCTCTATTGTCTCCCCAGTGAGTGCTGTCACCTCTTGCCCATGTCTCCTCCAGGACAAGCCGGGATCTCGGGACCAGCGTGTGTGTTGACCAGCTGAATCATGGTCTCCCACGCAACCTCCACCACACCCCAGGCTGCTCTCCAGTCCTAAGGACCATCTTCCCACACTCTCCTTCCTCTCAGTTTTAATTTAACCAAGCCATCCTTTCTTTTTCCTGGAGAATCAATATTTTCTCTGTCTTTTGACACTTATTTTATTTTATTTTTACATGCGGCCTCCCAAAGGCTGTAATTTACGGCTAATACCATGCAATCAAAGACAATGGTTGGGTGCCTGTGAGCAGGAGCAGGCAGGCTCCCTGCCAGGTGCCCCCAGCGGCCCCCCCCAACCCACTCACAGGGGTGCCCATGGCTGTGAGGCCTCTGGGTGCAAGATCCACGGGGAGCTGGGGACCAACATGCGCCATGATCTCAGCCATTATCCGGAGGGCACAGGGGACGGGTCCCCCGCTGGGGAGGGCTCTGGGGTAGCCCAGGGGTCTGGGGGCCTATGTGAGGGGCTGGTCTGAGTGGAGGGGCAGGCAGGGTGCTCAGGGGCTCCCTGCCGCTGGGCCCGCCTCAGTTGTGCGGCGCTCCCCAAGTGAAGTGCCAGGGCAATGGCTCTCAGCCCGCACCTCCTCACTTCCCCGCCACCTCTCCTCTGCCGCACTGTGCCGCGCGGCTCCCGCGTGGCTCCCGCGCTGTAATCTACGGCGCTGTTACTCTGTGTCAGTGATTTAAATCCTCTGATGGAGCTGGTGACAGTTTAAATGGCTGCCATCCCCTCCCCGTACCCGCTGGGCCCTGACGAGGCCCCACAAGGGGAAGGGGGGGTTGCCATGGTGGGATTTAGATAGTATTTTCCAAGCTCCAGGGTGGCCCGGCTGCTGCTCTTGCCCCTCTGGCAGGGAGGGAGCCAAGTGTGCCCTCTCCTTCCTCTCACCGGTGATCAAGGAGGGAAGATAAAACCTTCCATAAATTCCCGGGAAATGGAGTGTCTGGAACACGCTCAATTCCACCTGCCTGCAGGTGAGAGGTTAAGGGAGGGGGCCAGGGTGCCCAGCATCCAGCATTCCTTCTCTGTGACCTGTGGCCTGTGACAGTAGGGAGTAAAACAGGCCTGGAACCCAACCTGGCACACCAGGCCCGGCCCCAACCTCACCAGTCACCCCCAATTATGCTGGTGCCCAAACCCCAGCTCTGCTCCCAGCTCCTTCTTGCTATCCTAGAGTCTTTTCTTCCATTCAGATACTCGATCCCCGGTTTCATCTCTCATCAGCTAACGGGGCGGGGGAGATTATACAGATGGGAAAAGCTGCGGCACACACAGGCAGAGCGAGCCAAGGCAACCCCAAAGTCACTAACAATGCAAGTCCTGGCTCCAGCCTCTGCCTCATCCTGGGATTCTTGCTGGGTGTAGGGCATCTTGAGGGTGGGGCTGCCCCCCAGCCCCGGTTCCCTCTGTGACAACAGATCCAGAACAGGGCATGGGGGCGAGGTAGGGACAGAGCTAAGCGGTCTTGCTGCTGGATAGGGCCTCTTGGCACTGGATCAAGAGAGCCTGAAAGGGTTCAGCGTAATCTGGTCCCCTGCCTCTGGGATCCAGGATCCTCCCAACGCAGCCCCAGAAAGAACAGCCAGCCTGGTGCAGCAAGGTTCGAGACTGGCTCAGGGTAGGCCTCACATGGAGGGAGGGCACAAGGTCTCAGCTCTGCTGCTGGGTGTCAGGAGCAGGACTTGGCCGTTCTGGGGGGGTCCCTGCCTAATGGGGACAGACGAAGCCTTGGTTGGCATTTTGTGATGAGAGGGAAAAGCCCTGGAGCCATTGATCACCCAGCGGTCCCATTTAAATTTGAGCAAGGTCGTTAAAGCAGCGGCCTGGAGGAAGGGTGAGTGGAATTCTCCAGAAGTTAGGCCCAGGTTGTCCGGGGGAGGAGGTCATAGGGAACCTGTGCGAAGTGGCCCCTGAGGGAGGAGCCAGGACCTTGCCTTGTTGGCAGAGGGGTAGAGGGGCGGCATGACAAAGTTCCAGACCAGGAGGGACAGGCAGGATCTTGTGATCTCCCTTGTCCCACTGCGGACACGGGCATCGGCGCTCCCTTTCTCTGAGAGCGGACACTGAGGGTTAACTGACTTGTCCAAGGTCAAGAGTTTGCATGCGGCTGAGCCCAGGTCCCGTTGCCGCCCCTCAGCTCCCACTCCAGCCGGGACGCGGGCTAAGCTGGGCTTGTAGCTCTCCGGCCTCCTAAACCCTTGCAAATCCCTCCTGGGAGTAGGAAGTGTCAGAGGAGTAATTAAATGATTGAGTGAGCAGGGCCAGCGACTGGAACAAGGCACTCAGCCACACCAGGTGTCCTTCCAAGTAGCCACATGTCCCCAGTCGGGGGCTCCGAAGGCCTGTGCTGGTAGGAGGGGCCGGTCGCCCCACCGAGGGCTGGAGTCAGGCAGACTCTCAGCTCTCAGCGCCGGACCACCAGAAAGTGGGCTCAGGGTTCAGTAGCCAGATTGTTCCCAGAGGAGCCACTTACTGCCTCTGCTCTGTCTGAACGAGGTCACAGTCTGGAAGGACGGACTCTGGACAGCTGGACAGCGATAGGATGGCTTTGCTGGGGTAAGGCAGCATTCTGTTTCACCCTGAACAGTCCTATTGGATAGAGCCCGGCTTAGGAATGAGACAGTCCTGGGGTCTCTTCCTGCTTGCAGGGCCCCCTTTGCCTATTGCCACCCCCGGACCCACAGCTCTGACTCAGCGGCTTAGCCTGGCTCCCTGCACCTCCCACCCCAACCACCTTAATGACTTTTTAATAAATTGAAAAATTGTTTCAATACCAAATGTGATCCTGGGACGTTGTTCGTGACTGTATTGAGCTTAAGTCAAATGCTTTGCATCCCCAAATCCGACTGATTAATAATTACAAGGAGCAAGTCTGTCTTTACTGTAATGTGTTTAGGAAAACTGATGGATTTAATTTTTTTATCGGCCAAAGTAAGAAAATGTAATCTTTCTGAAAGTATCTAATACAACAATGCACCATAATTAGTTTCTCTGGAAACAGGCATAATGGAATAGAATAATAAATCACTTCTCCTTTCGTCCCTTCCCTCTGATGGAGAGAGATTTCCCCTCTGTGGGGCTGGGAATAGGACAGGGAACAGAACTGGAGGACTGAGGTGGCCATGCTGATGCAGCCCCGTGTCCTCTCCGCTGAGTTAGCAGGCCTTGGGCCTGCTCTAGCCTCCAGGGGGCTTGGGGTACAAGTTCTCCATTCCGAAGTCAGAAGCCCAGCATCTCTCAGGAGCTGGGCCCCAGGGTCCCGAGCAGTGGCTGCCCCCTGTTCCACCCCCGCAGCCAGACCCATACCACTGCCTTGGACACTCCCCTCCCTGGGAACTGAGTGCTTAAGATCCTAGGATGTGGGAGGTAAGATAGGAAGGCAGAGGAGGGTTCTTCATTTGTGGCTCGGATTGCTCGCAATTACCCCCTTCCCTGATGGGTCTCCTTCCCCAAACTCAGACCTTTCCCACAGAGAGACACCAGCAGGAGGGGAATAAGTCAAAGAGTGGACCAGTCTACCCCTCAGAGCCGCCTCCTTGCCCAGTTTGCTGGAGACCGCCCCGCTTTACCCCTCCTTCGGACAGAGTTCAGTCAACCTGCTTTGCAGGTTCCGGGCCCAGCCCCGACTCCTGGGCCGCTCTGCCTGGCAGCCTCCATAGCCCTCGTCCCCTGCAGCCCTTGACCTGGGCCAGCACGGGGGGTGTATACTGTCCTCATCAGAAGCTCCCCCACACCCCAAGTGCTCCCACCTCCGCTGCCACTTCTGCCCCAGGCCCGCACTCAGTAATGACAGGATAATTGTTTGTTTTATTGATCGTGACCAGCCTTCTGCAGCCCAGTGATGGATGATGCGGGAAGAGCCACATTTGCCCTGGCACCGGCACCCCAGCCCAGCAGAAGCAGACACGGCCCGGCCTAGACTAGATGCAGACTCTGCCTGTCCCATCACCACACTGCCCCTCTCCAGCCTGGCCCGCGGGAGTGGTCAAAATGAACACTGAGTTGGGAATCTGGAGCCCAGGGCTGAATTCCAGAATTCCAGACCTGATATCCAGAGTCTGCAAAGAGCCCCTCCCCTAACCCCCCCTCCTGCAGCCCAGCCCCTGGGAAGCCAGGCTGCGAGGGAAGAGGTTTGAAGGGCTAGTGTGTGACTAGGGTGCCCCAGATGGTGCCTTATAAATGCCTGCCCAGACCAGGAGGCTCACAGCCCAGAACCAGCCAGCTCATCACCCAGAGTCACTGGAGGCCTCTCTGTCCCCCTCCTTCATCATTCTCCTCCGTCTTGGCCTCTGTACTGAGGCTCCCACCCTCAGCTGGCCCGTTCTCTGCCTACCTGAATCCTCACAAGACTCTACCGGCTGGTCTCTAACTCAGCCTCTCCCATTCCCACCATCACCATGCCCGTGCCCAGCTTCACGGCCTGAAGTTCAGCTCAGACCCTTCTTCCCTTTCCACAAGGCACCACTGGGACAGATCAGGCTTCCAGGTCCTCTTGGCTCATCAGCTTTTTCCCCAGTGTCATCCTTTCCTGGAGCGAGAATCCCAGCAGGATCCCAGGGGGACTGAGGAAGCTTCATCTCAACCCTGGAAGTCCTGCTGGGCCAGGTGGCCAGAGAACATTGGTGCATGGGGCTAGGAGGTGGAGGCAGGGAGACAAGGAAGTGGAAATTTGATAGCCACTTTTTTTTTTTTTTTTTTGCTTTTTAGGGCCACACCTGAGGCATACGGAAGTTCCCAGGCTAGGGACTACTTGGGAGCTATAGCTGCCGGCCTACACCACAGCCACAGCAACACAGGATCTGAGCAGCATCTGTGACCTACACACAGCTCACGGCAATGCCAGAGCGAGGCCAGGGATCGAAGCCACAACCTCATGGTTCCTAGTCGGATTCGTTTCCGTTGTGCCACAATAGGAACTCCCCGATAGCCACTTTTGACACTTGCCAACGCCCCTGATCTCCCTGCCTCAGGCTAAAAGTAAAATTGTCCCTTCCTGCCTCCGGTGGTCAAGTGAGGCTGTGGTCTGGTTCTGACCAATGAGTGCCAAGCAGAAGCAACATTTCCATGCCTGAGCGGTTAATTGCTGATATGAGACCTTTCAAAGTCCTCTCTCCCCCACCAGTTTTATAGACTTCAGTTGTTTAGTCAGCCTGGTCTCAGTATGAGGGTGACATGGAGCAGAGCCTTGGCTGACCTATGAAGGACATGTAGCAGCAAAAAGAAACAAATCTGCATTATTTTAAGCCACTAAGATTTTAGGGTTGCTGTCATTGCAGCCTAACTTAGCCCATCCTGGCTGATGTGGGAAGGAAGTGTGTGTTCTGTGAGCAGGTGGTACTGGAAGGGAGGCGGGGATGGCAGTAACAGCAGGCTGCCTGCCAGGAGGCCAAATTCTTACCCTGATTTAACCACCCTGGCCCTTCCCCTCTCTAGCTTCAGTTTTCCCAGCGAGCCACCTGTGTCCTTTTGGAACTGGGGATACAGGAATGTGGAGACAGTGAGAAAGTATCTTGGGTCAGGAAAAGTTAGCACAGGTGAGTGTGGATGGAGATGGTGACATGGTGTCCCTGGTTGGGTGATGATGCTACTGTGGGGGTGACAGTGATGGTTGGCCGTGATGGGGATGGCAACACTGAGCTGCTGGAGGCAGTGTTGGTGGTGACGTTTATGCCGGCAGTAGGGATGCTGACAGCAATCGAGGCCACTCCTGGCAGGCCGGCCCAGGCCCCAGGGCGCCGGCACGGCAGTGATCACAGCAGACCCAGATGGAAGGCCTCAGACGTTGATTAATTACCTCCACTGGGGCCGGCTAATTGTCCACTGATCTCTGCTCATCAAATGCCCTGCCTGGCTGACCCGGGCGAACCTTCCAGAGCAATACTGCATGGTGTCAGAGCAGAGGTTTCCCAGATATGCCACCCTCAAAGGCCTCTTCATTTGCTCTAGCTGAGTGCTCCCCACTGGGC
Organism: Catagonus wagneri; assembly: GCA_004024745.2. Classification (NCBI taxonomy): domain Eukaryota; kingdom Metazoa; phylum Chordata; class Mammalia; order Artiodactyla; family Tayassuidae; genus Catagonus; species Catagonus wagneri. The sequence continues at coordinate 33,844,595 of PVHT021183699.1, read as the reverse complement.
ACAGCACAGGCTCCTCCTGGGAAGCTGGGTGCCGGGTGGGCAGCTGTACAAAGCATCAGATGGTGTTTTCCTGACTCTTGATGAGAACAATATGGAGTCGCCATGTGTCAATGATCTGCGCGGGGTGCAGGGCCAGTCGCTGAATTCTTAGGGTCTCGGCTAATGGAGTCTACTCTTGGACACTCCTCGCAGATGTCAGGGGCTAGTCCTGGCTCCATCAGCAAACATTTGTGCTCCTTCCATGCAGGGCCTTGTGCTGGCCACTGGGGGCATCACGGACTCGGTGATGACTGCCCCGCCTGCCCTCTGAGGGTCTCAGTCCTGTGGAAACGGCAGTTCTGGACCCAGACGGAGCGTGACATGGATATGTGCATCAGGGCCAGGACAGAGCAGCTCTCTGACCGTAAGGACCTCGGCTCCAGCCCACCTCCTGGACCCACTTCGGTACCACTGGGCAGGCTGAGGTCGGGAATGGCTGAGGTTCGTCCCAGGGAGTGGGGGTGAGCCGGGCCAGAGCCACTTTCCTGTCTCCAGGCCAGGGCTCCTCACACACACCCCAGCGACTCATTCCAAGCTTCCAAGCTCTATTTTTGCTGGAAGGCACAGATGAAGATTATATATATATATATATATATATATATATATATATTCCTCCGTGTTGTTTTTGCTGAATTGGCACTTCTGTCATCCCAATCTGAGGGGCTTGGCTTGCCTGCTATGAGGGGGGAAAATGCCTCCATTTAAAAGCAGAACTAAAAGAAAAACATCCACAGGCCCCATTTCACTGCAGCAGACACGATGAGCAAACCACGGTCGTTAACATGATAAAAGTCACTTTGTCTGGGTGTAAAATTCATTTTTCCCCATTTAGCACATGGTGCATTTGCATCGCACCGCAGTTGCTGGGCTGAGGTCTCCTCCCAAGGATGCCCCCACATTGTCCCTATGCCCCAGGCAGTGACCCCAAGACCTGGGCCTAGTTAGGCCGGCCGTGGTGCTGGGATCCTCCCAGGAGCCTCGACGGACCTTGAGGCCCCCACATTCTCTGATCAGACCCGGAGGGACTTGGCAGGGATGGGTGAGGGGGGCACCTGGGGATCCCGAGGAGCCACCCCGGCTCTGCCACAGAGCACCCGCAGAAGGCTGCCCTGCCCAGCAGAGCGCCTGGTGTTCCATTCGCCCACCCCCAGCCCCGCCCCTCAGCCCCAGGAGTCCTGCCTTCAGAGGCAAGACCTCCCTGAGCTCCTGGGAAGGGAGGGAGTTGCTTATGGTCAACCGAGCAGCAGAGCAGCCGAGGCAGGGCTCATTTCATCCCCCTGTATCAGGGTCAAGGGTTCAAATCCCATCTTCAGCTGTGCCAGGCCCACAGGGGTCAAATGAGGCAGACAGCCTGGGTCCTGCTTCCCATCAGGTTCAAGAATATAGCCTTGGATCTTCTTCTCATTTGGACTTTTTCCCCAACCACAGAGTGACAGGCTCCGTGGGCTGAATTCTGAGGTCCCTTCCAAGTCTCACCTTCCCCGAAGGTGTTCAGACCTGATCTGCTGTTCATCCTGAAACTTGAGGGGTACCTAGTCCTATGGGGGGTCACTGTTGTGGGCTGAAGGGCAAGCAGACCCTGGGGGCAGGAAGGCAGAGCCCTCTGTCTCTCTGCCCAGGAAGCCAAAGAGGACCCAAGGCCTCCTTGAAGCCCCTGCCCCCAGAGCCTCCCCACAGAGGCTGGGCTGACCCCAGGAAAGAGGTGACATCCAAGGTGGCCGAGGGGAAGCTGGCCTCCCATGTGGGGGCTGTGGATAAGCTACAGCCCCAGAGCTTTGTAGAAAGCTGAGAACCCCTTTCTACATAGTTCCACCAACAGACCTGGGAAGAGGGAGGAAGGACAAGACACCTCTGACCCTGCCCTCAGCTATGAGGCTTCGGCTCTGCTACTGATAAAGCTGCCAGCTAGAGGGGACAAGGAAACAGAGAGAAGTTCCCATCTAGAGAGGAGGACAGCAGCAGGCTGTGGGCGAGAGTAGAGGAAGCTCCAAAGAGGGGATGGTAATTGGCCCTGAGAAGGAGGAGCAGGGAACTCTTAAGTAATTCTGGCTTTGGGGTGGACTTGGGCAGAAGGGACTCAGAAAATGCGCAGTAACTGGAACTGGGGTTGCCAGGTAGCCGTGTCCTGCCCCCTTGACTGGGGAGACAGAGATGCTGGGAAGACCTGAGCAGTGGATGGGAGTCCTGTCACAGCCGGGGACGTGTCCAGGTCATCGGGCAATTGTAGGGGGCCGGAGGCCCTTCGGAGGTGACATCCCACATAGGCTTTCCTGGAAAAGGCAGGACTCCAGCAAGGCCATGGTCCAGCCATCGGAGGAAGTCCAAGCTCCCCATCTCCTCCAGCCTGGAAGAGGGGGTGCTGGGCCCTTCATCTCGCAGCTTACATCCTGCTGCCAGAAGAGGGGTCCCTGACTGCCAGCCAGAGCAGAGTTCTCTGGGACTCTGGGGCGCCTGGGGAGGGGAGGGAGGCCCCCCGCCTGGTGAGAGGGTGCGGGAGGCGCAGTGCGCATGGCGGGTGGGGCCCAGCAACAGCTGTTCACTTACTGAAGCTATTTTATAATATTGCCAGAGCTTTTAAAATAATCCCATTTCTGCAGAATATTCCCAGCTAATTGGAGCTGTCTCTTTCTTATTAAACAGAAAGGTTATAAAAATGTGTGTTGAGGGTTTAAGAGCAATACCTCTCGGCTGCTCTGATTGTTATGACAAGGATAACTCACTGGCAGCCTGTGGCTGGCAGGCTAGGCGGAGCAGGCTCTGGTGGCTGGGCAGGGGCGGAGCAGGGGCCACCGCCTGGGCAGGGCCGGGCTGGCGCTCCCTGTGGCACCTTGCTCAGCACAGGCTTGAGGAATGGCAGCCTTCCCCAGAACAATTGCTCTCTAAACACTTAGGCTGCTGTGACAGGGCTGTCCATCACCCAGGCCTCTGACTGGGGCAATTCGCATAATTTACTGAGAGGCAGAGGAGAAGGGGGAAAACTATTCCAATTAGCTGAGGCAGGAGGCAGATGAGTTTGCTAAGACCTCAGCGCTTCAGGAGGATGAATAAGTAGCCCCTGTTGTCCGTGATGGGGGACCGCCCGGGTGTGCAGCGGAGGGCAGCGGTACTAATGGTACCCATTGTGCAGATGCAAGCCTGAGGCCCACGGCTGTGAAAGGCCTTCCCAAGGTCGTCCAGGGAGGGTTGAAAGGAGTCTAGACCCTGTCCCCAGCCCCTGCCACACCTCCTTATGCCTACCTCTGTCATGGGGTTTGTACCCTAACTCTGTTCTGCTAGCCTCTGGAGCCCCCGCCCCTGCCATTCTCCGTCAGAGCAGTGCCACGTCAATCTGATATATATGAGGGTCAAATCTAGTTGAAAATGAATTCCTGTTGATTAAAAAGATAGTTGGGAATCGAACGTCCTGGAAGAGGCCCCTAAAACTGCACTGGACCAGCCCCAGCTTGGTGGCTGCTCCCATGTGAACAATTTAATGGACACATCTGTTTAGCCCCTGGGACCCTTCCTGAGATGTCTCCAGCAGAAGATTGGAGACTGACCTGGGCCACCCCCTGCTCCGTCCCTGTCACATCCCTTCACAGGCCACCCCATTCTCCCTGCGCACCTCAGCAGCTGCAGGAAGGCCTCTGCCCGTGGCCGCCACCTCACTGACCAATTGCTCTGAAATGAGCCCCAGTTCCAGCCCTGCCCCCGGCTTGGTGTGTCCCGGGCCGGCTCATTCCCTCAACCAGGTGGAGCAGGTAGAGACCGGGCGGCACTGCACCCCACCTCCTTCCGTGGACCTGGAGGGCACTAAGGGCACAGCCCTTCTAGGCAGGTTTATGACTCAGTAGCAAAAGATGAAGCCCCAGTGGCTTTCCAGCAGCTCTGAGGGGAGGCCAAGGTGGGCTTACTGAACCCATTTTACCTTCAAGGAGATTGACGTGCAGTGACGTTGGGTAATGAGTTCAAGGTCACCTGGGCCCACTGGCCGTCTGCTGCCTCCCCAGCCATGAATCAGGCCAAGGCTCTGGGATGACTGTCCTTTCCACCCTGTGCTCATGGGACATTTCTCCCATGATTTGTGGCCACTGTCTGTATCCAGCCCCTCTGCCTGCTTCCTGGCCTCCTGGCCTTCCTGCTCCGGTGCAATGGGCTCTTTCATCATGGAGAAGCCTCGCTTCTTGAAACAGAGCAGACCTTAAACGCTTCGCTGGCTTTCCCTGGAGCAGAGCCTACCTTCACACTTTTTGCTAGTTCTCCAGTGTTCTCTTTACCTGGAGTGGCTTCTCCTTTACCTCTAGAGAGACTTCCCATATCCCCACAGCAGAAAGCATTTCCCAAAATGCAGATGTTCATTTCTGCTGGGCCCCAGGGTCCATGGAGGGGACGGGAAGGCACGAGGCAGGGGGGCCTTGCCTCACCCGGCGGATCCGAAGCCTGCTCATATGTTCAGACAGATCCCAGCTGCTTCCTACGAAGCTCCACCCAGAGGTACCTAGGATGGGACAGGCAGAGCAGAAAGGGGAGGTCTTTTAGACATTTGTTCGTCAGACCCAAAGGCTGCACTGTCATGCTGGGAGTGGGTAGGAAGTGCTAATTTGCATGCAATGTGCATAGTTTTGCATATTGAGATAAGAGGACTTATTAAAAATTTCTTTAAAGATTACAATATGCTCTTCATGTCTCAGCCCAGGAAGAGCTGGATTGGAGGTCAGATTCCCATCTCCGCTGCTTCCCAGCCAGATGGAGCAACTTAAAAGCACTGGAGCCTCAGTTTCCTCATCTGCTCAATGGGGCTAATGCTATCTACTTGGAAGTCTGCTGCAAGAATTAGGTAAACTTCCCACCCTGTGCCTGGTGTGTAGTGGGAAAGGAG